>CM053763.1:17724874-17749608 GCA_028658305.1 Pachyuromys duprasi
TGGCAGTTCAGTGTCCAAGTGGGTTCCATAGTAATGGGAACAGGGACTGCCTCTGCCATTAACTGATTGGCCTGCTCTTTGATCACCTCCCCCTGATGGGGGAGCAGCCTTACCAGGCCACAGAGGAAGACAATGCAGCCACTCCTCATGAGAGCTGATAGACTAGGATCAGAAGGAAGGAGAGGAAGACCTCCCCTATCTGCGGACTTGGGGAGGGGCATGTGTGGAGAAGAGGGAGGAAGGGTGGGATTGGGAGGGTAAGAGGGAGGGGTTTATGGGGGGGATACAAAGTGAATAAAGCGTAATTAATAAAAATTAAAATTAAAAAATCTATTTAAAAAAACTACTTATGGCTTTCTCAACAAAAATATCTGCAGGCAATGAGAGAGGATGATCCGTTCAAACTACTATAAAGGAAGAAAACTCAACCAATAATATTATATAAATATTAGACAAACTGTATTTCATAAATGAAGAAAAGACAAAATCTTTCCCCACAGAGAAAGCAAAGAAGGACTGAGGAATTCATTGCCAGGAATCAAGCTTTACAGCAGTCACCAATTTTGAACAAATAATGGCCAGTGGCATGAAACATATTGAAGAGCAAATACCACTAGTGTGAAAGTCAAACAGTAAATGTGTTGAGAAGTAACACATAAAGAAAGCAAGACTCGGGTGTCAGTAGCATAAAGAATGGTAGGAAAAATGCATAAATTTATATGAGATTGAAGTTGCCATCAACTCAAAATAGACTTTTATAAGAATTGTGAAGCAAGATTCTTGGTAACCATTAAAGGGCTTACAGCAGAAGCATAATTCCAAAGAGATAAGAATAAAAGCATGCCACTGGGGAAAAAAGAAACCAGAAATCCAGAAACCATTGGGATAGATGGCAAGAGAAATATGAGATCAAGTAAATTACAAAGAAAAAAAATCAACAAAGTGGCAAGAATGATATAGATACCACTACTTATTGTAAATGTAAAAGATGTAGCCGACTGTGGTGATATGTACCCGTAATCTCAACACACTGGGGCAGAGCCAGGAGGATTGTGAATTTGAAGCCAATATGAGCTGAGTTTATCTCAAAAAGAAAAAAAGAAAAAGAATAAGGAAAAGAGACAAAAAGGAAAGGAAGGAAAAAAGGGAAATGGTAGCTGATGTATATATTCTGATGTGTGTATATAAATATCAGATTAAACAGACTTCATGTGAAAATCTGCTTACAAGAGTCAGAGGGCAACATCGTATTCAAAGGGGACAAAATCAAGGGAAAGAATTAGCATATTAGCATAAATATTATGTGCCTAGTCACGTACCTAAATATATTAAGCAAACATTGAACAACTTAAAGGGGAGAGATGGAGAGCAATACAATCACTGTAGAACACATCAATACTGCAGTGTCAACAGACAGGTGTTGAGACAGAAAATGAGTAATGCAGTGATCTTCTTGAACACCATTGGAGATCTGTGGACCTCACAGAGCATCCCATCCCATACCAACAGAGAACCTTTTCTTTAAACAGCTTTATTTCTTTTTATCTAACAATTTCTTTCTTTTCCAAAAATTTTAACATATTCAGACCTGTTGTAATCAGTGTTTAATATTTACTATTGATATATCTCCTGGTAAACCTGCTGTTAGTCCTAAGCAGCTGTATAACCAAATTACCGCACAGAGACTGGGTTTATTTAGTTAACCCAGAACCTAATGCTGGGCAATAGTTACTCCCTCCTAAACCTCCAAGCCTTCACAGTTTCCTTACATTTAGATTTTCTACATTATACTTGTGTTTTGTAATATATTAGGTCCAGCCCATCTCTCTGTGATCTCTCCTCCAGCATCTCTCACCTTTTCTCCTCCCACTCATTTCCTGCCTCTGGCTCCTCCCACTGCTTAACATTGTATCTAGTTGCTTTATTTTGGCCTGTTTTACAGAGTTGAGACAGGATGCTTAGAATAAGTATCACAATACAATATCTGGATTGAAGCCAGAGAGTGAGGGGGGGGGTAGAGAAATGTGCATTTGAATGAACAAGGGTAAGGTGTATACATTCCAAAGGAACACCCTTCCACCCCTTTCTATCTGTCTTAGTTCATATTTCTATTGCTGTGATAAGACACCATGATCAAAAATAACTTGAGGAGGAATGGGTTTAGCTGTTATGTCCAGACAGCAACTTGGAGGGAGGAACTGAAGCAGAGACTATGGAGGAGTGCTGCTTACTGGCTTGCTCCCTGTGGTTTGCTCAATCTTCTTCCTTTTAACACCCAACCCAAGGGTAATACCACTCCCAGTGAGCTGTGCCTTCCAACATCAATCACCAACTGAGAAAAGGGACCACAACCTTCCCCACAGGCCAGTCTAGTGAGGTCATTTTTCAATTGAGTTTACCTTTTTTCAAAAAACTCTTGCTTGTATCAAGTTGACATCAAACTAGCCAGGGCACTAACCAACTCTAAGGCTAATCATTCTCCTCCCTCTCCTCCTCCTTTTTCTTGTTTCTCTAGGGATTCTAATTTGTGTTATCCAGCTGTTCTTAGGAGTTGGGCCTGCCCTGATGTGTGATCACCCTACCAAGGATCATATCATTCAAGAGAACTGAGTGTGTTCTCACAGCAACTATCAAATGCTGCTAGATCCTTGGCTAGTGGGTGGTAGGAATACAATATGCTCTTCAAAGAGATAAATATATGACAAAAGATTGAAAAATTAACTGAAAGAATTAGATGTGGCTTTCCTTGAGGGATAGGGCCAGGCATGAGGAGGAGGCTAAAGGCTGAGATTCTTGAAGCAGGAGTTTATGCTTTTTATTAAACATAAAGCTTTTTAGCACTTTTGATTGGTTCAGAGTGACAAACAAACATTAAACTTTCCAAAGGAACACTTACCAACTTTGTACAACTGTCCTGCACAGTAGTGGGAATGTCACGTCACATAAGGCTGTCTGGCTCTGAGACTGGGGCATGGACCACATCTACCTCACAAACTGTTGTGTTCTCATCTCTGACACCACGGAAGCCTGTTACATGTATGTTGAGTGAAAATCGAACAAAACATTTCTCACTAGGAGAAGCAGCACTGTGACAAGAGCAGAGATGCCCGCACTATACAGTTTGACACTGAAGCTCCAGAAGTGACCAGTGAGAATGTGGGGTGGGACAGGCAATCAAGAGGACAACTAGGAATTGCTAATTGTCCTAATAAAAAGCATTTAGTGTCCTTGAGGGTCAGAATAGTAAGTGAAGTTAATTTCTGCAAAAGTGGGAAAATTATGATATCTGTTGTGGAATTTAGGCAGTTCCTCCTCGCCTAATGTGTGGCTTCTCTCAGCAGCCAATTCTGATGATCACGGGGATCGTAATGGTCCCTTGCTGAGTTTCCCCCACCCCCAAAAGAACACATGTTCCCTCCGGTGTTGAGTGTGTCAGCTTGATGTTTGGCACCTGTGTGCTTTGAGAAGCAGAAAGTGATTTAAGTTAAGAAAAGCCAGCCATGAGGTTTATTGAAGGAAATTCAGATTGAATTCTCTCCAGGAAAACATCACCATAAAAATCAGGTAGACTGGGACTCAATGGAAACGAATCATTTGCAACCAGTCCAGACAAGTGCCAGGAGATGTGCTAAAGGAAAACTTTCTGAAGTTGATTCTTGGCCTGCCTTCATGGATAAATCACTCCGATATTTGTGACTTAGAATCAGGAAGAAAACACATTCCCTCATGACCTCATGACAGGAATTCATTCCGAAAGGCTTGCACAATTTGCCTCTTTCCCTAGGGATGGGTGGAGGGACTTGTAACCTTGCAAATATTCTTGTATGGAGCACAGGAAAATGTTATATAGTTCCACATAAAGAGAAACACTGGAAAGGCTTTTGTTGCTGCTTGTTTGATTTACTTGGATATTTTTTAAAAAATAATTTTAATGTAAGCTGATGGTTCTAGTAACTATATTATCTACCAGTTACATCACCAATTACATTTGTACTTAGTCCTATATTTGTGCTGTGTTCTTTATTCTTGGTGTCAACTTTTAGCTCAGTCACATATTTTAGATCGTATTTTAGGCAGTGTTTAAACTACCACACTAACCTGGAAACAGGATCAAAGATATTTCATAATGTTTATGGTAACTCAAAAATATATGATTGAGCTAGAAATTGTTCCAAAATGTAAAGGACTTAGCTACATACAAAGGACTATGTAATTTGTGAGGGCCAATGAAAAATAGTAAGAGTGTCCCTTAAAAATTATTAAGAACTACAAAATGGTGTCTGTGGGTCATTAATTCAAGTCAAGGATCCTTTAGAGCACCAAGTCCTATGTGATTACATGGCACACACACTCAGAAAGCCAACCCAGGGTCTGTGGAACTAGCTTCATTGAAAATAATCAAGAAATCTTTAGCGGGTGTTAATTTAATTGTTAATGTTTTGTGTTTAATGAATGTTAAAAACATATGATCATGTCTTAAGGTATTACCTTGAAAATACCCATAATATACAAAGATAGGCTTCTGCAGTTGTATTTGTAAATTAAGTGGTATTTCAACACTGCTCAGAGTAAATCTTTGTTTGGGGTTTGTCTGTAAACTGCTCCATTTTCTAACATTGAGGTATCACGTAACAGAACTTTTCAACCCATTTTCCACCTAAGCAAGCATGCCTTCACATAGGCTGACAGTCTCTGCTACCTATTCAGTAGCAAATCTTGGCAAATTCCCCATACCACAATCTCTTAACCACACCTGTGCACCCCACTACTGATCACTGAACAAGTGGAGACTCATGTGCTAAACAAATGCAGGAGTCCATGAACAACAACAACAACAAAAAAAAAACCTTCCAGAGTTACCAAAATACAATTAAAAAGGGTCCTGGTAAAATTGCTCCTAAGGGAGAAAGTCCTCAAATTGAACATATCTACAGACAGTTCAGTCAGTGTGTGAGCGAATAGACTCACAGTGAAGCGCCCTTCAGAAGCATCAGAGAATTGAGACACATGCTGGGCAAGAAGCTAATGTCCACACTCTGCCCCACCTGGGACACAGGCCCATCAGTGTAGTGAGTGATATACACATATGCAGTGACTGTTTCATAAGAGGCAAGTCAGTGTCTTTTCCGAAGGACTGTATCCTCCTTTCAGTGATTTCCCTTCTCCTCAAAGGAAGTTATAAAATGTGATCTTGAGTTTTATAAGACATTCAGTCTTGTGTTAAAATGTCACTGAAAGTGATTTATCTTACATTTTGCCACATTTCTACATCTCACACATTTTCCATAATGATCATGTGAATTGCTTTCATATTCAGAGGGGGAAAACTTCAAGGAGAGGTTTCATGCCGTAATCATTTTGGGTTCTGAGCACATTAAAGGTTTTCCAGGGTCCCGTCCCCATCCGTCATAGGCTAGCCCCTGCAGCAGTAAAGGAGCCAGCCATACACACTAAGGACTAAACTACTGACAGGTGTGTCCCAACCTCCACACTGCTCAGCCTCTCTGGACTTCAGCATCCAAACCTGTAAAATGATATAACACCTTCCCCCGACAAAAAAGGGTTCCTGTAAAGCACAGTGCCTGTCGCCAGCCTTACAAATGTACTTGACTACCAGCTGCTATGGAGCATGAGTCTACATCCTGTGCATCGTACAAGCACAAAGCCACCTACCTTCTTATCTAAGTTTTAATAGTAACCCTTGAATTGGCTTAAATAATCAGGAAAATAACAAGGCCCCCAGTGTACAATAGCTACTGTATCCATGCAGGATAAATAGGGGTAACAGCCAAAAAGGGGTTGATCTGTGAACCGTACTATGACTTCTCAGGCATTCTTGGCACTGCCCCAGCTCATGATTGTTTAATTATGATCATCTTTGTCTATGCAACCAAATAAACTACTGAATTTGAGGGTGTTGGTTTAACTCTTCATAAATGTGTGATATGCAGTCAATCATAGCAGATTTCAATCATTCAGTCATGCACGTTCGCACACACATATACACACACACCATCTGAAAATGTCCTTGCTTCTATTTTAATAATAGAAAACCAGTTTCTAGCTTCTTGCTTCTCAGTTTCTGTGTTACTAGACACTGAGGTTCTTAAATTTTTTATTAAATATTTATTACAATTTATTCACTTTCTATCCAGCGGTAGCCCCCTCCTTCGTCCCCCCCAATCCCATCCTCCCTCCCTCATCTCCTCCCATGCCCCTCCCCAAGTCCACTGATAGGAGAGGTCCTTCTCCCCTTCCATCTGACCCTAGCCTATCAGGTCTCATCAGGACCTGCTTTGTCTTCCTCCGCCCCCTGGAGAGTGCAGCCTTTCCAGGCCACAGAGGTTTTTGAAGCACTCCCTGGCTTCAGGAAACCCCACTTCCTCTCCTAGCCACATTGCTAGCCCAAATTCCATGGTTCACCTGGTTAGTGCCATTTTCCTTGATCTACCTTCTAAAACATAACTTTTTTTTGAGCTTTTTCATAAACCCATTTTTCTGATGCTTTATACACTTTCATCTACATAATCACACTCTGTGCTGATAGTTCCCACTATCATCTTGTTGTCAATGAACTTGACTTCTGTGTTGCCACTTCAGACCCATGTATGGCCTTCAGGTCAACTCCACTTGGACATCATTTGGATACCTCAAACTGAGCATGTCCAGACAAAACTCCTCATGCCCTGAAGGCATCATTTCCTATCTCAGGAAATGGCAGCCCTCTCTACCTGGCTCATCAAGCCAGAATCTATGATTAATCCTTAACTCATCTCAGTGGCCCAGTTAATCAATGAGTCCTCTGATTCTATTTCTAAAATCAGTACTTTTTATTTTTAATTTTTACTATGAATTTGAAAAACACATTGCATGTCATGACCTAGCCAGGGTGTGTGTGTGTGGTCATACATGCATTTCCATATCACTGAAACTTCCAATTTGCAAGCCAGTTTGGTTCATCATATGCAAGCCCTTCTGACTTTTTTTCTTCTGTTTTCTTGTTTTTGTTTTTAATGTTTGTAACCAGTGGTTACTGGCAAATACTGAACAACCAGTGCTTCAGGGAACAAGGGAAGGAATGCCTGATGTATAGTATTTGCCCTTATGTAAACAGTCTCACTCTGGTTGAATCCAAGCCACCATCTAACCAGCTCACAAACTTCCTAATTATTTAACAATTTGCTCTCATTACCATCTCCAGCATGTCACTGCTTATGGCCTACACTTTGATAGATGCTGGTCTATATATTTTATAAAACTATTAATTTTCATTTTCAATACTACTACTTCTGTCTAGGCCATCACTATTCCAGATAGAACTGCTTTTCAGTTCCATCTATTGGCACTTATTTAATATCGTTCAAAGACTTTGTCCTCTCCACACTTGATAGAGTCTAACTTTTGAATGATTAAAAACATCACCCACAGTTTGACACCAGCCCCTCTTGGGCCCCTCCCTTCTCTCAGAAAAAAAAAAATGTTTTCTTCCTGACTAGTTCAGAGTGTTTCCTTTTTCTTGGTTTGGTCACATATTCCTTTTAGCTAGACTGTTCTTTTCTCCCATCTTTAGCCAACTAATTATTCCTCATCTGTCTGTCACAGATTAAATAACTTCCAGTCCATCCACTCATTTTCCTGCCATGTAACAGGCATGATGGTAAGTGCTAAGATGACAAGGAAGAGTAAAGATATACACCACTTCTCACCTCAGAAAACATGTCCTCTAGGTCAAGTAAAATTATAACTCAAGTTTAAGTACGAGAAAAGGGGCTTTAAAATCACAAAGATCCGTGATTCTCTAAGAAGGTACTCCATCTGAACTACCCTAGTGAATCAGGTGGGGAGTGGGAGACATTGACTTTCCTGAGTAGAATGACGGCTGTTCATGTGTCACAGGAGAATTGGGACATCTGGAGGTAAACACAGCTTCAGTAGTTTGTGGGATGGGTAGAAAGAGATACACATGGAAGTCTGCATGACAGGAGGAAACATGCAAAGCCAGGGCGCCAGATGAAAATTGGTATAACTAGACTCTAAAGAGCAGCAGAGGAAAGGAGTGAGCTAGAGCCAAACAGACAAGTGTAGGCCATTGTGAGTCAAGTCTCTGTATAGCACTGACAGGCCAAAAGTATGGACATAGGATAAAAATGTGTTCGTATTTCTGATTGAGAAAACTCACTGTGACAATTAGAAAAGGGGTTAAAAGAGAAGACACAAATTAGAAACCATTGCATTCTTCTGGACTGAGAAAATTGTCATACAAATTAAAATGATGATAGAAATTGAAAAAAAAAGATATGTTACAAAGATGATTGAGGTAACCTTGATCAGACAGGGGAAGGTACTGACTATGTCTGATGAATGGAAGAAATGTTGACAGGTGTTTGAGTTGCATTCTCAGAGATGAGGAATTTGGGAGGTCTGTCCAGAAATTGATATAACTTTGGCTGTAGATAGACTGAGTTGGAATCGTATTTAAGATGTGTAAAATGACATGCTTTGTGAACTGAGAATATTTTCTTGGACATAGAAGAAAACTGGGTAGGGATAAAAGTTTGTGAAATATCTATGTATGTAGTGGGCGTGAAGCATGGCCATGCTTTTATCAACAGGGAATGCATAGCATTAAAGGGGGGATTAGAAACTAAGCCTCAAGGAAAGTCCAGAGATGTCGAAATGGCTTAACAGGTAAAAGTGCTTACTGCTTCAGCAGAGAATCAGTTCCCAGCATGCACTTTGTGACTCACAACCTCTGTAACACCAGCCTAATGTACCTAACATCCTCTTCTGGCCTCCAAAGGTCCTAGACAAGCACGGGGTATGCTTTTATGCATGCAGACCTACCAGCATTACCCTTAAAGAAAAACCATAAAGTCCACATTTTGTGGCAGAGTAGTGAATAGTAAACATACGGGGTGGGAGGGTGGAGGGGAGAGAGTGGTCAAAATAGCAGGGGACAAAAGGAGAGAGAAATGGTGGCCAAACTAGTCAGCATCCTATACTGGGTATCAAGAATGACGCTGAGGCCCTGGAGAGATGGCTCAGTGGTTAAGAGCACTCTTCTAGAGGACCCACGCTCAAGTTCCAGCATCTGCCTGGCAACTCACAACTATTTGTAACTCCAGTTCCAGAGACTTTGGTGCCCTCTTCTGGCTTCCATAGAGACTGTATACACAAGGTACATAGACGTACATTCAGGCAAAGCAAGCAAACACTTAAAGTAAAATAAAGATTGTATTTTTTTTAAAGAATTAAGTTAGGTTGGCAGAGGGGCAATATGATGTAAGGATACAGAATAAATGGATATTCACCAGTTAAGAGTCCACCTAGGAGAGAAGGAGAGACAAAGAGCAATGGTTGTGAAATTGTTGAAAGCTTTTTTATTGCACATTGATGAAAGTCTATCAGCTATGAAGGAATGGCTTGAAAGAAAGTTGAATATACAAGAGAAAACACAATGATGACACACAATGAAAACACAATGCAGTTTGTTTAACAGGAGGAAATAATCCCTGTGTACCCACAGCACTCATGTTCTGGCCTTTGTAACTGTTGTAAGCCTTAGCAGCTCCTGACCTTTGAAATTGTGCCCAGACTTGTAAGTGCTCATGTAATGGCTTTGTCTTTCAGAAGACTGTACTCACAAGGCCAGGCATTACCTCTGCCTCATTGACTGCTGGGTCTCTGTGTGCAAAGTGCTCAGCTGGGAGACATGGATAAGTGTCCATTTTTTTAATTTATTAATTTGTAATAAATGGATTGGAAGTATATTTAATAAAAGAGATATTCTAGAAGTCTTATAACATTAATCGATATATGCTTATGTGTATATCTATAAGTATACAGTGCGTACATGCACACATTCACCATGATTGTTGATTTCTGAGAATAGAATTTTTAACATAGGTGCTATTGCCTTAAGCATAGACATTTGGGCACTTACATGAGTAAACTTTAAAAATGAGACAGCAATTGAAAGCAAACCAAGAACTAAAAACTCCCTACTCATAGATGAGCAAGGTCATGAGTCATGTTTGTGCAGAGAATTTAACTGTGATAATATCAAGGAAACAAGTGATGAATTCCTCGCCTGTTAGGACAAGTGGATACACCATTCACACTAATCCAGGTGTTACCCCAAATAACAGGACTTCTGCATCTGTATCTGGGTGATTTGATGACCTGCAAAGCCAAAAGCTAAGAGTGGGGAGGAGAAATATGAATGTTTTGAAACAATATCAAGTGCCTTAAGAAAAGCAAGTGCAGGCAACAGAAAGGAGATCAAGCATGGGTGAGAGGGGGGACTCTGGAGGTCCCACTCCTAATTGGGGAGCTGCTGGCGGGTAGAGAGCCACTGTGAGGTTCTCTGTGCCCCAAAAAATGTCCCCCACCCATGCTTATGCAAGCAATCCTAATTATTGACGTAAAAGGAAAGAAGAAACATGAAAGTAGAAATGGGACTTGTTAGGAAGAAAGAGAGAGAATGGCGGGGTGATAAGAAAGATTAATTAGTGGGGGGTGAGCATGATTATTATACATTATATACATATGTGAATTTATCAAAGAATGGTTTTAAAAATTTTAAAGAGAAATCAACTGTCCATTTCTTTCCTGGGTTTCCCAGTTTTTTAGATGTTACTTAGCTTAGTTTGAGGTTATTTAGTTGTGGAAATGGGGCTAAATGTCCCTTACAGGGGGGGTTATATGATAGATCATGTAGAAGTACTCTATGAAGCCCAATTGCAGAGGAATCAGAGTATAAGAATGACTCATAGGAAGCTTAAATTGAATTATCATTTGTCCAAGGTGGTAAATAGTCATGGAATTCTAAAGTTTGAGGAATAATACAGTCTGGAGATATAAACTTAGAAGTTACCTAAAGACACATAGGATGTGACCATTGTTAAATAGTTTGGCATTATAAGTTAGTTCCATGGAGATCAAAAGTGCATTACATTATCTAAGGGGCAGACCTCAGGCCTGGCAGCAGATGTGATCCCAGGAGCTGCAGATGCAAGGAACAGTCCACCGAAAGCAAATGGAGTGCCAGGAACAGGTATGCCAAGTATATTTAACATCCATCATTGAATCACACCTCCAGTTTGCCTAATGGAGAAAACAGTTTTATAGTGAGTCAGGTCACAATTTTGTAATTGGTTTATAAAATTAATTTACTAATTTATAACAATAAGTTGGGGTATGTTGCATATTTTCTACATGGACACCACTTGGTGGCTGCACAACATCTTCTAACCTTAGTTAAAACTAGACAAGATCTAACTGTCGACAATTTATGAACTAGCACAACAGGTCATATCAAAGCCCACCGTCTGCTTCCAACAATTTAATTTCTGTTGCTTTCCACAAGTGCTTCAACTTAAAATATAAGTTTTGTTAACATTTTTTAAAATTCTCTCATGTATTATATCCTGACCACAGTTTCCTCTTCTTATTCTCCTCCCAATCCCTCTCCCATCATCCCCCTTCACCTCTCTTCTTCCCTAGATCCACTCTTCCTGTTTCCCTTCAGAAAAGAACAGGCCTCTCAGGAATATGAACCAAACACGGCATAACAAGCTAATATAGGACCAGGCACAAAACCTCATATTAAGGCTGGATGAAGTAACCCAGTAGGAGGAAAGAGGTCTCAAGAGCAGGCAAAAGAGTCAGAGACAGCCCTCAGTCCCACCATAGGAGTCCCACAAGAAGACTAAGCTACACAACCATAACATATATGCAGAGGACCTAGCTCAGACCCATACAGTCTCCTTCATTGTTGCTTCAGTCTCTGTGAGCCACTATAATCCTTGGTTAGTTGATTCTCTGGGCCATGTTCTTGTGGTGCCCTTGACCCCTCTGGCTCCTACTACCCTTCCTCCCCCTCTTCTTCTGATTTCCCCAAACTCCAACTAATATTTGGCTGTGGGTCTCTGCATCTGTTTCCATCAGTTGCTGGATGAGGCCTATCTGATGTCTACTGGCCTAGGTTCTGGTATACAAGTATAACAGAGTGTCATTAGGAATCAGTTCATTGACTTTGTGTGTGTGTGTGTGTCTGTGTGTTAACAGGTGCATGCTTTTTAACAGAAATATTTTGGCTTGTGTAAGTCAATACCATGGAAACAGTGAACCATTTGTAGGTTTGCACTTACATGTTAGGGTTATGATGTCTAACCCTCAAATTTTCCATCATCTTCAACACAAATTCCCCTCAGTCCTTTGTGTATTAGTCAGCGCTCCATTGCTGTTATGAGACACCTGAGATAAACAGTTGAAGAGGAGGGAAGGCTTACTATCCATAGCAATTTCAAAGGTTTCCATCCGTGGTTCGCTGGCCCGGCAGCTTTCACAAAGAAGCAAGTAGAGCTGGAAAGTTACTCATCTCATGCGGACTAGAAGGAAGAGAGAGAAAGGGGCCAGGGATGAAAGTATGCCCTTCAAAAGCCCCAACAACCTTCTTCATACGTAGACTCCACATGTTCCAGCCCCTCAACTTCCCAATAGCTAGTTAGCTTAGGACTACATCAATGGGTTAATGCACTGATTAGCTCAAAGCCCTCATAATCCCATCACCCCCCCCCCCAAAGGCCCTGACTGCAGGATACTGCTTTTTTGAGGACTAGGCCTTCAACATATTGGTTTGGGGGGACATTTTTGACAGAGAATGCAGTAAGCTTTGATTTCTGTTGCGCTTCCTGTCTTTTAGTTTGCCTATTTTAGTGTCACATGTAAATGGAATTATCAGAAGTTATCCTGTGTTTTGGCTTATTTTATTATCATGTTTTATTATCAAGTCATAGTATGTACTAAAGTGTTATTCTTCCTTGTACAAAATAGTATCCCAATGTGTGTCATATACAACTCTTTGTGTATCCGTTCATCTGTTGATGGGCATAGGTTGTTTCAGACATTTGGCTTATGCATATATTCAGGTATGTGCATATATTCAGGTATGATTTTGGTTTTGTGTGTTTGTGTTTTGTCCATTTAAAAGGTGAAATTCTTTCAGCATCGCCACCAGAGTAAGTTTCTGCTCTCTGATGATTGAGGCCTTACCTGCATGGATAATGCATGCTCTATACTGAAGACTCAGGGCTTCCTGCTGCACATTGAAAGGAGTGCAGCCAGAAAGCAAGGAAGGTGGCCAACTCCAAACACTAAAGTATAAAAGTAGCCTTGCTTCGTAATGTAACAGTTATTTGTATTTTATTCACTCTCCAAAACTGATACTCTTTAGTAAAGAAGTAAACCCCAAATAATACAGAAAACAGCTACCTCCAGCCATGCCAGGACTAAGTCAGTAAAGCAGACACTGTAACTAAGCTCTGGGAAGCAGTGTTAGTTGATGTTACTGAGCCAGAAACAAGACAGTGGCAAGTGAGCATGCACAAATGTTTTGGAAGGAAGTAAAAGCAGAATCTGGAGATGAGGGAAGCAGGAAGCCTGAATCTGCAGGGTGATGGGGTGGTGGTTCCAGTGCACGCAGTTCACGTTCCTGTCTCACTGGAAGGCGGCAAGGAAAGATACCTGGCATGTACTCTGTCAGCCTTAGTACAGGGCGATTGCCTAATGCTGCATTGTTCCATTGTGTAAAGAGGAGATTAAAAGGATTGTATAACAGTATTAAATCACTCTGCAATTTCTAATACCTGACCAAAACTGTTTAAGTGTCATTAAAGACAAGAAGACATTGCCAGGAAGGAGGAAACAGGCAGATGTATCACTCGGTGCAGTGTGGGGTTCTGACACAGTTCCTGGGACAGAGGAAAGACACAGCAGAGAAAGGCAGTATTTTGGTTAGTGCTGGTGGGCCAGTGTTGACTCCTTATTGTAATAACTGTCCTAGAGGTATACAAGATGTTACCAGTGTTGGTATGAAGACATACAGGAGATTCTCGCTGGTGTGATGGGTTTGCATTTGTACCACAACAGCTCTGACATCTGCCATGTCCGTGACTCCATCATTGTCTCCTTTCCAATTCCAATGCAGGGTGTGCTGGATACATCATGTCACCGGCATGTGGGTGTACCCCTTCCTGGAACATATTGGCTCGGGGGCCAGGATCATCTTCTTTGGATCAACAACCATCCTAATGAATTTCTTGTACCTGCTTGGAGAAGTACTAAACAGCTACATCTGGGATACGCAGAGAAGTGAGTATCCTCAGGGCACATAAAACAAGAGCAGCGTTGCCTCCAAGAGCCTTGGCTGGGGGCAGCCTCCTTTCCAGTCTTCCACACGGGCTCTCTACAGAAGCTTCATTTCTTATTACAGTATTAATTTAGGAGCTGCTGGCAGTGTTACCTGAAAGGTTTATTTCTCACTCGATCTTATTAGGTAGTAAAACATCCAAGCCTAAAGATAAAAGAAGCATGCTCATAAAATTATATAGAAAAAAAAAAAAAGACAGTGCTAACGGGGGTGAGGGGGTTGGGGGGGGGGAGTAGGACCAGCTGTGATTACCAGAATCCTGCCATCATGAAAGGACCCTAAATTAAATAGTAAGTTATCCAATGATCTTCATTAAAAGTCACCAGGGCTCATTTTTATGTCATTTTTTTCATGGATGTGGTAGGCTCAAAGGAATCTCATGACTATGAAACCAGAACTATAAACAGTCCAGGTGGCTGCCTTTTGCCAGAGTGGAAGGTCATGGAGAGATGCAGTCATTAAAGCATATATTTCATTGCTGCTAAAGCTCCATTAACCTTTGACTAGATTTCTCTTGTGTTTCTATTTTTAGCAAAGCCTCCTTCTGGGCAAGACACCCAATCTTAACTAAGCTGTGCCAAACCCATCCAAAATCTATGTAAGAATACATAAGTGCTGGAAGGTGGAAATGCAAGACCTTGAACATGTGATCTGAATCCCTCATGAAAACACATCCAGAGGCTTGGTGTGTGGGGGTTTTAGAGAGATCTGGGCATCCCCTCAGACACAGTCTGTCAGATTTCACCTGTAAGTGGACTTTGATCCATGAATGCTGAACAGCCACTGAGGGCCAGTCACTGTGTGGGAGCTCAAACCACTTGACTAATAAAGTAGTGCTTCAACCATCACTGATTCAGACTGGTTTTGTGTGCAGTTCTTCCGAGCCTGTGAGAGTGAACATGTCAGCCAATGCTAAACGGCCCCTGCTTTCAATCCATTCAGGCCACAGATTGGAGAACCAGACATTAATCTTTTCATGATGTTCTCACCATTCTACAGAAGCAATTATCATGTCTTTGACATAAAATGCAAACTTTCCTCACCTTCTTCAGAGAACAGCTAAAGTTAGATTTAAGCTAGTATGTGTAGTCCAGGAAAAAAAAATCTGGCTTCCTCTGTCCCCTTGATGTGCTTGGTTCTGGCAGACATTTGGCCATAACTCTGCTAGTGCATTGAGAAGATGGCCTGAATGGCGGGAGAGATAAATATCTCTCTAGACTGGAAAATGTTGCTTACCAGCAGCCTTAAATGAGGCTAATGAGTTAAAAATGAATAGTGACACTGAGTTTTTTTTCTTTAGGTTGTTTTTTTAGTTTTTTTTTTTTTAATTTGCAGTCTTTTTCTTACATGGATGCATGAAAGTCAGTCACCATCTCATAACTTATTTCCCTATACGGAGTGATCTGGTCTACATTTATTCCACCAAAGGTTCTCTCTCTCCCTCCCTCCCTCCCTCTCTCTCTCTCTCTCTCTCTCTCTCTCTCTCTCTCTCTCTCTCTCTCTCTCTCTCTCTCTGTGTGTGTGTGTGTGTGTGTGTGTGTGTTCATATGTTCCTCTGACACTCATATACTTGCCTTGCCATCATGTCTTAGAAACAGGTAACTTTTGTCTAGCTTCATAAGGTCACATGAAGCTGAAGAAAAATTTTGCTTATATGCCTCAGATGTCATTCTTCAGACCTCATCTACTTTTTTTTTAAGACAGGGTTCCTCGTTACCCAAGAGCTAACCAATCCTCAGCAACTGGGATTACAACTTCATGCAACTATGCCCCCTTTTAATGCTTGTTCTGGGGATCAATCACGGGTCCTCATGCTTTCAAGTACTTTGTTGACAGCCATTTCTCTCATCCTTTCTCCTAAATTTACATACTAGGAAATATCATTCTGTCTGCATAGTGGGATTTTTTTTTTTTTGCCAACACTTAAAACTTGGAAATTTTCGTGTTATAGCTGGACATCCTTTCCTTATCAAATATTTTAAGATCTGGTGACATGGATCCTACTTCTTTCTTTTCACAATGGATTTGAACTGAGTAACAGTTGCCATCTTTAGATGTCTAAGTTTCCCTAATTCTCATCTGGCACTTAGTCAGTTTCACAGCTGAGTTTGCAACTGCAAATTAAAAGCAATATGGGCATATGTGTGGGTGTGCATGCACACGTGCCTGCCATATGCATATGTATGAGCATACAGGTGTTGCCTGCAGTATAAGATTTGTTTCCACACCTACCCCCCAGCTTCTTTACTCTTATATAGAGAACATAGGACATAAGTAGGGACTCAGGCGCATGTGCTATCTGAAGGAGGCCTGTATCATTACCCTTCTTTGCTTTCATTACCTACCCAACAGTGAAGACACAGTGTATAGTTTTACTCTCTCTTCATGCCTGTGTTTCTGGGTGTGGTGTTCCCCTCACGTGATCCATGAGAAGTATTTTGGAAACAGTGTTTTAGATCTGTGCCAGCTCCTCACCTGTGAAAGTCAACCGTGGGTAAGGATACCTGCCCAGAGCAATGGTTCACGTTCCCCTGCCTCCTCCAGACTCCGTGAAGCCAGTTAGGGGTGGAAGTTGGTAGGGGACAGTAATCCCTACTGTATTCACTAGAACAACACTGCAGCCTTCTGAGGTCGGCATTCATGACTGGTCACTGGGGGATCCTACATGTTTATTGCTTTTCTGCTAGTCCTGCTTTCAGAACCTCCTCTCAGAGCAATTATTATAAGTGAAAATTAGCTGGAGTGTCTGCCATGAAACAGACACTAACAAGCACCTGGGCTGTAATCAAGAACAAAACTGTCAAAGACTGTGCTCAGGGATCTGGACATTTACAAAAGAATACTAACAGTGCCAGAAAGACAGTATTTCAAGTTCTTTTGTTTGTTGCTGCTATTGAAACAAACACACAAAAAGTACTCAAGAACTTTGGGGAAGATTTTAAAAAATGTTTAACTAAAAGCAAAAGAAAAAAAAAAGAAGCAGATGGAATGTCTGGATTTAAGTATAACTTAGGACAGTGGCCTAAGCAATTTCATTTCCAGGAAAATGAAACATCATAAGGACAACAGACAAAGCGTTTCTGATCCAGTACATACAAGTCCTACAGGAAAAGCAGATCTGCATGGGTGGGCTCCTACAGGCAGATCTTGGGTTTCAGCATGCTTGAGTGTGGGGCTGGGAGTACAGTCAGGGGTGCAGTGGTTGAGGCTGTGGAGTTGCTCTCTAGCATGAGGCAGGCAGGGAGGGGATAAATGTATATAAGCAGAAACAGCTCCTATGGCTAATTAGAGTCCACGAGCTTTAAAAAAAAAAAAAGTTAGAAAGACTTCTTTGGCTTTTGGAAATCCAGAATCTGATCTTAAGAATGGACAGGACTGAAGTGAAAAATAAATGAAGCTGTTTAAATGCATCAGCTGCGTGGCTCTCGGTGCTGAGGGGCTGGTTAAGAGGCAATCCCACTGGAGTAACCACCATGAAAACCAATGTGTCAGGATTGTACTCCCAGAAGCACAAGTCGCTGGCTGTGTCTCAGAGATGTTAGGAAAGGGTGGGGAGAGGGATCACTGAGGGTGTTTCTGAAAAACATTGTAAACGGCTTTTCTTCTTAGCTTAGGAGGGAGGGGACAGACCAGTGGGTGGAAGTTAGCTATGGTGGCCAGAGCCTCTGGGAGCAGAGCTGGCGTAGGTGCTCAGTGATGCTCAAATAAAGCTTTTGCTTCTGTTTCTAGGTATGGAAGAAGAGAAAGAGAAGCCTAAGCTGGAATGAGATCCCAGTCTAAGAGGAGAAGCAGAGAGAAGCTGCCCTTACATTCTTTGAGCCCTGGGTACTAGCAATGAGGAGACAGAACTTGAGAAGGGGCTGTGGCGTCGGCTCTGTCTCCCTGGCCCTGAGGGAGAGCAACTTTTACATACAAACATATACAAAATAGGACACATTGCCTTTGAAAAGAACTCACCCTCATTTTTAAAAATACTCTATCCAAGTTCATTATTGATGTTTTTTGTTTCTTTTTTTTCTAGTTTTTAAAACTAAAGTTGATCATTAAAATTTCATTTCTGCAGTAATTCCACTTAATCGAAAAAAATGTACTTTTTGTTGAGGAATATCATAAAATTAGAGGAGCGGATGTGGATTGAGGATGGAGTGACTCTGGGATACAGGATGGACCCAAGAGGATACAGGATATGTAGTTCCTGAGGTGACAGTGTCACACTTGTCTCAAATGAGTAGTGTTAGTAATAGGATCTGTGAAACACTTCCCAAGCGTTACCATTAATAAAGACCAACCAACCCAAACCTGGTCTGCATGGTCCATTTCAGACTCTTTTTTTAAAATTTGATTTTGTTTATATATTTATTTATTACAATTTATTCACTTTGTATCCCGCTGCAGCCCCCTCCCTTATCTCCTCCCAGTCTCACCCACCCTCCCCCTTCTCCCCCTGTCCCCTTTCCCTAGTCCCCTGATAGGGGAGGACTTCCTCCCCTTCTATCTGACCCTAGCTTATCAGGTCTCATCAAGGCTGGCTATATCATCTTCCTCTGTGCCTGGTAAGGCTGCACCCCACAGGGGGACATGATCAGGGACTGCCTGATTGAGTTCATGTCATAGACAGCCCCTGTATCCCTTACTAGGGAACCCACTTGGAAACTGAACAGCCAATGGGCTTCCTTTGAACAGGGGGTCTAGGTCCTCTCCATGCATGCTTAGTTAGAGTATTGGTCTCTGCAGGGCCCCTTGACCATGTATTTTGGTTCTGTTGTTATCCACGTAAAGTTTCTGTCCCCTCCAGGTCTTTCTGTCTCCCTCTGATGTCTCTCAGTGGAAGAATGGATACAGAAAGTGTAGTACATTTTCACAATGGAATACTACTCAGCTATTAAAAACAAGGAAATCATGAAATTTGTAGGCAAATGGTAGGAACTAGAAAACATCATCCTACGTTAGGTAACCCAGAAGCAGAAAGACACAAATGATACATACTTATTCATAAGTGGATATTAGCCATATATAGGAAAAACATACTAAAATCTATAGCCCTAAAGAAGCTAAACAAGGAAGACCCTAGAGAAGATACTTAATCCTCATTCAGAAGGGCAAAGAGGATAGACATCAGAAGTAGGAGAAGACAAGGAACAGGACAGGAGTCTTCCACAAAGGACCTCTGAGAGTCTCTACCCACCAGGGTAGCGAAGGAGATACTGAGACTCATAGCCAAACTTTGGGCAGAGAACTGGAATCCTTATGGAAGAAGGAGGAGATAGAAAGACCAGTCGGGGACATCTCAGAGTCTTAAAAACTGGTTCTTTGCTTCTTTTAAAGCAAACCTGTTGAAAATTCATTCATTCCTGTACTTTTCTTATTTTAAAAATGGTATGCTTTTAAACTTCCAGCAAAAACATTTTAAAACCTAACTTATAAAATCTTGACCATAACTATCTGGAAAATAGTGTCATACCAAGTATAAAATATTACTTAGTATAAATATTGGCTATACATACTAAGGTAGATCAACAAGTGATATAAAACCATTTATTCTAAAAATGACTTAATTGTTGACACAATTAGGAAGTGCTAGAAAACCTCCCTCAATAATCACCTACACATGCATTTTTTTAAACTACAATCACTTCATAAAGGAACATGATTATCACCCGTTGACTATTGGAAAGGACTCAGGACTCTCAAAAGAGAAAATTTTGTGGAGGCTCCTGATAATTTATTTGCAAATAATTTAAAGAAGTATGCATTAGAACTAAACATGTCACAAAATATACACCAAAATTTAAACACTATTTTTTTTAAAAATTTCAACCTGAAGAAGAAAACTTCAATGAATAGCTATGCTTATAAAAAAAAAATCTAACAAGTGCCATAAAAAATCTTGAAAGATCTCTACATTTATTGATATAAATAACCACAAAAGGGTTTAATTTCTGTGCTGAAAGAAACAGATTTTTCAGAAAAGTTCTCAAAGAAAAACACAACTCTATGCTGTACATCACAAAATAACTTTGTCCTGCAAGACTGCAAAGAGATTGTTTGAAGGACATCTGAATGAAGTGGAAACAAGACAAAACAAGGATTTCTGCAATCCAGACCCACTTCTTAATGGCGACCTGAGAAGAATCTCCATATTGGTTCACTATCACATGAATGCAGAAATCTACCGAAACGGAAAAGCGGAGCAATCCCGCACCCTGGAGGACAGCTCCGCTGTCAGCCTGGGATCTACCTGTTCAAGCCCGTGAGATCCCCATTCCCTTACAGAGGAAACCTGGAGGAGGGGCCTGGGTGGAGTTTGCTGGTAAATTCATCTTTGGGTCTTTGTATACTGAAATCCAGAGCTGTTTCCATAAAAATTACAGGGATAGAATTTAGATTCTAGTTGATTAAAGAGAGTTGGTGGCTTTTCCAGGTGGTAAAGAAGCTGAGGTAACCATTACAGAATGCTATTTCAAGAACAGAACTTACATGAACATCTCAAAGGTTGAGAGGAAAATAGAATCCCAATGTGAACACCCTCACTCAGTAGTTCTTCTTGGCTAACCGTAAGAGAAAGCACCTCTGACTCCCACTGTCACAGGAAAGAAGAAAGCCAGGAATTTGAAATTGAGTTTCTAGGTCAACGGATAATGCTTGCTAGTCTATGGCTCCAATGGCTGAAATTTCCTCCTTAAAGAATTGTCTGAAAAGGGAGAAGACATATGGTGGGGTTCAAACTCGTTATATACCCTACAAACAGCAGCATAGGCTGCAGAGACAGGTGGCTTCAAGAGCTGAGCTCAGGACAGGGCCCAGGACAAGACCATTTGGGGTTGACCTCCATAGATCTCAATAGGACAGGCAAGAAAATATCTAAAAGGGAAATAATGGGGAGAGAGGTTTAAGTGGGAATGGGAGCATGTGGCATAGAATGGAGAGAGAAATATAACAAAGTTAAAGCTGTTTAGAAAAGTCATTTGAAAGCCAACTATTTTATAAGCTTCCTAATCATACATACAAACATACATACATGCATGCATGCATACATACATACATGTACACACATGCCATATACTGCAATTTGTTCTTGGAAACCTGACTGGGGCAACATGAGAATGAAGAAAGTACAGACTATGAGTCAGCATATGTTTTGATACCCTACTGGGTAGTGTCTTTCAGAGGCCCTCTGTGATAGGCTCCTGTCCTGTTCCCTGTTTTCTCCCTCTTCTGATGTCTATTCCATTTGCCTATCTAAATGAGGATTGAGCATCTTACGCAGGGTGCTCCTTCTTGCTTAGCTTCTTTTGGTGTACAGATTTTAGTGTGATTATTCTATATTATATGTCTAATATCTACTTATAAGTAAGTATATATCATGTGTTTCGTTCTGCTTCTGGGATACCTCACTCAGGATGATCTTTTCTAGATCCCACCAAATTTCATGATTTCCTTGTTTTGAATAGCTGAATAGTATTTCATGTACCACAATTTCTGTTTCCATTCCTCAATTGAGGGACATCTGAGTTGTTTCCAGAATCTGGCTATTACAAATACTCTAATCAAAGACCATTCATGGAGATAACCTAGAACCCTTGCACAGATGTAGCCCATGGCAGCCCAGTGCCCAAGTGGATTTCCTAGTAAGGGGAACAGGGGCTGTCTCTGACATGAACTCGGTGGCTGGCTCTTTGATCACCTACACCTGAAGGGGTAACAGCCTTACCAGGTCACGGAGGAAGACAATGCAGTCAGTCCTGATGAGACCTGATAGGCTAGGGTCAGATGGAAGGGGAGGAGGACCTCCCCTATCAGTGGACTAGGGGAGGAGCATGAGAGGAGATGAGGGAGAAAGGGCAGGATTGGGAGGGAATGAGAGAGGGGGCTACACCTGGGATACAAGGTGAATAAATAGTAATAAATAAAAAGTGATATATTAAAAAAACAGATTGGACAAAACAAACAGAAGGAAAAAAGTCCACAAAAAGGCACAAGACACAGACATAGACTCAAAGACCCACTTGTTCGCACACTCAAGAATCTCATAAAAACACTAAACTGAAATCCATAATTTATATGCAAAGGATCTGCAGGATAAAAAAGAGAAAAGAAAACATAAAGTGAAACAAAAAGGGAAAGCCATGACATGATGTTATGACACAAGGAACCTCCAAAGTTCCACTGAGTTCATTTTCTGCTGGCCATCTACTGCTGGGCACGAAGCCTGCCCTGAAGACTTTATTTCCTCCGCTAAGACTTCCTTGAAGGAAACTAAATTGTTATTCCTGAGTAGCTCTCAGAGACTCCATTTAAGTTAGGAGTGGGAGCATGTGTTCACTTCTTTCAGCTCTAGGACTCCATCTGGTGCAGATCCATGCACTCTCTGCTCATGATACCCACGTCTGTCAATATACATGTGTGTCAACCACGTCGGTTTAGAAAGCCTATGTTGGTTCCCTTGGTGTCCTCCATTCCCTCTGGCTGTTACACGCTTTCCGCCTCCTCTTCAAAAGGATTCCTTGAGCCCTGAGGGGAGGAATTTTCTGGAGACATCCTGTTTGGAATCTGAGTGTTCCAAGGTTGCTCACTCTCTGCATAATGTCTGGCTGTGGGTACCTGTATTTGTTCCCATCTGCTGCAGGAGGAAGCAGACCCCGAGGGTGGCTGAGCAAGACACTGAGCTGTGCATAAAGAAGAATGTCATTAAGAGTAATTTTATTCATATTATTTTTTAGGCCAGAAGTATTGGCTTTCACCCAAGCTCCTTAGGCTATCTTGGGTCAGGTTTTTGGTCACCTAAGAAGTGCCACGTGTAGAGAGGACCCCAGTCAAATCAGATATTGGTTGTGCCACCAGTGTGGCCATTGCCCTCACATATCTTGAAGGCAGAGAACACCATTGTAAATCCAAGGGTTTGAGGCTGAGTTGAAGTTTACTTTTCTCTTTTGATAGAGAACATAGTACCCTCCTGTACTGAAGATGCTAGAACATAGGGGTGAAGGCTTTATGTAGGTACTACCTTGATGTCTCCATGTTCAATGAGTTGTATAGGTTTTGCCTTTAGCAATGAGGCCTTGCAGTCAGTTTGTGAAGAACAACCTATAGTCTTGGCAACAGCCTGGAAGCCTGGATTGTTAGGGGTTCCCATAGGACCCAACAATTCAACTAGATGAAATCCAATCCTGGGGCTGGAAGCTGAACTTGGTGACTAAAGATGGCCAGTTGGGGCTCTGTTTCCACTATCATTTGGGGATTACGTTGCCTCAAACTGCCCTTAACTTTAGCTGTCTCTCCAGGTATCTCCTCCCTTATCTCCTTCTGTCTTCCTTCTCTCCATTTGATCCTCCCATTCAATCTATCCATAAGTATCTATTCTAGTTCTCTTTCCTAAGGAAACCTATATGTTCCCTTAGTCCCTTAGTCATACCCAACCTCTGTAGTTACATAGATTGTGGCTTGGTATCATTGATATAACAACTAATCTACATGAAAGTGAATACATACAATGTTTGTCTTTCTTTTTATCCCTAACTCAGGGATGATTTTTTTTTCTAATTCCATCCATTTGCCTGAAAACTTCATGATATCATTTTTTAACAGCTAAGTAATAATCCATTGTGTGAATGTACCACATTTTCTTTATTTGTTGTTTCATTGAGGAGGATCTATGTTGTTCCTAGTTTATGGCTATTATGAATAGAGCATCAATGAATGTGGTTGAGCAACTGTCCTTGTAATAAGATGAAGCATACTTTGGGTATATGCCCAAGGCTGGCATAGTTGGATCTTGAGCTAGATCAATTCCCATCATCCTGAGGATCTAGCACACTGATTTCTAAAGTAACTATTCAAGTTTGCATTACCACCAGCAGTGTATGAGTGTTCCCCTTACTCCAAATTCTTGCCAGTCTGAAGTGTCACTTGTTTTATTGACCATAAAACATAGCCATTAAAGATGTGGAAATCTCGAAGTAGTTTTGATTTTTGTTTACCTAATATCTTAGAATGTTGAACGTTTCTTTAAGTATTTCTCAGCCATTTGAGTTTCTTCTTTTGAGAATTTTCTGCTTAGATTTGTATCTCATTTTAAATTGGGTTATTCGCTTCATTGGTATCTAGTTGTTTTTTTAGTTATTTATATATTTTGGATATTAGCCCTCTACTGGATGTGTAGTGAGTAAAAAATCTTTTTCTGTCTGTAGGCTGCTGCTTTGTCGGAATGATGGTGTCATTTACCATGCAGAAGCTTTTATGTTAAATGAGGTCCCATTGTAATTTTTTTAATTTATTTATTTTTATATCAATCACAGGTTAGGTACTTTGAATCCCAGGTGTAGCCCCCCTCCCTCATTCCCTCCTACCCTCCCACTCCCTCCCTCATCTCCCTCCTCCCTGCCCCCTCCAAGTCCACCAACAGGGGAGGACCTCCTCCCCTTCTATCCAACCCCAGCTTATCCTGTCTCCTCAGGGCTGGCTGCAATGTCCTCCCCTGGGATCTAGCCAGTCTGTCACTCCCCAGCTTGTATGGGGGAGGGTC
>CM053763.1:17750108-17791218 GCA_028658305.1 Pachyuromys duprasi
AAAAAAAAAAAAAAAACCCTCTGGTGCCTATAAGTCAGTAAGGCTGGCAGAATGGAGTTCATTGAAGTTGTGCTAGGACCTTCATAGTCCCTTATTCCAGGCTCTCCTGTCTTTGAATTTATACCTGCATGTGAAGTCAACCAGATGGCCCAAAAAGCCAAAGAACTCACCCTTCTGCTATTAGGGCCTCATGGCCAGGTTCCTATTCCAGGAGGGAGGCCTGGGAAGAGGATTGTTTACTAACAACTTTAGGTGATGTGTAATACTCAGACTAGGAAACACAGCATTGACTCTTCAGGATGGTGTTGAAATGCTGGTAATGAGACCCTCATTTAAGTCAACACAAGGCAAGTTAAAGACTCCAGGCTCTCTCAAATGCATTGCTGTCCTTGCTTGTGAGCCACAAATTGGTTTTAAGGCCCTGAATGCTGCTATGGATATTTTCATTGCAGCACTACACTTAAATACATTAGCCCTTTATATTCTTGCATCTGAAGGCCATTTTGGTTCTCTGTCCCTTCTAGCTCCATGCTTCACATGAAGTGGTTGTCCCTACTTCTTCAGCTTTTGAGGTCATTGTTCTCTCTTGTCTATGACTTATGTGGCTATACTCTCCAAGCACGGCATTAAATTATGCAGAAGAGATATAGACATTGCTATACAAATGAAACTGCTTTCTTGCCCTAAGGGCCATCCCTCTTACCCTTGCTAGTGGAAGTGTTGTGTGAGGCACCAGTTGGGCCAACATAGAAAGGTATCAGAGTTTATAAACGTACTATTACAGTCGGAAGAGTTCCACACAAGGGCTGGTGATAAAACTTAGCAGCTAAGATTATTTGTTATTCTTTTCCAGAGGACCTGAGTTTGGTTCCCAGAACACAGGTCAGGAATCCTACAACCACCTATAGCTGTAGATACGAAAGATTCAATGTCCTCCTCTGGCTTTCACTGGTACCACCATACTGCACTCAGATATACACACATACATATAAATTAAAAAAACAAAAAAGATCAAGTTCCATATGGAACTTGGAAGTTCCACATAAAAAAATAAATGAACAAAATATCATTTCTTGTCCCCTGAAGATTCTGGAAATGCCTACCTGTGTAACCATCATAATATAGCTCAATAGCAGTCTTGCCTGTGTCTAATTGGAACCCAGTGTTCCTAGACAGCAGACCATGGGAGTCTTGTGAGGACCAATGTGACTGGCATTAGAGAATGGTAGAGATGGGAGGATCTCTTCTTCAGTCACTTGAGTTCTGATACTATAGACAGCATTGTTGCAGTTACTCAAGATGGGAGGTTGGAAATGAACCAGAAGTAACGCTTTTGAAGATAAAGACCAGGAAGAGATGGTTCCTTGACTGAACTAGGAAAACATAAATACTTCAGAGACTCCATGCTCATGCATTATATAACAAAAAGTCCGTTTTCCACACCTGCTTTCCACATCATCAATATGCCCTGAATAGGACTATGGGTTTTATAGTATGTGGTTTGTTTATTTTATGAGATGGCACCTCTATGTAGCCCAGGATAGTCTCAATCTTGAAATCCTCTTGCTTAACGCTTTCAAGTGCTAATGTTGCAGTCAAAATGTTACCATGCCCAATTCATGATGTTTCCCATCAAATATAAAAACATATTTTCTAGAGTCCATATAATCTAAAGACATCGTTGATAATACTCGAACTAGACACATCATATGAAAAACAGACATACACGCTAGCATACCTCTAGAGCATCCTTCCAGAATTCTTCATAAGACATCAGCAAGTTAGAGCCAGCAACTCCTAAAAAGGACAACCTCTCACAAAGAGTTATTTATCCTCATAGTACCTGGTTTAATAAAATGGGTCAGTTTATCATATTAGTTTAATGAGATGAAAGAGCATATAAGACTCAACTATAGAAAAAAATCATTTAACATGAAAATATCCATGTGTGCCTCTGAACAGAGAGGTCTGATTCGTATCACCTACCATCCCAGAATAGATAGGATATGGGACCAGTTACATCTTTCAGGGCCAACTGCTGGTACCTGGTTGCCCTAGGATTCAACTGTTTTCCTACTTGTCTCTGTATCATGTACTTTTCTCCACATAACAGTGTCTCTGCATGCAGAAGAGCTGGATTCATTTCATGGAACTCTTTTTATTGCTCTTTTTAAAAAGTTGAAATGCTATTTCCATTATCAAAGAATATTTATTTTGTATAGTGATATATTCAAGAATATATTTTTGAGACATGAATTCACTATGCAGAGATTATTATTCTTTCTTCCCGTTAGTGATTCAAAAGTAGATATGGTGTGGTAGCACAGGACATGATCTTGTTTGAGGCCCTCTGGTTTTGTTGTTTTTTTTTTTTTTAGGATGTAATAAAAATTACAAACAGAAAAATAGGCACTGACTCCATTATTTAGTCAGCACAAATCATTAGTTTTACAAAGCCAAGAACTACCAAAACCAGGAAAATCCAGGAAAATAACAAATATCTTTGTTCATAAGAATGAGAAGCAATCCTGCCCCACCTCTCCTACGCTGCTTTTTCATGACTTTATTTTTATATGTGACTTTCAATAGAGAAAATAAAAGAAATTTATTTTACTCTAGCAAAATCTATTTTTCCTTTGCGGTTAACTTTAATTTCATGTGTTGTCATATAGATGTCTTTGGCTTCATACATAAAATTCCATTATGTTTTATCTATATTTGTATGCTTCCATAATTTTAGGTATTGCCAAAGTATACCTAATGTATAGGAGAATATGTCCTGATAACCTAGGTAGCTATCTGAACTGGGTGGGACATACATATACTTAGATATATATGTATCAGTACATATGACATTTTATATATATCCACCAATGACAAATTTAATTTGTATATTATGCACAGTAACAAGTTAACAGAAATAATTAGTAGTGAAGTAGTTCAATTATTATAATACACTAACAAAAGATATGTGACTGAAGTCTCTCAGTCTTAACAGAGTCGAGGGGAATATTGATGTTGTTGGACCGTGGTTGGCTGCTATAACCATAAAAGTGAAATCGTAAACAAGGAGAAGTTACTGCACACAATGACCTCACAAGTTATTATTTCACAGTCGCGTTAAGAAGAAAATGGCAAGTGGTATACTTATATACACACACCCTGCATTATCAATAATATTCCTAAAGGAGAAAATTACATACTAAAACCAAATTACAGGATACCTCTAGCTGAGACCGCCTTCTCTCCTGTAAGGACTGTGTTGAATCCAGAGAGGCTGTGAGGTTCCCGGTCCTGGGATGTGCTATAGTCTTCCCCAGCTGTCTCTTCTGCTGGTGGAGACCTTTACCTGGTCAGTGGTATCAGGGGCTCCTGTACTCTGTCTCTTGTGTGAGCTGAAGACATTTACATACAGAAGACAGAAAATTGTCACCCCATCTCTCAGATTCCTTTTGATGTCCATTATTATTATTTGTTCTGGGACAAAGAGTCCCACAGAACCAGGAAAAGAACTGAACCAAAAAGTATGGGGAACATCAAACTTGAGTTATATGTTTGTTATAACACTAAATTCTTTGGTCAGTGTTCCCTTTAAATTTTTGGACATATTTCACATTTACAAGTAATTGCTCCCAAGTTAACTTACTTCTACATAATCTAATTTTTAAAGAAGCATTGTTTGAAGGCGTGCAATACTCTATCATTTGAACATCAATTGAAACACAACCAGGAGAAAAGGCTGTTTTGTTTTGGTTTTTTTTCTGCAAAACGCCCTTTGGTGGAAATATCTCTTTAATTTAGCTGTATGGGTGATATAGAGGTAAATCCTGAAAGCTGAAAAAGATCTTTGCACCCTAAAAATTATTGGTTTTCATTTGCCTGCAATATATTTTTTTCAGATAATAAAGGAGTAAAGTATCAGTCCTACATCTCAAGTAAGGACCTGTCTCTCCTTTCTCATCAGACCAGCAAGGTTTAGAACCTGATATCCTGTTGTGGACATTCTCACACTATAAGAAAATGGATAGGATTTCCTCAGCACAAAATCCGATGAAAATTGAAAAACTTAAACATTATGTGATATATAAAAGCATTTTTGCATGTATATGCACCTCAGGCAAAATTACACTCTTCAGAATTCCATAGATTAGTTAAGTATAAGAAATGTCAAATAGATAATAGATAAATGCGTGTGTATTTCTTGTATATATGCAATATTATAGTTCAAACTATAGTACAAGAAAATCGATTTGTGAGTGGTCTCGTGATAGATTCTAAATTATTGGAGACTGTACATAAATCAGTCCCTCAGATGGCGCTTTCTTCTTCATCTTGCTTTCTTCCGTTCTCCAAAGGGATCCTCCTATATCTTCTTACAAATTTCCCACCAGGCCATTCTCTCAACTCTTTATTTCTGTCTTTATTGGCCTTTAGCCTCTGCTTTTTGGTCCTATCTGTAACACTGCTTCTCCAACAATTTTCCTTTAAAGCAGTGAGGTTCCCAGCAGGCAGTGCGGATGGTGGGTGTTCCTTGCTGCTGAGAGCTTTGACCTCTTTCCTGTAGAGAAACAACAGGCCAGAGTGCCAGGGACAAGGATGTGGGTGTAGAGACATGGTGGTCTTGGGATTCTGCCAGGCCCTTTACCAACCTTGCCGGTGTCTTTGTGTGCAGAGAGCCATGTGGGAATTAAAGTGGAAATGATTTTTACTGCTGCATATCACTGCTAAATTTTCTGAGGATTGTGAAGGAATCAGCACACTGACTCCCCAAGATCCTCCAAAGTTCCTTCCTTTCTCACATTGCCACAGCCATGATTGTAAGAAGAGATGATCATAATTAAGAGCAAGAACAAGAAAAGGCTGAAATGCTGGGAGTGGTGGGATGGGGGAGGCATCAATGATGAATGCTCAAGGTCACCTTGATAAGCCTAACAGAAAACTGTTCAGTCAGAAAAAAAAGAAAACCATTAGAGTTCAGAGAGCACAGTCTCTACAGTTAGGCAGGTGCAGCTTTGACACAACTGTAATTCACTGACCAGGGGACCTCAATCTCAACCACAGGAAGCCTCAGCTTTCCCATCTGGAAATGACGTAATACCTGCTCTTCAGTGTTCATTTCATGAGTTAGCTCTGAGTGTTCAGGCTAACCAACAGTAAGAAACCAAAGGTATAGTTAAAACTCCATTCTCAATGCCATATTAGAAGGACAAAGCACAAATTAGAAGGTTATAAGATATGTGTTTTTTTCTACATATAGATATCCAATTAAATAAGCACCATTTACTGAAGATGCTATCTTTTTTCCATTGTATGGTTTTGGCATCTTTGTCAAAAATCAGGTATCCATAAGTGTGTAGGTGTTTTTCTGGGTCTTCTATTCAATTCCATTGATCCATTATTCTGTTTCTATGCCAGTACCACGCAGTTTTTATTACTGTTGCTCTATAGTACATCTTAAGATTAGTGATGGAGATACCTCCAGAAGATCTTTTCTTATAGAGGATTGTTTTAACAATTCGGGGTTTCTTGTTATTCCATATGAAGTTGAGAATTTTTCTTTCAAAGTCTAAAAAGAATTATGTTGGTAATTTGATGGGAATTGCATTGAAACTGTAGATTGCTCTAGGTAAGACGACCATTTTTATTATGTTAATCCTGCCAGGCCATGAGCATGGGAGGTCTTTCCATCTTCTGATATTTTCTTGCTCTTTAGGATTTCACAATTTAACTGAAAAATAAACATAAAAGTTAAATCATAGAATTCAGGAAAAGATTAGTGTTATATGTATACACATACACATGTGTATTCTGTATAATTTTTCTATAAATATAAAATGTCATTATCTCTTGAGGCTTTATCTAGCAATCTTCCTGTTACTTTGTTCCTTGTTCTCCCTTCCTCTTCTATATTAACCCCCAGTTGAAACCCACTGCTCTTTATTTCATTTTATATTTTATATCTGCTGTTTGCTTCCCAACCTACTCCACCTGTGGTCCCCTTAGAGTTTTTCTAGTTTCTGTGGCTACTTCATAATGGATAGTCACACCTGAGGATTGGGGGCTAGGAACTTCACAGGAGAGAGAACATGTGTTGTTTTTCTTTCTGCATCTGGATTACCTCCAGGAAGTTAAACTGCTTGAGCTGACAATACTCCCTACAAAAAACAGAGTAACAAAAACCCCAGTACCAGTCACAAGAAACCTCCTTCAAATAATAGGTAGTCCAAGCGATTCCCAAAACAATACATATTATTGATGTAGCTGTTGGTTGCCTCTCTGGGATTGAGGGATGGCTCGTATTGCTAAAGACACTAAATATATCTTAGGACCATTGACTTAGATGGTTCAGGCATGATCTTAAAGGAAAGCCTTTTTTCTAGGGTCTAGGTTCCATGGTGCCAGAAAATTCTATGCATGTTGCCAAGGAAGGGAAGAAATTAAATAGTCCTACCCAACAGCAACACCTATTAACCACCTATGAATCCAGATGAACAACTATGAAGCATATGAAGATAGGTATTAAGGTGTAAAAATGGCATCTACATGTCTGTGGCAGCAAATAGCTCTCTAATTGTACTTAAGGCCCATTCAATAAGATGAAAATCATGGTTGGTACTGAAAACCTATCTAACTTCCTGGAACTAGTGAGGGTGTGAACGTTAGGAAAGAATCTACTGCTGCCACCTTGCTAGACCAGCATAACTCATCAATACATTCTAAATCCTATCCTTATACTGACTGATATATATAGCAACCATACTTCTCTTTACAGAAAATGGAGAGTCTCACACAAAACCACAACTTGACACAAGACAGAGAAGTATGTTTGTGGGGGACCTTAGGCCCAATGGATACATCTACATCATAGCTCCTGCATCTTTGGCTCAGTGAATGTCATGGGAGAGGGGGTGGAAAGTCTCCTGTAAAACAGTCTCTCCTGTAAGTGGCCACATGAACGAGACCAGAACAATGGTAATGTCACTGAACATGTTAACACGAAAGGGAGAGAATTTCAAGAAATCCCATCCCTAGACAAGGAAGTACAGCCAACTGCTGACAGCTGGAAAGAGAATTAGCCTTACCCAGGGATATGGCTGCTTGTTGATTGTCCAACGCAGAGTGCTCTTCCCTGAAACCGTATATAAGCTAACAACAAAAACAGACTCAGCAGGATTTTTTTCTATATTGTGCTATTTAAAAAATGAGATTTAGTAGAGCACGGTTGTGATGTTATCCAACCTGTGCTTTTTAAGGGCTCATTTTGAGGTTGCTGTGGTGAAAATAAACTCAACAGGATAGGCTAGAATAATGTCCTCGTCTTAATCCTTTGTATCCATTAGCTTTCTCACCTCTATAACCCCATATCTGACAGACAAAATTTAAGAGGGAAATAATTTGATTTGGCTCACAGTCTCAGAGTTTAACAACCCTGACAGATTCCATTGTTTCTAGGCATATGGCGAGACAGACCATCACGGTGGCATGAGCAAGTACTTGAAGGCTCTTCTTTGTAGAAGACAAGAAACAACCAGGGCAAGATGATGGCTGGGCAGAGTCTGTCATTCAGAGACACACACCCCTGAGACCTATTCCTTCCAACCAGGCCCCACCTTACACAGTTTTCCAAACATGGAGCAGTGCCACCAGCTAGGGATCGATCACTGAAAGCATGAGCCTGTTACAGACGTACCAGATTTAAACCAGAACATCCCCAGAACCTCTGAGTTTGTTTTCCTGTGGCAAAGGGGAATTAAGATTACAGAGAGATGTAATGGATGTGGAGAGGTGGGGTGTTTGTGCTGGATCATGCTGTTGGCCCCAGTGTAACTACCGAGAGTTTTATGGTGAGGGAGGACAGCAATAAAATAAAGTAAGATTTGGACAATATCATTAGTTGACCAAGCAATCTCAACCACAAGCAATAAATGTTTCATGAACAAATGAACAAAAGTAAATTTAAATTATTTTTAACATGTGCATGTCTCCAAAGAAGAAATCTGTTTAATCATGCAATTGTTCAGATGTTCGTTTATACTGAAGTTTCCATTTTCTGTCTCAAAATAACTTTTTAAAAATTGTTTTATATGAAAAATAAAAATTAAACATTTTCCAGGTCACATCTTTCACATCCTTGGAGTAGAAATTTTTCAGTGGGTTGAACCAAAGAAGCATGCTCATTATTTTATATGCCTATGCCCACTTTGAATTCGTATTTCTTTTCCCAGGCAACCAGATGGGGTCTAAGAAAAGCTGAACAAGGATTACATTCTGTCTGCTACTTAAATGAATGAATATTGTCACTCTCCAAATTTAGTTAGTGCTTTTAAGCCCAAATTCCAGATGAAAGAAAGGGTTTAAGAGTTCTGTAATCACAGATCTGGAAAGGACATCAGTGAATCTTCACAGACTTACCTTCATTAGACATTGTGTGACTGAGAAGAGGAATCCGTCCTCTGTAACAAGAGCTAGTGCTGCTCCAACCCCCCCCCCCACTGTCGTCCAGATCCTTCACCTGAATTCTGGTGTGTCTAATCCACTCAGGGATCAAGTTGAAAATCAAGTGATCACATACAAGATAACTTTAAGTTATGCCCTGCTCATTTATTTCTATTGTCAAGGGCCTATAGAGCTTCCTCTGGTGTGTAGTTCATGCCCTCTTGTGCCCTTCAGAACATGTGGCAAACTCAAACACATTAGAATTCTACATTTAAATTTTTCTCCAGGTGGAAGCAGTGGGGAAATGTGAAGTACTATTAGATTTCTGAAGACTTTCAGAAAAGGTAGATTCTAAGACATGAAGGAATAAAAACTTGTACCGAAAAAACAAAACAGAACTATGTGTACCAACCCTCATTGCCATCCCTAATATACATTAAATCCTCAAGCCTTGAACATGGACTCATGACATAGATGATCTCCAGATGTCAACACATCTGCCTATTGCATAGGGTGCCCTAGGAAGTCTGTGAACTTTCTTCTGCACTAGGACAGTTCAGTCCTCATTTCCACTGAACAGTGACTCGACTTTTCACCTGTCCCCTTTTTCTTTCTTTCTTTCTTTGGATTTATTTTATATTTATGAGTATTTATATGTGCACCATGTGAGTGCCTGGTGCTCGCAGAAGTCAGAAGAGAGCATTGGATCCTCTTGAATGGGAGTTATGAACAGTTGGTAATTGTCATGTGGATGCTGAGAATCAAACCTGGGTCATAGGCAAGAGGAGCATATGCTCTTAATGGCAGAATCCTCTCTCCAGCCCTGGCCCACTTCTATTTAGCAGCTAGTTAAGACTGGACCTTTTCAATTTTCATTATTTTGTTTCTTTTCTTCTCATTGAAATTGAAACATAGATGTGGACACGTGCTTTAAGGACTTAAAAGGAAACAAACTTGAGATGCTAAGCTTGCCTATAATTATTTAGCATCTGCTGAAATAAAGGCAAGAGTTGTGACACACAGAAAGTGTTATGTATGGGGTTTTTTTCTATCTTAAATACTGGAGAAAGAAGGACGAAATTTGTTATGGAGAAAATATAATGTTCTAAGGAAAGCCAGCTAAACACTGTGGTAGTTACAAATTGGCCAATGTTGTGTTCCTTCACTTCCTTCTGATGCATCCTGTGGAAATACTGCTGTGCACATCCTGGTCGGGACCTGAAAGCCCTGGGTGATATGCTTTTAAGCAGATGTGCCTTAGATCAAGGGAACAGCAGAGCAGATACTTAAAAATCATTCTATTAAGAAGTAGATCAGTGGGTAGTCAGAAACATGATTTTGTGGTAAGAAGACCTTTCCCATGAAAAAGACAGAAGAAAGGAAAAAACAGAAATCAGGTTAGAAGAGGTAAAAGCAAAGGGGATTGATGAAGGCATTGATAAAATACCTCTCGTCCAAAACAGGTAGGCTGGTTTTCTGGAAAACACTGTATCTCTGCCTTTGTTTCTCTCTCCCATTCTCCCTCTCCCTTTCTCCCTCCCCTTCTCTCTGTGTACATGTGTTAATATAATATCAGAAAATGAGTGTGGCCTCTAGAATCTGGATTCAAACGATAAGGATTTTGTCTCAGCTTTGTTTCCCTTCCTGGTGATGCATCCTATGTATTAGTTATCTGGAACTACCATAGAATGTCCTGGACTTGGCTTTCCCAACACAGAGTATTTCCCCATAATTAGAGTGACTGGATGATTAAAATACTCCTGAGGCAGACATCTTAGGTTATCTTTTTGCCTCCTGCTTGTATCTTCACACAGTATCTTAGTTAGTTTTCTATCACTGTGACAAGACACTGTGACCAAGGCAACTAATAGAAGAAAGAGTTTATTTGGAGTGGACAGTTATAAGCCTAGATTCTATAATCCTCATGGCAGGGAGTGTAGACAGGCAGATAAGGTGGCGGTAGGTGAGAGCTCACAGTTGATCCACAAGCAGAAGGCAGAGAGTACTAACTGGGAATGGAGTGGGCTTTTGAAACTCCCCCCTCCACTACCACCATGTGATATACCTTTCCAAAATACCACACCTCCCAATCCTCCCCAAACAGTCCCAGGAACTGGGAACCAATTATTTAAATATATGAACCTATGGGGTGGGGAGGAGTCTCAATCAAAGCACCACACAACTTTTTCTCCCTGTAGCTTTCTTTTAATATCAACTCTTTTTTCCCCCTGTGTGTGTGTGTGTGTGTGTGTGTGTGTGTGTGTGTGTAGGCATGGGGGCATCTGCGTGTTACGGTGGACATGCATGTATGTTCACATTCAGTGGTGGCCCAAGGTTGATTACTGAGAGGTGTTTTTTTGTTTGTTTGTTTGTTTGTTTTTTGGGGTTTTTTTTTTTTTTGGCTGCTGTTTGTCTTATTCATTGAAGCAGGGTCTCTCAGTTGAACCCAGAGTTCACCAATATGACTAATCCAGAAAGACAGTTTGTTCTAGGGATCTCATGTCTCTGTTTCTGCATTTTGGAATTGCAGGTTGGGCAGCACAGACATTTATGTAGGTTCTAGAGATCTTATGATCTGTCTTCTCCCTTGAAAGGCAAACATGTTACCCACTGAGCCATCTCTTATTTAAGGCAGTCCTATAGGACTGAGGCTTATCCTAAAGTCTCCACTAATGAATACCTCATTAAACGGCATATCTGCAAACTCAGGCATATTTTGAGGTACTGGGTTAGAACTTCAACATATGAATTTTAAGGAAAGAACTCAGTGTGTCGCAGAATATTTTGTGCTCTTTTCAGAATTCCCTTTTCACAAAAAAATTTATTTATTTATTCATTTTACATCTCGATCAAAGACCCCTCTTTCCTCTCCTCAGGGTCTCACCCTCTCACCCTCTTTCCCCTTCTTCTCAGGAAAGGGGAGCCCCACTCCCTCCGCCCTCGTACCCCTCCCCTGCGCATGAAGTCTCATCAGGACTAAGTGCATCCTCCTCCAATGAGGCCAGACAACAGCCCAGTTAGTGCAGAGTGATACAGAAGCAGGCACCAGCTTCCATGTCAGAGACAACCAATTGCTACCCATCAGCTATATATGTGTAGGGGGCCTAAGTGGCTCTTTGGTTTGGTTCAGTCTTTGTGAGCGCCCATTTACCTCAGTTAGTTGACTCTGCTGGTCTTTTGCAGGAGTTCTTGTCTCCTCCAGTCCTTCTATCCTTCTCCCAACTCTCCCACAAGTCTCCTTGAGCTCTGCCTAATGTTTAGCCATGGGTCTCAGCATCTGTTTCCATCCACTGCTGGGTGGAGCCTCTCAGAGGGCTATTAGGCTCTGTCTGTAAGCAAAACATCATTAACGGTGTCAGGGCTGGATTCTTTCCCATGGAGTGGGTCTAAAGTTGGGACAGTGATTGTTTGGCCGTTCCCTCAATCTCTACTCCATCTTCATCCCTGCACATCTTGTCTATCTTGTTGATTTTCTCAAAGAACCAGCTCTTGGTTTCATTGTTTCTTTGCATTGTTTTATTTGTTTCTAACTTAATGATTTCAGCCCTGAGTTTGATTGCTTCCAGCTGTCTACTCCTCTTGGGTGTATCTGCTTCTTTCTCCCCCCCCCCCCCACTAGGGCTTTCAGGTGAGCCTTTAAGTTGCTTGTATGGGATGTTTCAAATTTCTTCTTGAAGGCACTTGGTGCTATCAATTTGCTTCTTAGCACTGCTTTCATTGTGTCCCATAAGTTTGGATATGTAGTGTCTTCATTTTCATTGAATTCTAGGAAGTTTGAGATTTCTTTCTTTATTTCTCCCCTGACACAGCTGTCATTGAGGATCAAATTGTTCAGTTTCCCTGTGAGTGTAGGCTTTTTGCTATTTCTGTTGTTGTTGAGGTCCAGCTTTAGTCCATGGTGGTCAGATAGGATACAAGGGATTATTTCAATCTTCTTGTATCTGTTGAGGCTCGCTTTGTGACCAACCATAATGGTCTATTTTGGAGAAGGTTCCATGAGGTGCTGAGAAAAAGGTAAATTCTTTTGTGTTTGGGTGAAAGGTCTGTAGATGTCTGTTAGGTCCATTTAATTCATGACCTCTATTAGAGATATTGTTTTTTTGTTTAATTTCTGTTTTGTTGACCTGTCCTTTGTTGAGAGTGGGGTGTTGAAGTCTCCCACTATTAATGTGTGGGGATCTATGTGTGGTTTTAGTTTTATAAATGTTTCTTTTACAAATGTGGGCGCTCTTATATTTGGGGCATAAATGTTCAAAATTGTGATTGCTTCTTGGTGAAATTTTCCTTTGATGAGTATGAAATAACCTTCCCCATCTCTTTTGATTAATGTTGATTGAAAATCTATTTCATTAGATATTAGAATCCTGCACATCTGTAACCAGGGTAACTTTTGGGTCAAAGGCTTTGTGGGTGTCCCCCTCCCTCCACTGGAAGTCCTGTCTGGCTATAGGTGGTGGCCACTTCAGTCTCCACATCCTCTGCTGCTATAGTCACTCCCATATCCTCCCAGGACCCTACCCTGTTGTGTGTCTACAACTTTTTCCAGAGATGCTCCCCATCAGTTTCCCTTCTCTGTCCCAACCCTCTCACCTTCCATATGCACTCTCTTCATACCTGATCCTCACTGTAGCCCCCCTCCATACCCAGTTCTCTTTCTTCCTCCATTTCCAATGTCTATTTTATTTCCCCTTCTGAGTGAGAGTCAAGCATATCTTCTTAGGCCTTCTTTGTTAATTTGGGTCTGTGGATTGTTGTCTGCTTATCCTATACTATAGGGCTAACATCCACTTATAAGTCAGTACATGCCATGTGTGTCTTCCTGGATCTAGGTTACCTCACTCAGGATGATATTTTATAATTCTATCCATTTGCCTGCAAATTTCATGATTTCTTTATTTTTAATTTTTTTCAAAGTGGTTGTACCACATTCCTGCCAACAATGGAAGAGTGTTCCCCTTTCTGCACATCCTCACCAGTATGTGCTGACACTTTGATCTTAGCTATTTTGATTGGGTGTAAGATGGAATCTCGGAGTCATTTTGATTTGAATTTCCCTGATGACTAAAGACGTTGAGCATTTCTTTAAGTGCTTCTCTGCCATTTGATATTCCTCTATTGAGAATTCTGTTTAGCTCCATACCCCATTTTTTATTGGATTATTTGGTTTGTTGGTGTTTAATTTCTTGAGTTCTTTATATATTCTGCATATAAGTCCTTGGTCATACAGAGAGTTGGTGAAGATCTTTTCCCAATCTGTAGGATTCTGTTTTGTTCTGCTGGCAGTGCCCTTTGCTTTACAGAAGCTTTTCAGTTTCATGAGGTCCCATACATTAACTATTGATCTTAGAGCCTGAGCTGTTGGTGTTCTGTTCAGAAAGCTGTGTTCTACACCAATGACTTGAAGGCTATTCCCCAATTTTTATTCTGTTAGGTTTAGTGTATCAAGTTTATGTTGAGGTCTTTGATCTACTTGAACTTAAGTTTTGTGAAGGGTGATAAATATGGATCTCTTTGCATTCTTTTACATGCAGACATTCAGTTAGATCAACACAATTTGTTAAAGATGCTTTCCTTTTTCCATTGTATGGTTTTGGCTTCTTTGTCAAAAATCAAGTGTCCTTAAGTGTGTGGGTGTATTTCTGGGTCTTCAATTCAATTCCATTGATCAACCTGTCTGTTTTTATGCCAATACCATGTATTTTTATTGCTATTGCTTTGTAGTACAACTTGAATTCAAGGATGGTGATAAATCCAGAAGTTCTCTTATTGTACAGGATTGTTTTGCAATCCTGGGTTTTGAATTGATGATTGCTCTTCCAAGGTCTATAGAGGATTGTGTTGGAATTTTGATGGGAATTGCATTGAATTGGTAGATTGCTTTTGGTAAGATAGCATTTTAAATATGTTAATCCTATCAACCCATGAACATTGGAGATCTTTCTATCTTCTGATATCTTCTTCAATTTCTTTCTTCAGAGATTAGAAGTTTTTGTTGTACACATCTTTCACTAGCTTGGTTAGAGTTACACCAAGGTATTTTATATTATTTGTAGCTATTATGAAAAGTGTTGTTTCCCTTATTTTGTTCTTAGCCTATTTATTGTTTGTATAAAGGGGGGAAACTAATTGTTTTGAGTTAATTTTTAGCTGGGTACTTTGCTGAAGGTGTTAATTTTCTTAGAGAACCTAGTTTCATTGATTCTTTATATTGTTCTCTTTGATTCTAAGTTATTTATTTCCACCCTGCATTTGATTTCTTTCCTTCTGTCTACTCCTTCTTGGTTTGTTTCTTTTTTTTTCTAGAGCTTTCAAAAGTACTATTAGGTTTCTAGTATGTTATCTTGCCAATTTTTTTATAAAGGAACTTAGTGCTGTGAACTTTCCTCTTAGTACTGCTTTCATTGTTTTCCATAAGTTTGAGTATGTTTTGCCTTCATTTTAATTGAATTTTAGAAAGTCTTTATTTATTCTCTGACCCAGCAGTCACTGAGTAGAGAGTTGTTCAGTTTCCATGAGTTTATAGGCTTTCTATTGTTTCTGTTGTTGTTAAGATCCAGTTTTAATCCATGATCACCTGGTAAGATACGAGGGGTTATTTCAATCTTCTTGTATCTGTTGAGGCTTGCTTTGTGACAGAGTATATCATCTATTTTGGAGAAGGTTCAGTGTGGTGCTCAGAAGAAGGTATATTTCTTTGTGTGTTTGGGTGAAATGTTCTGAAGATATTTGTTAGATACATTTGATTTATTATCAGTTAGTTTCATTATTTCTCTATTTAGTTTCTGTTTAATTGACCTCCATTGGTGAGGGTGGGATGTTGAAGTCTTTCATTATTAATAATTTGGGTTTGATGTGTGATTTAAGCTTTAGTAATATTTCTTTTAAGAATATGGGTGCCCTTTCATTTGAGGCATAGTTGTTCAGAACTGAAATATCATCTTGGTTGGTATTTCTTTTGATGAGTATACAGTGTCTTTCCCAATCTCTTTTGATTAATTTTGGCTGAAAGTCTATTTTATTAGATATGAGAATGGCTATTCCAGCTTGCTTCTTGGGTCAATTTGCTTGGAAAAGATTTTTACAGCCATTTACTCTGAAGTGATATCTATCTTTGTTGTTGAGTTGTTTCTCTATTTTTCATTTTTTGTTATTATTTTTAATTTTTATTAATTACACTTTATTCACTTTGTATCCCCCCTGTAACACCCTCCCTCCTGCCCTCCCAAGCCCACCTTTCCTCCCCCTTCTCCACACATGCCCCTCCCAAAGTCCACTGATAGGGGAGGTCTTCTTTTCCTTCCTTCTGATCCTAGTCTATTAGGTCTCATCAGGAGTGGCTGCATTGTCTTCCTCTGTGGCCTGGTAAGGCTGATCCCCCTCAGGGTGAGGTGATCAAAGAGCGGGACAATCAGTTCATGTCAGAGGCAGTCCCTGTTCCCCTTACTGTGGAACCCACTTGGACACTGAACTGCCATGGGCTACATCTGTGCAGGGGTCCTAGGTTATGTCCATGCATGGTACTTGCTTGGAGTATCAGTCTCAGGAAAGACCCCTGTGCTCAGATTTTTTGGTTCTGTTGCACTCCTTGTGGAGTTCCTGTCCTCTCCAGATCTTACTATTTCCCACTTGTTTCATAAGATTCCCTGCACTCTGCCCAAAGGTTGGCCATAAGTCTCAGCATGTGCTTTGATAATCTGCAGGGCAGAGCCTTTCTGAGGCCCTCTGTGGCAGGCTTCTGACTTGTTCCCTGTTTTCTCTTTCTTCTGATGTCCATCCTCTTTGCCTTTCTGGATGGGGATTGAGCATTTTAGCCAGAGTCCTCCCTCTTGATTAGTTTCTTTAAGTGTAGACATTTTAGTGGGTTTATCCTATATTATATGTCTTTATGAGTGAGTATATACTGTGTGTCTTTCTGCTTCTGGGATACCTCACTCAGGATGATCTTTTCCAGTTCCCTCCATTTACCTGCAAATTTCATGATTTCCTTGTTTGGGGAACCGTCCTCCACTGCTGGTGGGAATGTAAACTTGTACAACTACTCTGGAAATCAATCTGGAGCTTTCTCGGACAATTAAGAATAGCGCTTCCTCAAGATCCAGCTATCCCACTGCTAGGCATATCTCCAAAAGAGGCTCAAGTACGCAATAAGGACATTTGCTCAACTATGTTTGTAGCAGCTTTATTTGTAATAGCCAGAAGCTGGAAACAACCTAGATGTCCCTCAACTGAGGAATGGATAAAGAAATTGTGATATATCTACACAATGGAGGTGTTTCTTGTATGCAGCAGAATGACGGATCTTGTTTTTACACCCAGTCTATTAGCCTGTGTCTTTTATTGAGGAATTGAGTCGATTGATATTGAGATTAATAACAAATGATTGTTGATCCCTGAAATTTTTATCTTGGTAGTGGTAATGTGTGTGTGTAAGAGAGAGAGAGAGAGAGATCCCTTCATTTTGGCTTTGCTTTGAGAAATTATTTATTTCCTGTGTTTTCACGGGTGTAGTTAACCTCCTTATGTTGGAGTTTTCCTTCTAATACCCACTTTAGGGCTGGGTTAGTCAAAAGATATGGTTTCAATTTGTTTTTGTCATGGAATATCTTGTTTTCTTCATCTATGGTGATTGAAAGTTTCGCTGGATACAGTAGTCTGGGCTGGCATCTGTGATCTCTTAGAGCCTGCAAGATATGTTTAGGCCCTTCTGGCCTTTAAAATCTCTGTTGAAAAGCCTGGTGCAATTCTAACACATCTGCCTTGAGATGTTACTTGGGCCTTATCCCTTTAATATTCTTCCTTTGTTCTTTACATTTATTATGTCACAGGAGGGTTTTGTTTTACGTCCAATCTATTTAGTGTTCTGTAAGCTTCTGGTATGTTTCTAGGCATCTTTTTCTTTACGTTAGGGAAGTTTTCTTCTATGATTTTGTTGAAGGTATTTTCTGGGCCTTTGAGCTGGAAATCTTTTCCTTTTTCTATTCCTATTATTCTTGGCTTGGGTCTTTTCATAGTGTCCCAATTTTGCTAGATGTTTTGTATTAGAACTTTTTAGATTTAGTGATTTGTTTGGCCGATGTATCTATTTCTTCAATTGTATTTTCTGTGCCTGAGATTCTCTCCTCCATCTCTTGTCTTCTGTTGGTAGTGCTTGTATTTGTAGTTCCTATTCTCTTTCCTAGGTCTTACATCTCCAGGATTTCCTCAGTTTGTGTTTCCATTTTTGGGTCTTAAATGGTTTCATACAATTCCCTTCTTGTGTTTGTTTGTACATTCCTAACTTTTTCTGAGGGATTTGTTCATTTCCCCTTTGAAGGCCTCTATCATCTTCATAAGATTGGATTTAAGGTCATCTTTTTGTGCTTTAGGTGTGTTAGGATACCCGGGGCTTGCTGCAGTAGGATAGCTGGGTTCTAACGGTGCCATATGGCCCTGAATTTGGTGAATGTGTTCTTATGCTGGCCTTTAGCCATCTGGTTGTCACCGGTGTTGGCAGGCCTGGTATTCCCTGATGGCAGTAGGCCTCTGTGATTGCATGTAGGCCTTGATGGCTGCAGGCCTTTGGTAATGGCTGATGGCTCCTGGTCTCTGGGATTGCATGGAGGTCTGCGGTGTGGGAACTGGCCGGCAGAGGGCACAGAACAGATCTCACTGCTTTTGTGCTTGCCCAGAGGAACCAGAAAGTGAGGGAGGTGCCTCACCTGGTAGTGTCTGATTGCTGCTACCTCTGGGATTGCAAGTAGAGTTAGGGTGTGGGAAACAAACAAAGCATATAGAGAGAAGTAACTCAGTTGTTATGAAATGATTAAATGAGCTAATAGTTTTCAAAAATGATATTCCTATCAACAAGAAATTGCCAAATTATATTTACATGACTAAATATTTGGCAAAAATCCAGAAAAACGTTTTAGTCACATAAGAAAATGACTATTCTGTCAGTAAAAGAACATATTTTTCATATGTACATAAATATATATAAATATATTTACTTTGTGACAAAAACACACATCAGGACAGAATACACCAAAGTGCTAATTATAGCTAAACTTTAGGGGTGGGATTACTCAGAAATAATCTCTATTTTTCTTATAGTAATTGTCTTTAAATAAATAACTTCAATCTATATGCACTTGTTTTGTTTTGCATCAAACTTGGGTTTTTGTGGGGGTTTGTTTTGATTCATTTTTCTATCCCTGTGACAAGACACCTAAAGAGAAGAGCTCACAGTTTCAAAGTTTCAGTTTACAGTCACTTAACGTATGCATAGTGGGGGTTCATAGTATGGGAGGCCAGTCACCTCATGGATGGTGAAGGAAACAGAAAGAAAGAACGAATGGGCAGCGACCGTAATACCTTCTTCTTCAAGGTCATGTATCTAGCGGACTAACTTGTTTTCACTAGGACTCATTTCATGCAGGATCCACCACCTTCAAGCACATCACATGCAAGGGATTCAGATTTCAACACATGGATTTAGGGGAACACTTCGACTCAAATTAAAGCAATGATAATATTAGTTTTAAAAATCAAGTATACTGTCAGGCCCCAACCCTCCTATTCTCAAAGCTTTGCTGTATGAGTAATGATCATTGTCTCCTCATTCTTTCTTCTGACATTTAACACTGTGCTTCTAATACAGGCTCAAAGTTTAGTTTCTTGACCTTCCTGCTTTCTTCTACTTTCTACTTTTCTTTATGGTTAATAAATACGTCTGCTCCTTCCTCCTTTCTATCTTCTACCATATTAAAACAGTATTATTTGATAGTTATGAAATATTTAGCGATAACATTTTATTGACAATTTTCACACTTTTCATAATTGAACCTGATGGTATCTGTGATGACTTTCGTAGATAATTCTTCTTTGAAGTCAGTAGCAGTCAGGTTGGTTTTTCTTTCTCTCCCTTTCTTTCTTTTTTCTTCCTTCCTTTCCTTCTTTCTTCTTTCTTTCTTTCTTTGCATAACTACTAACTCACCATCAGAAGGCACACCAAGTCTTCAGTAAGGATAGACAAACAGTCAGATTCATGTTTTCATTTCAGTGTCTTTCTTGACAGTTAACTCTGAGAGTTAACTCTTCTGTACCTCAGCGCTACCCTGAGAGTCTCATCTCCATAGATCTGGGAATTGTGTTTTCTGCTCTCCTCTCTTAGAGTTTCTGTTTTGTGGACTCTATATCTTTGTTCTCAATTTAATTACTTATTAATATGAGTAAGTATTCTATAAGCTTCCTTGGAAAGAATAAATGAGGAACTAGTTTTTCTTTAATCCTCACATATAGAGTAATAGCAATGAATGTTCATATTAAAAAACAGTGCTTTTCTATTATCATTTTCTCAATGAGGAGGACATTTGTGTTCACATGTACACAGGCATATATGGGTTCTTTTTTATTCTACATATTGATGTGTAGCTGGAAGTACAACAGTAGGCAGGTCAATTGAATGTGATTTAAAACAAAACAGCAAAACAAGTGTTTCAGTGGCCAGTAAAATGACTCTGTGGGGAAAGGTACTATCTTCCAAGGCTGATGACCTGAGTGAGTTCTCAGGTCCCAGGTGGTGGATGGTGAGAACTACTAGCTCTTGAAATTTTCACCTGACTTCTTCACATGCTTCTTCACCCATTTCCTCATACATAGACACACAATAAATAAAGTTAATTACAATTTTTAAATCATACTTTGGTTCATAGCACAATCTGGGTGACTTAATAAACCCGAGGAATTTTTCATGGTTCTGGCAGCTAGACACCTGGAACAAAGTTGCCAGCACAGCTGAGTTCTGGTGAGGGCTCGTCCTGAGTTGCTGATTGATAGCTTGGGATATCTTCATAACCTGTTGGTCCTTCACTTATAAATGCACTAACGTCATTCACAAAGGATCCAACCTGTGTCAGAATCACCTACCAATATTCTTCCGTCAAAGTACTATACAATAGGCCAGGCATGGTGGTGCACAGCTGTAATCCCAGCACTCGGGAAGGCAGAGGTGGATGGATCTCTGTGAATTTGAGGCCAGCCTAGACTACACAAGTCCAAGTCCAGGACAGCCAAGGCTACACAGAGAAACTATGTCTCAAACAAGAAAAAAGAAAAAAAGAAAGAAAAAGAAATATGATTTAATAGCAAACAACAAATGGGTTTAGGGTTTGGGGACACTAACATGCAATTCATTGTAAGTAGCTTAACCTTTCACTCTATTACGTATCATTCACTGTATATTTCAATATGTTGCCTCCATTATTTCATAACCGTCTTCTCAAATGCAATCTCCTTTGATAGAAGAGGAGAAAGATTATAGAATTCACCTGAGGCCACTCAAGTAGTGAGAATACCAAGATTGGAAGGCAGAGTCACCTGCCATCAAAGCTCTGACGCTCTGCATGTCATGCTAACCCCAAATATATCAAATGACTATAAAAAATGGCTTAGGTCCATAATTACCATTGCATATTGTTCTGACGATTATATTTTGTGTCCAATACATGTAAATTAAACATCACAATAACAAACCTTGAGAAAACACTTGTTCCATTTTGTTTTAGGGCAAAAGACTTGAATCCTGTCATTGATTATACTGTAATGAGCAGACACACCCAGCTTAAAATTGAAAAAGGTTTTAGAATAGCATCAAAGTAATGTTTCATTGGGACATTCATTTCTGTTTTATAAATAAATAATTTTATTTAGTAAATTGTATAGGCTCTGACACTGCTTCATTAAATGTAGATTTTCTTTAACACAGGTATGACCAACACGCACAGTTTCTTTTGATTGTTGACGCCTTCCTATTGCTAGCTGTCTGAGACACAGCTTAGGACCCAATTTTCTGTGGTTGAGTTTGTCTGCTCCGTGCATTTCAACATTCCTCTTCCTTCTACCACTCCACTCTCAGAATTCTCTCTTTCTCGGCTTCCCTTCCTTCCTCCTATCACTCCCTCCTTCCCTTCCTCCCTCTCACCTGCCTCCCTCCCTTCTTTCTTTATACACACCTCAGAGAAATTAACTTTAAGAAAAATTCGAAGACTGATCAGCAGAGCACAATGCATTTGTCCTTAATGGTAAGGCAGAGTGGGCCAGCTTAAGGGTGCTGGGTTTGCCTTTCATCAGCCTCCCTGCACAGCTCAGTGTTGGTGTAACATCCTCCAGGTGAGTATTTGCTTTGGTGTCTACAGACTACGAAGCTGTTGCTCTAGATTTCACACACTAACGAGTAGCAGGTAACAGAACTGGAACATTAAATCCAACAGGGACCTTAAGATAAGGGACCTCCATGATAAATAAACAAAAATGCCAAGTCCTGTTAAAGGGTGACTAAGTTGGGGATGGAAAGATGGTCCAGTGGTTAAGAGCACTCACTAGCTGCTCTTCCAAAAGACTTGGGTTCAAATTCCAGCACCTACTGGGCAGTTCACAACTGTCTGTAATTCCAGTTCCAGGATCTAACACCCTCACATAGACATACATGGAGATAGAATACGACACCAATGTAAATAAAATTAAAATTGTAAATGGGTGACTAAGTCACTGGAAGTGAAATAAGATGAACACAGAGCCCAGGTCTCTATAACTCCAGGGAACCTTCCCTATCAACCCACAATGAGTTTAAAATCATAAAAACACCATATCCTGCTGAGATCTGAATAAGATAAACACATCTATATGAAAATCCTGTCCTCTGTTGACTACAGTTTGTGATTTCCCTGGATAGAAATCATTTCTCTTTCCTCATCTTCCCAATCCAGTGATTCTAACTCTTTTTTTCCCTGAAATGCCTCATTGCTCACAAATACTTACCTGTAGGGACTTCAGGATGCAGAACAAATACTTCCTGAACAGGAAGAGAGGTGGTGGGAACATTGCCCCTTCCTGTGAAGAACTTTGTCATTCTCCCGGGTGTGCAATGACTGTGTGGTTGTTATATCTCCTGAAACCTTTCTGGCAGCACTTCATATCAGTTCTCTTCTGTCGTTGTGGAGGGCCTGCTCTTCTTATTTTTCTGTGATTTTATTTTAAAATATTAAATCATGATTATAAAGAGACTCTTCATAACCAAGATTGCATTCATATATATATATATGTATGTATATGTATATTCTTCTGACATGTATAAAAAAAAACAATTCACACATCAGAGCTTTAGTCCTGGGCCCATAATTTGCAAGCATATCAAAGCCTCATATTGACTAAAACTTATAATACTTAGGGACCAGTATTACAATTGCTCAGTCATGTAAAAATTTAAATAATGGGCAAGGAAGAGAATGTGCTCAGGTCTCTGAAGAAGATTCCATCATTAATCTAAGGGTGTGCTTGCTTTACTTAAAGAAGGTAAGGAAAGGTGTGGTTGATTCCATCTTGGAGGAAGTTCACCTTCACATGCTGTTATGGGAGTGACAAGTTGAGCTGGTTTATTTCCATCCTCTCACCCTAAGTGGGAAACAGTTACCTGGCACTTGAACTTCAGTGGATGTGTGGGCTCAAATGTGAAGCAGACAGAGTGAGGGGGAACAGCATCCTAGGGGAAGAAGAGTTAACTAAGATGTCAAGACAGGAAGGTTGAGGACATGAGGCAAAGTCCAACTAGGCTATAGTTGGGCAAGCCATGGCTCAGAGCTATTTCCACCTTGTTTCATCTGTGAGTGTAACTGAAGCTTTCTGTTAAGTTCCCTGGTGGCCTCCTAAATACTTTTCTTATGTCAGCCCGTTCTCCTCATCCACCTTCTACTCTGATGTTCATCCAGCTCATAACCCTCCAAACTGGTGCTTCCATTTGACCCCAATTGGTGTTGGATCTAGATTCTGATACTCTGCTGAAACAATCCAGCTGAGAAAGGGTTTCCTCAGACACACAAAGGAAGAGTTCCCAAAAGCACAGTCCAAAGGGAAGAAAGTGAAACCTAGAATTCTACAGTTTGACTCATATTTCTCCAGTTCATAGAAATCACATTTTTCCTAGTATAATGCAAAATATAGTAATGAAGATAGGAATTTCTTTCCCCAAATCATTTGAAAATGGAAGAAAAAAAATAAGTAAGTCTTCAGGAAGCATTGGTTAAGTTAAGTTCTTTAAATTAATTTTTAAATAATTACGCAACTAATTAAATAAGAATTTAATAAAATAATTTAAAAAGCACCAACAAAACATGGAGTGAAAAAAACAAGTAACATCATGTTGCTTCATCAAAGTGTCTCGGACAAAGCAAAGATGGCAATATAGATGCTATTCATAAAATATAGCAAAAGCAATGATAGAGAAAAGTGAATAAAATCACAGAATCCAGAGAAAAGACACTGCAATAAAACAGCCTTTAATTAAAGACTGTGGGGTTTGTGTGTATGTGTGTGTGCTTATGTGCATATGTATGTATGTATGCATATCTATGTATGCACAGAGGCCAGAGGTATCATATGGGTCATACTGGAGTAACAGGAAGTTGTAAACCAACTAAAATGGGTGCTTGGAACTGAACTCAGATCTGCAAGAGCAGTGTCTTAGTTAAAGTTTCTAATGCTGTGAAGAGATACCATAACCACTGCGACTCTTATATAGGGAAACATTTAATTGGGACTGCCTTACAGTTCAGTGGTTTAGTACATTATCACCATGGTGGGAAGCATGACAGCACACAGACAATCATAGTGCTGGAGTGATAGGGGAAGGTTCTACCCCTGGAGAGGCAGGCAGCAGGAAGAGAGACACTGTGCCTGGCTTGAGGTCTGAGACCTAAAAACCCATCCCCAGTGACAAACTTCCTTCGACAAGGCCACACCTACTCCAACACTCAAACAAGGCCACACCTCTTAATAGTACCACTCCCCATGAGCCTATGGAAGCCATTTGGATTCAAACCACCACAAACAGCACTTGCTTTTAGTAGCTGAGCCAGCTCCCAAGCTCAAGGGTTATTTTTAAAATAAGGTAATAGTCATAGATTCCAACAGAGTAAGATGTAGGCGTATTTAAAGGGCTGCACTATAAAGAATGAAAAGAAGTGAGTTTTATGAAGAACAAAGAGATCCACAAAAAGAATGCACTATAAATTATAGTAAGGAGCTTGGACACAAACACTGGAGGGTCCTCAATGAGAAGAAACAGTAGAGTAGAAGGTGGATTGTGAAGAACAAAAGAACCACTTAGGATGACACCAGGGAACCTGATGTAAAGCTCTATTCACGTGTGACTTCACCATCCCCACAACATCCAACAGAAAAGATGGAGATACCTTGTGTTTGAATTCTTATAGATTCCTTGTAGGGGAGATCTCTTTGTTAAGCTACAAGCTTAATTCATTGGTAGTATGGTCAATTTTCTAAGCTAGGCACAATCTATGCAAGCACTGCAAATAGACCAGTGTTTGGGAAAGCCATATTCACCTGAAATGACTTCAATTGATGCCTAGTGTAGGTATTTACAAAGGTGTTCAGGAGCTGAGCATGGTGGCACACATCTGTAAATACCAGGACTAGAAGACTGAAGCCTTTCTGAAAAGTTCTAGGCCAGCCTGGGCTGGCTAGCAAGATCCTACTTCAAAAGTAAAGGTATAAAATAAAGAAGAAGGTCTTTGGTCTGTGGGTGTGAAGAAATGGAGACAGACAAGATCAGCAAAGTCTTCCTCATGCCTCTGAGAGGGCATTTCTCTGAGTGTTGGATGGTGTTATAAACAAGCATTTTGAAGGCTGCAATAAGATGAAACTATTATGTGATTACATGGTGAGGATTGTCATTTATAGTGAAAAAGCCACTTGTAGTGAAAAGGCCATTTATAGTGAAAAAGCTCCATCACTTCTTGTGATTTTAGGAAATATTTCTGGACAAAGAATCACTCTGGATTCTAAAACTGCTGTGTCTTCAACACCACAGAATTGACTGTGATTTGGTCTAGAAAACAATTAATAACACAGGAGGGCCTGAGTGTGTCCAGACTCCTAAAGGGAAAATCACAGTTCACCATTTTCAATACAACTGTCATATGAAATGTGAGGGAATCATCTCTAAAATTTGTATCTTATATGTGGAATTTTAATATCATGTATAGTTAAATTAATAATCTAAATATAGGTAGATATTTGGCTTGGAGATGCCTATAGGGTTACACAGTGTAGTTTTGGACACAGAATTGATGAAAGAGTACACAGTGAATTCAGAGGGTAGCCTGGGACGCAAAAGACTCTGATGAAAACAAACAAAATCACACACAAAAAAGAATTGGTGAAGGAATTTGGGAAGGTCATTTACACGGGAGCCCCAGCAGGAAGGCAGCCAGATCAAATCCTGAAGCATGGAGACCTTGAGCTGAGTGCTACAAGAGGCTGGTGGACCGCAGACAAAGATGGTTGCTTTCGCCAGTAACAAAGGCTTTGAGGTCCTTAATACCAACGTACAGGTACTCACTGGAAACAGCACCTGAGACCCAGCAGTCAAAACCCAGCACAGCCAGCACTGGACTCAGAGGAAGCATGGTGGCCTGCATTCTGGGTGAAAGGGGTTTCAAAGGCTCCGGGGGTCCATCCATAGGGCACCAAGCCAGATTAGCTACTGGGTTCCTTGACACAAGCCTGCAGTTTAAAGGTATAAGTGAATGGCATTGACACACACATTTGCGTAGTAAATCTAATCAGTGTTCAAAACTGAGTGCTTTCCCTACATTTTCCTCCTGAAGCCCTACTCTCCAGTGTGAGGGATTAGAAAGCGGGTCTTCGGAAATGTTTTAGATTTGGTTTAGGTCATGAGGGTAGCATTTCCATGATGGGAGAGCCTTGCATGAAGATGAAGACGGCAGTATGTAAATTGGGCCCTCACTGAGAACCATATATGCCAGCACTATATCTTATTTTCTCCGGTCTTAAGAACAGTGAGGTGTAGATTTCTACTGCAGAGCAGCCAGCCGATTGTGTTGTGCACACTAAGCACATCATGCCTTGGAGGAACTGTTTGGATAGAAACATTTCCATCTTCCTTTTTAAATGTGTGTTGGCAACTCCATCTCTGGAGAACAAGGCAGAGAGCTTGATGATGCTAAGAGTAAATGACAGACCCTCCCCAGGACCACATCCCTTCATTCGGCTAGCTATAAGATAAACAATGGGAGTCGCCAACTCTACCCCTTCCAGCCACTGAACTTGGGGAGACAGAGACTGTCTTCACCTCACTCCTTGGCCATACATGTTCCTTGACAAGGTCATGGAAGTGGCCCTCTAGACAGGCACAAGCATCTTCTCTTTCCTCAAACATCTGTTCTGATGGGCCTCCAAGTGAGAGGGTGGGCACTTGGTGGCTGCCTGGCTCGGAAACTGTCCATTATGAGCAGCAGATCATCTTGCCTTCCATTAAGTGTGTGATTACAGCCAGATGCTGTGGTGATGGGCACGGCACTCCCCATAATAACCATAATTATGAGCCTGGTGTCTCTTCAGCTCAAAAAACTCTGAACTTCTCAAGTCAGAAGAAATGTGGAAGAATTGCTTATTAGAGGCTGCAATCAAATGGAGGAGGAGAACTTTTTTAAGAAGGGGGAAATTCCTGCCTGACATATTGGCTTCTGTGCAGCCTGCTCTGACATCTCCTGGGGGTGGCCCTGGAACCCAGAACAAGTGTGACTCCAGCTCCACATTTCTGTTCACCTTCCTCCTCTGCCTGCTCTTTACTCGACCACCTCCACCTCTGCTTCCTTCTCAGCTGGAAGAGAAAATAAACACCTGCTTGCCCCCAGCTCGCTCCTCCCTGCTGGGAGGGCTTGCCAAGAGGGGAGACTCTCCTGCCCATTTGGGTGAAGTTCTTGGAATATCCAGGGAGAAGGGGGCCGTGGGAAGCTAAATTTGGCTGCCTGCCACATGACTAACCGCCACCTGGCCTGCTGTTCTTGTGGCATACAGAGCTGTTTGGGGGTATTTGTGTACAAGTTGCTCTTTCCATGGAGGAGCACATTTAAAAGTGCTGGGAATCCAGCACTGGAGGAAATGCCATTTGAGTTTGCTTGGCCTGCCATCACAAAGCTGCAGATCTTAGATGGCCTAACAGTTGAAATTTGGTGTTAATTTTTCACAGTTTGGTGGGGAGGGTTGGAAATCCAAGATCAAAGCATTAGCAGGGCTAGTTTCTTCTGTGAGGTTTCAGGGAGGCCCAAGGCGTGGATGTGTCTGCCATTCTCCCTGTGGTACCCTGACATCATTTTACCTCTACCCATATTTCTCTCCACATGGTGTTCTTTCTATGAGTGCCTCGGTCATATTGGATTAGGGACATGCTAACTTACCTCTGTAACAAGACACTTTGAGCTCATATAAGGTTATATTCTGAGGCGCTAGGGTCAAGCATACATATAGAAGTGAGGGGTTGAGGAACATAGTCCAATTCTTAATGTGTTTTTTTTTATAAGCCTGGCATGTGCCAGACACTGTCAGAATTCTGAAGATACACTCATGACCAAAAAAAAAAAAAGTCTGTTTCTATACAGACCACTGAGAGGTATATAGAATGCAAAGAAAAATTATAGGATCAATAAGATGATGATTATCACAATAGGTTCTGGTGGCTGGCAAGGTTGTAGGGGAGCACAGCCAGAGAAAACAGTCAGAGGAGGCTGCCCAGTAAGGTCTATAAGATGATAAGGTGCCCACAAGGAAAGGGGTGTGTGGAACAGACAGGAAGTGATGAAAAATACAAAGAACATATGGGCAAGAAATTGTGGCACAAACAGAGAAGTGAAGAAGATTCCCTGGGTTTGTGTTAGTGTGGTCCAGGTGTGAAGAAAAAGCTGGATACTGCTGGAAAGAAAATGATGCAGGCCTTAAAAGCCACCAAAGAGTTAGGACAGAAGCCTGGCGTGACTTGGGAGACACTAAAGAATGACACTTAGGAAACAGAGACTAACTGACCAATTAATACAGTCTCGCTGGTCATGGGCTTGGAGCAAGAGTACAGGGAAGGGAAACCGTTCAAGGTTGTTTCTGAGGTCCTAGCAAAAGAAGGCTGTGGCTGAGCAAGAGTCGGTCAGGAGTATTCAGGCCTTCAGACCTCATCTTAGGCTTCCCAGAGCTCACGTGGCTGTTCTTCTCAGACAGCCATGTCACCAATCTGTGTAAAGTCGGATGGTCTCTTTTCTCTTGTTATTTTATTGTTCATATACCTATATGTTCTTTATCATATGCCAGGCACTACTGAACTTAAAATATTAAGTCATCTATGTGTCAAAAGTACCTATAACATAGGCGCAGGTATTTGATCATTGCACAGAAGACAAGAACTTGCCCAAAATCACAGATCTCATTAAGGGTAGCAGTAAGATGTGACACTGGCCATTTAGAATCAGATATTACATTTTTCAGTGTTTCAGATTAAACTGAGAGCCCCCCCACATACTAGGAAACAGTTCTACCACAGCACCACATCTAAGCCCCCCCAGAGTTCATAGCCTTTCAACTATGACTCTACACTGCCTCTTATAAGCAAGCTGGAATTTCATCATTACACCTAACAGAATAATTACAAAATGATATATAGTGAAAATGCTGGGGAGATGGGAATCTTGAGGGGATGAGCATTAAGCAAGACGTCTAAACGGTTCAGCTAGGATAGACAAGGCTGTTCTCCGAGTTGGGAACCACAAAAGAGGCAGTTCCTTCTTGGGGTTGAAGACAGGGAGACATGGAGTTCCACAGTGATCCAAATCAACCTGGCAGGGCAGAGAAGGTGTGTGGGCATCTCTCACTTCAGCCTCCCCTCACCAGCTTCATGTCACCCAATTCTACAGGGAAAGGAAAAAACATCAACATGAAAGCACTTAGCCTTTATCCCATAACGGATGAATAACTGTTATTAGCTTTGGACTCCAGGCATTTTTATGAGATCTTAGTTCCAAGGCTTTGAGGTTTGGCAGAGGAGACATATTATTCACACACAAAACAACTGCGTTAAAATAGCATTAAGCATCTGGCTTACAGTGACAAGACCTAGGAAAGCAAAAGTGATGGTGAAAACCCTGTCCTGAGTTCACCCTCAAAACCAGCCCTGGTCCTGTTCTTCCTCAGAGACACAAAGTACTCCAGTGTGCAGAAGTCATGTAGGGAACTAGGTAAGAAGTAAGGAGGAGGATTCACAGAAGAGCCACCACAGTGGTCTCATTTCCTTGACCAAGACCTGAGAGATGTGTGTGGTAACACAAGCCCAAAGCACCAGACCAGACACCATGGCCCTGCTCTGGGATTGTCTTGATTTGAGAAACACTTCTCTCTCTTAGCTAGCTGAGCCACAGGAAAAGCAACTGCACTCATTTCTAAATTGATCCAAATAACTCTAAAATACCATCTATTCTTGGAAGTAAATTGGAGATCCATTTCATTTACCCCTCTTCTTAACTGGGAAAATGAAGAAGGCTCTAAGCTGCAGGTCAGCAGCTGAGTTGACAAATAAGTGCAAGAAGACCCAAGATTTTAAAAATGACATGGCAATCACTTTCCCAATATGCTATAACATCATAATGCTGTGAAGTCTGGCTGGAAATGCATTCAAGGAGAGACAGCTGGAAGTTGAAAGTAATTTGGGTGCTCCCTCGGACCTGTCACTTAGCAAAGCAGAGGCAACCTTGGCTCTGTCATGCTGATATTTGTGTAACAGCTTGTAAGTGACACGCAGTGACATTCTACCAGAGGCCATTGGTGACAATGGTGACATCTCACCAGCCCTGACCCTTTTCTTTAGGAAGACATGAAGTACCCTTTAAATAAAAGGGTTAGGGGCAGGGAGTGGACAGGCAATAGCAAGCTCAGAGCTGTTAGGGATGTTAACGATACCATCAGAACAAGGCATCACAAAGCCAGAGACAGATGACACCAGCGGGGATTTTGTAGAGCTCCATATAGTTCTGTTCTGACTGGAATCTTATTTAACAGTCTTAATGAGTGCATTAGCTGTGACTTAACGCTAAGTTTGAGTGAAAAGCACAAGGATTTGACATGTTTCTTGGCAACAGCTTTTGACAAAAACGACGTGTTTGTCTCTGGTTTTGTGCTGGGATTCTTCAGTGGGAAGTCTCTTGAATTAAAACATCCTCTTTGGAGGCTGATTTTAAGCCTCTTTTTTTTTTAACACACTCTTATTGCATACACCCACATGAACTCACTTGCACACATAAATCCGCCCACCCAGGTGCGGGCTTGCTCAGCCCCAGTGCAGCCACTGACCTATGGCAGCGGCGTTGTTCTGTGGGGCAGGCACAGGAAATCTAAGCCAGTCTAGCATTCTGTATTCCAGACAGCATTTCCCCCTGAGCTTGGCCTTCGTGTTTTCTCCTTGAGCTGTGAAAACTCGGAGAGGAAAATGCAAAGCAATGCTGAGGTGTATATGAGGGCTGCGGAAGAAAATGACAATCAAGACCAGCGGGTCACACACCTTTGGGGGTTGAATGACCCTTTCACAGTGGTTGTCTAAGACCATCAGAAAACACAGATATTTACATTATAACTCATAACAGTAACAAAGATTGTGGTTACAAAGTAGCCATGAAAACAACTTTATGATTGTGTGTCAGCACACCGTGAGGAACTGTATTAGACTCTCACAGCATTAGGGAGGTTGAAAACTGCTGACCTAGTCGGTTTCACTGGCTCATTTCCTGGGTTGTGCAGCTAAGCATCCCACAAGTGTGGACACAGCAGGCTATAAGTCCCTGTTAATCAAATAGCATGGGTCACCGAGTCAGGTTGACTATGAAACCTCTAGGTTCAGAGTACCAGGAAGAAGGTGGGGAGCCGCATGTTCTAAGAGTTCACTGGGTGCTTTCTCCTGCCACCACTTGAGTGAGACCATACCTCACTGTAAGCTTATGCTGGGAATTACTGAATCCACACAAACACTTGGCTTCCATGGAAACAGCAGGAATGCAGGCAGGCCTTGTTGCCTGGTTCTGGGCATTGAGCAGTCTAGCTAAGCTGGCCCAACCACTGACTTCCTGTGTTGTCAGCTGACACCTCAATACCACTGTCAAGGCTCCACAGGTATCTTGTAAAAGTTCTTGGCTTGCTTAGGGCTGTTTACTTTTGCTCCTGCTGAGACAGGACAGAGGATGAGAGGACTAACTCTTGTTGTGCACGGGTTATTGCTATTGCATTGAAAGACTCCACGGGCAATTCCTAGGGTAGCTTTCTGGCAGAGAAAAGCAGGATACCCGTCCAACACTGGGGTTCACAGTAGCATGTGACTTCATGCAGAGCCACAGAGCTGAGTGTCATCTACTGTAGCAGCGGATTATTCTGAATGGATACATTCATGGGATATGTTACATTTAAGACCACAGACAAATATGACTTTGTTGCTTTTCTCAGTAGTTATCATCTCTCTAAATATGACAGTAAGCATGTTTCATGAAAGACCTGGGAAACTCCTCATATCCATTAATAAAATAAGAAAACTTTTTAAAGGAAACTAAACTCATCAGGTTTTATTCTTAAATACCTAGAAACACATACTTACTTGTCTGGATCCTGCATGTCAACACATCAAAACACCAACTAGCTTGTCTTGGAAAGGATATCACGGACGCGAGTCCATAAACTGGGACGAAGCTGAATGAGTAATGGTGTGGAAGGCAACTGGAAGAGACCAAGGGAGGAAGGAGGAGAGTGCTGTGGGGGGTGGGGAATCCCTGGGGCATGCAAGATATGAATAAGGCTGAGGGGGAGACCAAAAGGACCCAGCAGAGGGACTGAGCGAATGAGTTGATATGAAAAAGTCTGTTGAATAAAATGATTCTGCTTTCTCATCTTTCCAAAAAACAAGTGACAGTGATCCTAGAGGAAGCAGATTCACAACTTTTGGTAGGAGACACTTGTTCAGTAGAACGATTTTGTAGTTAGGTCTTTGTTGTCATTGATCTGACTCTCAAGACATACACCTGCACTTGCAACTAGCACCTAAGTAGCCTCTGGACCTACAAGTGTGGGCCTGGCTGGTATGAGGGCCTCGAGCTGTACCAACCACGTCTCTGTCTCTGTAGCCATGAGGCTTTGTCGTTTGCTGAAGAGAGAGACAAACTGTTGCTAGGCTGTCAAATGACACAGAACCGATTTGAAAACAAACAAGCAAGCAAGCAAACAAACAAAAACTCTGTGATGAAGTGATGGGGAGGACACAACACACAAAGTGGGGAGTCAGGAAAGACCTCTCTGGGTTGTGATTGCAAACAGAGTCCTAGACAGTAAGAAACAGCCAGTCTTGGGATGCGAGATGTGCACTCCCTGAAAAAAGGGCGGATAGCGCAAAGGCTCTGAGGAACTGTGGCTGGCATATCGCAGGGACAGAAGGAAAACTGAGGGAAAAAGTGACACAAAGAACCATAGTAACTGAAGAAAGTTGGGAGCAGGACAGCTGGTCTTTCCCAGAGAAGAGCACAACACTTGGCTGTCCATTGTCAAATGGTCAGCCCTGAAAACATACATACAAGTAATGTTATACAGACTGAGCAGGTTATATTTAGGACTATATACATATATATATACACACATATATGCATGCAATAACAATGTTTTTAAAAGAGGAACGTGAATTTGAAGGAGAATAGAAGGCATATGGGAGGGAGGGTTTTGAGCAAGAAAAGGGAAGAGAGAAATGTAGTTATTATCTCAAAAGTAAAAAAAAAAAGACAACAAAAAATTGTTTTGTTGTAACCTTTCTCACAGGGCTGTTTGGACATTAAATGAGATGTGTTTGACATGTTGCCTGAAAATAAATATGTGCTTGTGTAAAAAAGAAAACAAAAAGAAAGAGAGAGACAGAGAGAGAGAGAGAGAGAGAGAGAGAGAGGGAGAGGGAGAGAGAGATCCAAGAGGAGAAATATTAGAAAGGTGGGGTCTAGAGTTGTGTAACTTGGCAATAGAGAGCCTTATAATTCACAGTGAGTTATTTGAACTTTATTGTTATATTTACGAGGAAAGCACGCAGGAACTTAGATGCAATAAGTTTTCCTTTGAACTTGTAAAAAGGGGTTTAAGTTAGATCCTGGTGGGAATCCCAGGCCTCAGAACACTTGTGATATTAGCCAATGTATAAGATCTAATCAAAACAAGGTATGTAGCTGGTATTCCTTAAACAGATACATCCAGATGAGAATTCTGGGGTCTTCCCAGAGATTTTACTGCTTTTTACACATATATTTTCCCAAGTATAATGCTGTACCATGACTATCCAAATTGTGTATATGTATTCCATTTCCTAAGCATGTGTGGTCCTGAATGATGGCCAAATTTAAGATGCAGTGCACTCTCCATATGATATACAACAATGTGCTCTAGACAAGGTCTCCGAAAAGGAGACCAGGGAATCTCACTTTTTATTCCAATCCAGCCATACCGAGAGGCCCTGCAACTTCAGGATACATTTGCCTGACTGTTCTATCCCTGTGGCAGATCAGACCCTCATACTACTCATTGTTTCACGACCAAAATTTTTATCTCCAGACTGTATTCCTGACAAAAATGTTGAAGGTAAAAATGTATGCTTGTCCATCCCACCCTGCTTTCTTATAAAACGCATGGGCTTATCAGTTTTGTTTACAACAAAATCGGCTGGAGCGTTTGAGGACGAACACTATTGCTCGGGGTGGAGAACATGAACAGGATTTAGTATGTTCAAACAAGGAAGAGGACTGTGAGATCCAGATAGCACAAGAAAGGTCAACCGGAACCAGACTGGCCAGGAGGGAGGGCACTGTATTCATTCTCTTCAAAGGTCAGTCTGGAGGGTTCTGGGTTTCAGAAAGGACCCTCTCAACTTTGGTTGTCTCATGACTATTAGACAAAAGGCCAGAAAGATGGTTCTTTTTAAAAAAAAATAATTTATTTAATTTTTATTTTATGTGCATTAGGGTAAAGGTATCAGAACCATTACAGACAGTTGTGAGCTGCCTTGTGGGTACTGGGAATTGAACCTGGGCCCTTTCGGAAGAACAGTTGGTGCTCTTAACCATTGAGCCATCTCTCCAGCCCTCATAAAGATAGTTCTTATAGATAACTTGGCCTATCTTGTTATGTCACTTGAGGCTGATGAGAGCTCCAGGTAATGTGCTCTGTTGCTCTTGTCCTAATATCTGATCTTGGGACCTACTAGATCTGGCATCTACCAGTTGGCCTGCCACAGATCCTGTATTTAAACTGCTTTAAATAAACACTCAAAGTTTGCAGTGTTAAGAAGCACCTGCATTGTTGTTTTGGACAGGGTCTCATTGTATAGCCCTGGCTAGCCTAGAACTCTCCATGTAGGCCAAGCAGGCTTCCAGTTCAGAGAGATCAGTCTGCTTCTGCCTCCCACGTGCTGGAATTAAAGGTGTGTCACCGAGCCTGGCTAGAGAAATCTTACCTTCTGTTCTAAATCTTACAATGTATTCAAAACAACAAAAAGAAAACTCAAGTACACAATTATTTTTGAGGCCACAGTAGAATCAGGACGGAAGTTATTTTTCTTTTGCCAAAACCACCCAATTCAGAGCCACCCAGTAAATAAAGTTCATAGTTACAGCTCCACCAGGACTCAGCCATAGATTTCCAGGTACTCAGTCACTTAGCAAAAACAAAATAAACAACAACAAAACATACAAAGGGTATTCCCTCACTATCCTTACCGTGCTTCAGGATCCCTGATGCAAATGACAATGAGGTCATCCTATTTGTATTCACCCTCTTTTTAAAGTATGCTAACCAAAACCCTCCATAAAGCTGCATAAAATGAGCTACACATCCAGAAACAAACAAAAAGGCACCAGTCATGCAAACAAAGCTCTCCCTCCAAATGAAAGATTATAGCAGTTCCTGTGGATGTTCACACTGACTCCTGTTTAATAACCTTTGAAAGCCTGTTTAAAAAGTTTTGAAGCCCAAGGGGATTGAGAGTTACAGGGAAATAAAGGAACCCAACGTTCCTATGAGCTGGGTGCCTCTGGCCAGAGCTAGTGTTAGTTACTATTTGATTGCTGTGAAGAGTCACCATGACTAAGGCAATTCTTACAACAGAAAACATTTAATTGGGGACTTGCTTACAGTTGCAGAGGGTTAGTCTGTGATCATCATGGCAGAAAGCAGACAGGCATAGCACTGGAACAGTAGCTAAAAACTTTACATCCTGATATTCAGGCTGTAGGCAGAGAGAGAAACTGGACCTGGGTTTTTGAAACCTCAAAACCTACCCCACAGTGACATACTTCCTCCAGTAAGTCCACACCTACTCCAACAAGTTTGCTTTGTACTTGTTCAGGGCTTTGGTGTGGTACCACAGGTTTAAGGAAAGAGCAATCATGCTATCTCAGGTTACCTTCTTCAAGTAAAGCCACTAGGGCTATCATGGGGTCCCACCATACTATACTCTAATCTTAATTACTTCCAGTATCCCCTCCCCCAGATGACATCTACATTTGACTAGTTGGGTTAGAGCCAACACATGATCTTTGAGAGGACATTCAAATCCTAGTAGAAGCCAAGAATATTATTTTTTGGTTTTGTTACTTTTTCTTAGTTTTTTTTTTAAGTTAGCATGCAATATGACTGGTTTCATTATAGCATTTTCATATATATCATATATATATGATATATATATGACATATATATCATATATATATATATATACATATATATATATATATATCAGTATACTTCGTTCTTTCTAACTTATCTCCCTTCCCCATTCCCCCGACTCTCCACCAACAGTCCTTTCTTCTGCCTTCATATCACATATATTAAATTATTCTCTGTTGGTTTCCCTTCATTTTGAAGTATGAGTGTCTATGCATATTTGTATTTGTGCTCACATGTGTAGAGTCCAAAGGTCAGTGCTGGTTGTATCCTTTGATCACTCTCTAGCTTACTTTTGCAATAGGGTCTCTCACTGAAGACTGTCTGGTCAGAATGTCCTGGGGAGCCTCTTGATTCCACCTATCCTTACTAGTGTTGCTGGCATCTGTCTCAGTGTTAGACTTTTAAATGGGTGCTGCGCATCCAAATGCTTACAAGAGAAGCAGCTCTTACCAAGAGCTAAGTGCAATCCCCAGATGCTACTCTTTCCTTAGAAAAGATTCTCTTCCTCTCTTCTCATGAGCCCTGTTTTACTTTTGTGACCTATGTGCACACACAGGTAACAGACACTTACACATGTGTATGACTCAGAAGCACAGATACCATGTTTTCTCTCTTATGCAAAAAGTAAAACTAAGTATGCATTTTATCAACATATAAAAATTGGTAGCTTTTCTACAAACCAATTGTGACCTTGCTAAGAAAGAAATCAGAAAAAAAATAAGTCTCATCTACAATAGCTTTAGAAATACCTAGAAATAAATATAATGAAAGAGGGTCTTCATGTGGATCCCCCAGCAATCAGAGCAGTGCCCTCTCTGACTCTGCCTTCAAATCCCATACCTCTAACTGGACTGCCTTATTTGGCCTCAGTGGGAGAGGATATGCCTCGTCCTGCAGACTTAATGTGCCATGGCGAGTTGGTACCCATGGAGGACCTGCCCTTCTCTGAGGAAAGAGGAAGGAAAGAATGAGGTGAGAATATGTGAGGGGGACTGAGAGAGAGGGGACTGCGATCAAGATGTAAAGTAAGTGAATAAATAAATGAATGAATGAATAAATAGGTGGATAAAATATATAACCAAAGAGATAGAAGACCTCTGTGATAAAAACTTGTAGATTAAAGAAAATACGATGAAGATTCTAAAAAATGGAGAGAATACTCATGTTCATGTTACTGAAAGGGTGGAATCAATACATTTAACATCAAAATTACTATTACATTCTTCACAGATCTGGGAATAATCTTAAAGTTCATATGAAAATACAGAAAACCCTGAAGAGTCAAAGCAGTTCTAAGCAGTAAGAACAATGTTGTATGCATTATAATACCTGATATCAAGCTCCATTATAGGGCCACAGTTACAAAAACCATATGATATCAACACAAAAGAGACATGAATATTTGTAGGAAAGAACAGAGGACTCAGAAACACACACCAGCTAAAATCATCTCATTTTTGACAAAGATGTTGAAAAACATGCACTGGGCAAAAGAGCATTTTCAGCAAATGGTGATAGAAATACAAATGCCCACATGCTGAAGAATGGAATTAGAGCCTTCTCTATAGCCCTGCACAAAAATAAATTCAAAATGGATAAAAAAAATCACAGTACAACATAGGGGAGACACTTGAAGACACAGGCATAGTCATGGGCTTTCTGTAAAGAATTCTTAGCACAGAGGAAGCAACTTTTTAAGAATTGACAAGGGATACTTGAAATTAAAAAGCTTTGCAAAGAAAAGGAAAACTTCATCAACATTAAGAGCCAACCTACAGAACGGGAAAAAAAAATCTTTGCCAACTAGAGCCAGATTGTTTAATATCTAGACTACATGATGCATTCATTGCAAAATGAAACACCAAAAAATCCAAATCTTCCAAATGAGCTAATGAAAGGAATGGACAGTTTTCCAAAGAAATACAAATGGTCAATAAACTTGCAAAAGAATTCAACACCCTTAGCCATCAGAGAAGTGCAAATTAAAACAAGTGTGAAATTGCATCTCACCCTGGTCAATACAGTCATTCAAAACAAAACAAAAGCCAATGGCAACAAATGCTAATCAAGATGTGGGGAAGAAGTGTCTTTATTCACTACAGGTAAATACATAAAATCTATGACCTCACTAGCCACTCCTAAAACACTCAAAGGATGCAGCCAACATACACAGAAATAAGTGTGCATCCATGTTTGTTGACACATTACTCATTATAGCTAAGAAATAAAAGCTGCCCAAATGCCCATCAACAGATACATAGATAAAGAAATGTGGCACACAATGGAATTTTGCACGGCCATAAAGAAAAGTGAAATCATGGCCTGTACAGAAAAATGTTATGACTGAAGATCATTGTAGTTTTCCCCAATTAATACAATATTGGTTATAGACTTTTCATGGGTAGCCTTTATTACATTGATGTGTGTATCTTCTTTTCCTAGTTTCCTTAGACTTTTATGTGAAAGGGTATTGATCTTTGTCAAAGTTTTTTTTCTGTTTTTAATGAGACAATCATGTGACTTCTATTTTTAAGCTTGTGTTTGTGTCACTCAAAGGGCTCATATATGGGTACAATTTCTGATTACAGTTTTTTCTCCAATAGCATGCGTCATGCCTTTAGGAACTATGAAAGCCAGCCACGGGGATGAAACTTCCGAGTCAATACCAGCTTGATTTCTTCATGACTCAAATATGTGATATATTCAGCAATATCTACTTTGATTTAATTTTTGTAAGTTATGTCTTGAAATTTATTTATTTCATCTAAATTTTCCACATTTGCAAACAAACATTTTCCAGATTTGCAAAATACTTTTCAATGATCCCTTACACTTCACTGGAATATGTTCAGCATTGTCATTGCACTTCTACATTTCACAGTTTTGGTCTTTGCCCCCTCTTTAATTTGGTTGGTTTGGATAGAAAGTTGTCAGTGTTATTTATCTTTTCAAATATCCCTCTTTTGTTTGGTTAATTTTATGTACTGTTCTTCTAGCCTCCATTTCATTAATTTCTGCCCTATTTTGCTGCTTCTTCCCTTTGCACTTGGACCAGTGATTACCAAGAAAACACAAAATATCAGAGGAATTCAAACCAGGACTTTTAGAGGAAAACTAGAAACACAGAGGAATAGGACAAAATGATTGAGAAAATCAACAATATGAACAGGAAAGTCAGCTGCATGGAAGAAAAATTCAGAAAGGAAATTGGGGTTTTGAAAAAAACACCATAAATGTTATAAATAAAAATTTAATGAATCAAATGGAAAAAAAGAGTATCTAGATAAAAGACATGGTTGAAAAAATGATATATCAACCCAGAAAAAAAATGAGTAAGGCCACAACACCCAAGAACTCTGGAGATATACATACATACATACATACATACATACATACATACATATGTGTGTATGTGTGTGCATGTGTGTGTGTGTATTTACCAAACCTAAACTTAAGAGTCTGTAGGCTAGAAGAAGAAGCTGAGATTAAAACTATATGTATTCAATGAAATCATAGCAGAGAACTTCTTAAATCTAGAGAAAGAAATGAATATACAAACGCATGAGACATTCAGAATCTTAAATGAAGATGAGCAGAGAATACCCTCTGTGTGCCATTATAGTCAAAATGTCAAGGACATAAATCATGGAAAACCACCAAAAGTTGTATGGGAAAAACACAACCTCACAGCAAAAGGCAAACATACCAAAGTAATGTAAGATCTTTTATCCAAATCCTTAGATCCAGAAAAGCATAGGATAAGTACTACCATTCAGGGTTACTATATCCATCACAGCTATCTTCTAACTTTTATGGAGAAATAAGAACATTTTAAGGCAAGTACAAACTAAGGGAGTTCATGAACACCTGCATTGCATAAGACACTTAAAGAAAACTATTACTAAGAGAAGAAAGAAAGATAGACTTCATCATGAGAACACAGGAAAAGTGAATTTCCTGAGAGGAATGAATGTACACAAGGAAAATAGGTAGGAGTCTATAACATCCAGCACAGTGAACAAGAAAAACTCCTAACACTATTAGCAGAAAGGAAGAGAACTCCCAACAATCCAACCAATAAGAACAACCAACAAAACCACAGGAAACAGCAAACCCCTTTTGATAATAGCTTTAGGTGCAAATAATAAAATGCCCAGATTTACTACCTGGATTAAAAAAAATAAACTATCATCTCCAAGAAACATACTTCACTTGTTAAAATTAAAAATTTGTAAGCTCAGAGTCAAAAGATGAAAGATGTAAATAAATAGATGTTCCAAACAAGCTATTTTCATATCTGATAGACTTCAACCCAAAACTTATCAGATGAAGATGATCACTACCATATCAAAAAGGGGGACAAGTTAAATGGTGGGATCTAGAAAAGATCATCCTGAGTGCGGTATCCCAGAAACAGAAAGATACACACGTATATACTCACATATAAGTGGATACTAGACCTAGAAAATAGGATAAACATACTAAAATCTGTACACCTAAAGAAGCTAAACAAGAAGGAGGACCCAGGGTAAGATGATAAATCCTCACTTAGAAAGACAAAGGGGAAGGGCACTGGAAGAAGGAGAAAACAAGAAACAGGACAGGCGCCTACCACTGAGGGCCTCTGAAAGACTCTACCTAGCAATGTATCAAAGCACATGCTGAGACTCTTAACCAAACTTTGGATAGAGTTCAGGGAATCATATGAAAGAAGAGGTAGTTAGAAAGACCTGGAGAGTACAGAAGCTCCACAAGGAGAGCAACAGAACCAAGTATCTGGGCACAGGGGTCTTTTCTGAGACTGTTTCTCCAACCAAGGACCTTACATGGATATAACCTAGAACCCCTGCTCAGACATAGCCTATCATAGCAGCTCAATATCCAAGTGGCTTCCCTAGTAAGGGTAACAGGGACTGTCTCTGACATGAACTCAGTGGCTGGCTCTTTGACCTCCCCATCCCCCAGGGAGAAGCAGTCTTGCTAGGCCACAGAGGAAGACATTGCAGCTAGTCCTGAAGAGACCTGAGAAGCTAAGGTCAGATGGAAGGGGAGGAGGACCTCCTCTATCAGTGGATTTAGAAAGGGGCAGGGAGGATTAAAGAAGGGAGAGTGGGGTTGG
>CM053763.1:17797992-17844207 GCA_028658305.1 Pachyuromys duprasi
ACAGGGGAGGACCTCCTTCCCTTCCATCCAACCCCAGCTTATCCTGTCTCCTCAGGGCTGGCTGCAAAGTCCTCCCCTGGGATCTAGCCAGTCTGTCACTCCCCAGCTTATATGGGGGAGGGTCAAAGAGTCAGCCATCAAGATCATGACTGAAACAGTCCCTGTTTCCCTGAATAGGGTCTTCAGCCCTACACCAAGTAATCATGGGCCCCATCCGTGCGGGGGTTCCAGTCCACATCCACACATGGTCCTTGATTGTAGAAACCGTCTCTTACAAGACCCCTGTGCCCTAGCAGCCACTTCTAACTGTAGCTAAGATGCAGTGTATAAGCCAGCATCAGCCAAACCATTGTCCCCATCCCTATCACAGTCACCCAACCTCCCATTTTATCCTCTAGCCTCAGAAACAACAGACTGTCCATTAGAGAGAGAGCAATAGAACCAAAAAATCTGGACACAGGCGTCTTTTATGAGACTGATACTCCAACTAAGGACCATTCATGGAGATAACCTAGAACCCCTGTTCAGACGTAGCCCATGGCAGCTCAGTGTCCAAGTGGGTTCCCTAGTAAGGGGAACAGGGACTGTCTCTGACATGAACTGATTGGCCTGCTCTTTGATCACCTTCCTCTGAGGGGGAGCAGCCTTACCAGGCCACACAGTCCTCCCCTATCAGTGGACTTAGAGCAGGGCATGGGGCGAAATGTGTGAGAGAGGGTGGGATTGGAAGGGAATGAGAGAGGGGACTACAGTTGGGATACAAAGTGAATAAACAATAATATAAAAATTTAATAAAAAAATTCATCTTCATCTTGGGTCCTGACTAGAAGCTTCTTCCAATGGATCATTTGTTTTTTCTGATTCTCAGTTTCCTTCCTTTCATTTCATTTTATTCTATTTATTGCTTTGTTTGCTTGTTTCAGAGAGGATCTCGTTCTATATCCCAGGTAAGTCAGGTACTCATTTTTTAGCCCAGGATAGGTTCCAATTTGTAGCAATCCTCCTCTCAGATCCCCAATAGCACTCTCTTATTGTCTATAGTGGTTTTGCTCACTGTTCAGTTAAATTTGAGAAGGAAAAAGTTGACTGTGTCCTGTGAGCCATTAAGATAAAAAGCTCCATATGTAGATGAATTCTGCCATATAAATGATGTGTGTCATAATTAGGGTATAAATTTTCACTGAATCAGCAAATATACTACATTCTTTGTTACTTCAGTAAGAGTACATCTTGAGAACTCAACAGTTTGTGTAGTTCCTGTAAACTGCAAAATAAACATGAAAATCGTCACTTATAAGACAAAAGGACTAGTTATCTCAGATTGTCTTCATAATTCTGTTGCTATTGAGGATCAGTGAGTAATTTCACCAACATATCAACCAGGCATTCTGATGGGCTGGTGTTGTCTTACAATGGACAAGATCCACTTCCTGCTGTGTCTCCAATAGAACAGTGTTAAGTTATCTAGAGCTGCTTTTTGCAGTTTGAGTCTTACACAATCATAACACCTGGACTTAATTTGGAAAATTTATTTCTGACTCATTTTCAGATATAGCATACCATTTGTTATTCAGATTACATACATGGAGAAATGACTGGTGAGTCATGTGATCAAGATCAAAACTGGAGCTACAGTAAGAAGAAAAGTCCTTTGATTTACAGTCATGTTCTTTCTTCTTTGCCATAATTAGTAAGTTTTCCTTTGGGATGCAATTAACTGTTGGAATTGTGTTTTATTTACTTCCTACACCATTCAACTTGTGGGCACTCTGGTTGCATAAGATAAAGGAGTCCCTGGGAGAGGAAAACAATAGAAGCAGTAGTTGGTTAGTATACATTTGGCCAACAGATATTCTGTGAGAGCCAGGCACAACACACTGAGCTACCTAAGCACTGTGAGCACAGTGAAGCTCACACAATTCTTGCCCTTGTTGTGTAGAGTCCTATGGAAGCGCCGATTGGTGCTATACAATATGGGAAGCTTGGCTGACCAGATGCAGCACACACTCTGCTTCCCCAAAATGTTTCTATTCATCAGGACACAGAATTGAATCTCTTAGCTTGTCTCAATCAGTTTTACACTGGCCGAAATGTATCAGCTTTGCTTTTCCTCCTCACACTCCAGGCAGCATCCCATGCTTTTAAATCTTCCAAACCACTCTGCATTCAGAGGTGCGCTCCAACACTGCCTTAGACTAAGATCCTGACAGATCCTCAGTGGTCCTTTAAGTTCACGAAATATGTCCTCCCCAAAGCAGCAGACAGTTGTCTTTGTGAGGTTGTCAGTGGTACAGGACTAGATGAACAAGAACCACAGGATACTTCCTTAGAAATAAAGTAAGTGGGGGATCTTCATAAGTGGGTACAGTACAGTAGTAAGTACAGTAAGTGGGTAAGTGGGGGATCTTAGTATGCCCAAGCTTCTGCTCTTTTGCCTTTAGGGTCAACAGACGTATATAAAGATTTCTAACTTTCTTCAGACTATGCACCATGAAACTAGCTTAATAAAAAAGAATAATAATGTAGCAAGGAAATTAAACAGTAAAACTTGACGATGGCACTTGCAGAAAGGGTGTTTGAAAGACAAATATAATGGCATATGCCATAGAAGAAGTAAGATCAAATGTTCAAGGCTATCCTGACGAAAAGAAAGAATATTTGACAAATAGAGTGAACCCTAAATCAGCTCATAATCCCACCTTTGTCAAGTGAAGAAACACACAGCTTTGTAGGTTGGCTTAATGATATTGCTAACATTTTATCAAAAGAGCAATTTGTACAGGGCATCTTTTCATGTATGTGTTCTGCTAATATGGATGGACTGCTGGATGACTGGAGAAAGCAAGGAAAAAATCATAAGATTTTTATACACATTACATTTCTGAAGTACCACAGATGAGGGAAGATCAAAGATCACAAAATGCAGAAGAGCAGTGACTAAAATTCTGTGTATGATTTCATTAGAGCCTTTGCTATAGCCTCTCACAGCATTCATATCACTTTTAAGGGGTAGATGTTTCTATTTGTAAAGGTACATAAGAAAGGAGTGAAAAGACTGTTGATATCTAGAACGAAGTTGGAGGCCAAATCAGCATCTAAAACCTTCACTTATTGCACATGGCTAAGAGCTTCCAATCTGCAGAAAGGCAAATGTGGCCTTTTAAATCTAGCCATGTAACTTAATCCTTCTGTGTGGTTAGGCCACTTATCTATGGAAGTCTCAGTTTCTCTCTCTAAATGGCTGAATTGCTGACCATTCTTTGTGTTCATTTTTTAATGAATAATATTATTTTATTATATAATAAACACAATTTGTTGCAAATATTAAACACTAATAATGATTAATTTTAATAATTGATAATAATCATGTATATATATATGCATGTGAGTGCAGGTACCTACAGAGTTCCGAAGAGGATGGCAGACCTCTTGGAGCTGGATTTCGAGTTACAATGTGGCTGCTGACAACTGAACTCATGTCCTCTGCAAGAGCAGGACTTGCTCTTAACTGCTGAGCCATCTCTCAAATCTCGCCCACATCCATTCTTTTGCTGTGCTATTTTCCAGTTCTTCTCCAGAGGAACTAATGGTGTGTACTAAGCAACTAAGCTACATATACGCTAAGCCTTAGTCATGTGGCTTGCTTTGGCTAATGAGATATTAACAAGCATGTGACAAGCAGAAAGTTGGAATGGACTTAACTGGCTTATTCAAAGCTTGTATCCCTGAGATAGCCTACTAAACACAAGTAGCCCAGCATATTGAAGGACGAGGGACATGGAAGAGCTGGCCTGCTTCAGTTACCCCACCCAAAGCCAGGCTAGATTACATATCAGCGAGCTGAACTCTACATAGTGTAGGTCAGCTCAACCAAGATCAGTAGATCTATTTAGTCCAATATGACAGCTGTGTAAACAAGTTCTTGTGTATGTCCATGAGGTGCTACGAGCTTTTTTCATTATACAGCATTGGTGTTATGGTAAATAACTGACACTTGATATTAGTACCTATCAACTATTCATTTACCTTAGAATAACAATAATTGAACAGTTACAGAATATGCAAATGTATGGAAATTTATCTGTGAATCAAAGACAATATCTTTCACTGACATATTCCAAAATCATGTCATTTGCCAGTTTTTTTGTGAAGGACCAAGATAATGATTCAATTATATGTATATATATATAATATACATTATATATAAATATATAATATTTATTTTTTAAATTTATTTACTTTACATCCAGATAGCAGCCTGGCCTACCCTTCCTCCCTTTTCTCTTCCATCTCCCTCCCCTACTCCTCAGAAAGGAGAGCCCTGCTCCCCTACCAACTGACCTCAGCCTATCAAGTCTCATTAGGACTGCCTGCATCCTGTTCCTCTGTGGCCTGGCAAGGCTGCCCACCAGGGAAAAGTAAAGAACAGGCAACAGAATCCATGTTAGAAACTGCCCCTGCTTCCATTACTAGGAAGTCCACATGGAGAATGAACTGCCTATCTGCTACATCTAAGCAGGGGTAGGTTCTCTCCATGCATGGTCCTTGGTTGGTGCATCAGACTCTGCAGTATCACTTTGGCCCAGATTTGTTGGCTCTGCTGGTCTGCTTGTGGAGCTCCTGTTCCCTCCGGGTCCTTCTGTCCCCTCCCCCCCCCAGCTTCTTTCATAAGATTCCCTGCCCTCAGCAAGCCAATAGCCAACATGCAATTGAATGGAGAGAAACTCAAAGCAATTCCACTAAATTCAGGAACAAGACAAGGCTGTTCATTCTCTCCATATCTCTTCAACATAGTACTTGAAGTCCTACCTAGAGCAATAAGACAAATAAAGGATATGAAGGGGATACAAATTGGAAAGGAAGAAGTTCAATTATCACTATTCACAGATAATATGATAGTATACATGAGTGACCCCCAAAATTTTACCAGGAAACTCCTACAGATGATAAACACCTTCAGCAAAGTGTCTGTATACAAAATTAACTTTAAAATCCTGTATATAAATGACAAATGGGTTGAGAAATAAATTAGGGGAAAACACCCTTCACAATAGCCACAAAATACATAAAAATATCTTTGTTTAACTCTAATCAAGCAAGTGAAAGACCTGTATGACAAGAACTTCTAGTCTCTGAAAAAAGAAACTGAAGAAGATATCAGAAGATGGAAAGATCTCCCATGCTCATAGATTGGTACGATAAACAAAGTAAAAATGGGCATCTTGCCAAGAGCAATCTACACACTCAATGCAATCCCCATCAAATATAAACACAATTCTTTACAGACCTTGAAAGAACAATTCTCAACTTCATATGGAGAAACAAAAAAAACAGAATAGCTAAAAAACAATGTGGTACAATAAAAGATCTTCAGGAGGTATCTCCATCAATTATATTTTTATGCTCATAAGTATCCTGAGCTCTGTTCTCACAAAGTAAGTAGTTCATTTTCTTCTACAAGATTCACTTTGTTGCAGTAGGACTAGGCACATCTTCTTCTATTGAGGCTAGAAAATACAGCACAGTTCAGGCAAAGGGATCCAATGGCAGGCGACAGATTAGAGACAGTCCCTGCTCATTCTGTTACGGCTGCCACATGAAGACCAAACTGCACATCCGTACATATGTGTAAGGGGCCTAGATTTGTCCCATGCTTGCTTTCTTGTTCATGGTTCAGTCTCTGTGAAGCCTTATTGGCCTAGGTTAGTTGATTCTGTAGGTTTTCTTCTGGTGTCCTTAACCTACCTGGCTCCTGTAATCTTTCCTCACCCTCTTCTACAGGATTCTCCAAGCCCCACTTAAAGGTTGATTGTGGGTCTCTGTATCTGTTTCCATCAGCTCCTGAGTGAAGGCTGTTTGATATCCATTGTAGATCTCTCCTTCTTTGAGGAGAAAGGGAGGGATAATGGAAGGAGGAGACGGAAGAGTGAGGGTCTTGAAGGAGAGGGCAGAAGAGAAGCTATAATCAGGATGTAAAGTTAATTAATTAATAAAAACAGAGATACTTTTTAAAAAAGATTTACATTAAGTATTTTTAAAACAAAACAAAAAAACCCTCCCCCCATCCACCAACCCACACCCAAAAACCTTCAAATCCAGTCTACTGAGAGGAGCTGGAGCCTGGCTTCATGACTAAACCTGAGTTATAGGGTTTTGCTGCAGGGGAGGGATGGGCAGGAAGCAGTGCTCACCACTGTCCTCTTTGCTCTTTTCCTATGTGGGCAATCCTCTCGAGGTGGTTTAGTATGATGGGAAATGGAAGCTCTGCAGTTTAAATTCTGGCTCTGCCCCTCTGTGATCTTGAGCAGGTTAAACTTTGTAGACCTGAATTACCTCATTCCTTGAATGAGAATAAAAATAGGGACCTCCTCAGGTTGCTGCAAGGATCATATAAAGTTATAGCTGCAAAGCCCTCGCAGCTGTGCCCGGCACACAATAAACAGTCAATAAATACCTGAGATCATTAGCTACTCCTCAGTTGAATCTGAGGTCTTGCAGCTCCGTTTCCAGCTTTGCCAGATTTCGTGGATTGCACGGCTGTCTATGTTGGGCAAGCCTAAAATGGCTTGATTGAAAATAGATCACTGGCACTGTAGCTGTCATAGATACAGATCAGCTCAGATTTCACAGTCCAGTGGAGGAAGAGCCACACTTGATGACATAAAAGGAGAAAGGGACAGCAAGAATTTGGATAAATGCCAAGAATGATTTTTTTCATGGATTCTAAGCCATCTCACTCAGCCTCTTAGAAGAAAGGAGAGTCCAGAACTTTCAACTTCACATAGTAACTCTACCCATTATCACACAGACTAAGCAAATGGCCTTCACCTAGCCAATCAGGCATGCTGACAGACTATCGCTCCCGTTAGACAGCAGTGTCCTTGCTGTTTGAACTATTTCTTGCTGATTTAACTGACAATGGAACCTATAGCCTACTCTTAGTGTTGCTCTATTTCTCAAGGAGGGATCAGGAGAGAAGCTACCAAACTGTACTTTCTTCTTCATGGAGCCACATCCTGGTCTTTGTATCTCTTCTCTACTCCCCCTGATATCAAGGAGATGGCTGTTCAATCTCTCAGAGCCTTGGCAAGTTCTCTTTCTATGGGCCCCAGATACTTGCACTTGTCAAGGCATTAATTTCAATGCCACAGACATTCTCAATTGTCATCTTGAATCCTGCTCAGCTAATGCTATACAACCCCGCAGGATGAACAATGAGTACCAGATGAAAGTGAGGCCCAAATCACATGCCAACACTATAAAATTCCTGAAATCACTGCCACCTTATAAAACTTAACAATACAAACTTTCTCCCATTATCAATTCAATCTGCTGCTTCCACAGGCAAACCTCAGCCCAGAGTTTGGCTCTACTTGTTTCCCTTCCCTGGCTCAGTATGTCACAGGCAAAGAAGATGGCATTTGGGGATCTGGTAGGATCCAGGGGCCTCTGGCAGCTGTGCCCTGGGCTGCTTGCCAGTATACTATGACTATAGACTTAACACCTCCAATCACTGATTATTTAAAACCCCATGTCTCATTTCTATTCTCTAGAATACCCACGGGTCAGAAGTACGTATGAGAATATCACAGTGTCAGTCTTCAACCCCCAAAATTCGGAAGCACAAACTAGTTTCCAGTTCATAGTGTAAACACTGCTTTCCATCTGATGGCAGTTCAAAGCAGAACAGGCTTTCCCAGAGCCCAACAATGCTCATACTCCCGTGGGAGTGCCAGGCTGCAAAGACTCAGGGCTGCCCCAGAGCTGCAGGGAAACAAATGAAGGGAACAGCCATTCCCTTATAACTCATGGCAGAATACAGCCATGGAGATTGTGCCAACTGTTTAAAACAAGGCTTGGGAAGTCAAATTGGTGGGAGAGAGAGCATCTTCATCAAGACATTAATTGTGCTATGCATTCCTTACTGAACTTTGCCCACATAACTGAACTTACATGCACAATGAAAATGGCAACTTAAAAGCAGATACTTGAGATGATCTGCCACATCGACTGCCTGCCCCACCATTGCCAAGAGTAATCACCAGGAGGAGATAACGCCATTGGTATTTGAATTTAAATGTTACAATAATAATAAAGCCTACGGTTACCCTCAGGTTAGTTTATAATAAAAATAACTTCTCAACCCTGGAAAACTTATCCAGTTTCTTTCTCCTTCTCATTCTCCACTTAATGACTGAAGTTATTATTTCCATGGTGGTCTCCAAAACCACATTTGGTTTCTATGTAGCTTGGCATGTCACCTCCAGCAATTTCACCAGCTGACTTTCCCTCTCAAGAGACTATGATTAAAATATCAATCCAGTTTCTGGACTAATTTAGCAAAAGAGTTATATAAATATCTAACACAAAACTTCTTCGCGAGTGGCCCCTTCTTTTATGTCTCAAAGCAAAGTTACCAAAGTGGCAACAAACATTATGCATCTCTGTGCTCCTCCTGGTTGTCCTTCCTGGCATCTCAAACCTGAAAATGAGAGCCTGTAAGCCCAAGTCCCACATGTAGGCTTCCACTGAGCAGAAATGAACTGGAGAACATCTGGAATCTAAGCCATGTTACCTTGGCTGCCCGGCAGTCTGGCAGTGGTGGCCTCTGCACAAAAGGAGGCATTAGACAAGCAGGGTTGCTCAGTAATCCGAAAGGGCAGCATCCTTTGGTAGTGCTAATTCACTGGTTTGTCCTGCTGCCTGGAAACCATCCAGAAATGCAAATCCATCACTTAGCAAGCATTTACTGAAGCTGCCTCTGGGCCTAGTATTGGGCTAAATCCTCTCTTTTGAGCAGCTTACAATCTAATCACTGTAATTAGAGACCAATTGAGTATTAAACTATGTGACACTAAGTAGGGGTTTGAAGCAAACTATCACTGTGGGCCGGGGTATTTGGGAGAGATCTCATAGAGATTGTGAGCTTTTGAGAAAAATAACACTCAGGTTTGAGAAAAATAATGCCCAGGTTTACACCATTGATGATGAGCTTAAGATAAAAGAACACTGGTGGAGTGTTGGGTTTACCTGGGGAGGGGACCCAACAGGAAAGGCAGAAGTTGGCTCTCCTGGTGTTCTGCCCAGAATTCCTCAGCACAAAGGGAATGGAATTTCTCTCAGGTCAAAAGGAAATTTGGGGAGAGGAGTGAGAGATGGCTCCTCTGGTGACTCTCAACTGCCTGCAACTCAGTCTCCAAGGACACCCAATCCATGGGCACCTGCACACAGGTGCACATACCTACACATAGATAAACACAGACATGCAACTAGAATTTTTTAAAAAGAAACACAATCTCTCCTGAAACCATTTATCATGTGAGTCATGATGGTGACACTGCTAGAGAAAAAAAATTCGACATCCTTAATTTATTCTGGTCTCTGTACAGAAATATCATTGAAGGCAGTGACTTACTACCAAGGCCAGCATAGGCTACAGGCAAAGATGAAGGCATGCTGTTTCAAAGTCTGGGTGGGCTGTTCCCCAAAGGGCAAAGGGGGCACAGAAGGAGAACTGGTGAGATCCCTGGAAAAGGATCAACACAACAGAGCAGCAATAGTTTATCTGTTCCAAGAATTGTCAAAAGCTGACTTCTGGGTTTCAATTTAAGTAATGGAACTAGCAATGGTTTCTTTTCTTTTTTTCTTCTTTTTTTTTGTTTCTTTTAATTACTAACTTTGCATTTATCTGAATATTTTCAATAAACTATGAGCAATATGTGACAAAAGCCCATCTGATGAATGTTGTGTCGAATGGTTTCTATTTACTTTTAACTTATCTAAAAAATTAAAGTTGGAAATATTTGACACTAGTAACTGTTGTTAAAGAGGATTAATGTCTGAAAACCTTTAACATACTTGTAAATAAAACACATCTATTCTAAACACAGATAAAATGGTGCATTATCTTTTCTCCTTGCTACTCTTAAACATGTAAAGGAATAAGAGTTGAAGCCAAAATAAATATTTTAGTGTCTCCAATCTCTCTTCCATATTTATAAACAAACTTTTCAACAGCCATGGTAACCAGGAAAAGCCGCACAGTGCGCCATTACCCAGCTGCAAAGTCACAGAACTTGAATGAGCACTGTGGATATCCAACCTAGTCATCTTTCCCACCCTTGATTGGGAGACAAAAAATGCTTCCTAAAAGGCCAGCTGTGTGAGCCATAGAGCTGTCCCTACTGAACCCGTGTACTTGCAGCACCAAAGACACCCCAGACAGAAATAAATGAGAGTGGCTGGGGCCCCTGGAAGATTCATATTAGGTTCACAAGTCTCCAAATATTATACAATTGATTTTTTTAACCACTTAGAAGTGTAAAAATGTTATCCAAAACAGACACTAGGGTAAATTTTGGTCCATGGATCATACGTTCTGGGTATCTTCTCTAGATATCAGTTTATGCGCTCAATTTGTTAAAAGAAAAATTTACCCTGACACTTGTGAAAATGGGAAAGATAACTTTATTCAGGATTAGAGTTGTATCAGCACTATTGAATTTATAGTGTTGAGATTGCCCTCAAGTCCAGACATAAAAACAATCAGGGCTGGAGAGATGGCTCAGAGGTTAAGAGCACTGGCTGTTCTTCCAGAGGTCCTGAGTTCAATTCCGAGCAACCACATGGTGTCTCAACAACCATCTATAATGGGATCTAGTGCCCTGTTCTGTACATGCAGACAGAACATTGTATACATAATAGATAAATAAATCTTTAGTAATAATAATCAGGGCCTTTATAACTAACAAGCAGAATAAAGGAGTGGGGTGGAAAGAGGAGACAACAGAATAAGGATGGTGTAACTGTTGACATCAGCTGAAGGGGTGAAAAGTTTCACTTCCTATTTTGGGGGGTGGTGCTCTAAAGACTGTTAATGGGATTCTTATAAAAGGTTATGCAGGCCTAGCAGGCAACAAAGCCAATGTTGTGGCCTGGTTAAGAGGGCTTGGAACCTGACCAAAGCCTGGCCAAGCACGGCCTTTGTCAAATCTCATGACAAAGTTTGCTTACCAGCTGTAAAAGTCCACTTGAAAATCAGGTGAATATGACACATAACCCTGCTGTTATTAACTCAGCATACAAAAATGTAGGATCCTAAAGATGTCAACCTTTCACCACCACTCATGCCCACCTAACCCATAACAATAACATCATCCATCAGGCCTTTCCTCACACCGCACAATTAGCGCCCTGTGAAATAAGGAAAGAGCTGGCAGTTGTCTGCACGGATGAAGTCAAGGCAGTCTCATTCCTTTGCCAAAAGGCAGGGAAATCAATTGCTGATGTCTCCTCTCCTCAAGTCTACACGAGGCCAGCTGATGTGGAACAGCCGTGCAGGACCAGCTTTGGCCTGACCTGAGCTTTTAAAACAGAGAATCTACACTCCTTTTAAAGCAGATGAAAAATTAAATAAAATCAGAGTCTTAGCTTCTGCTTTTACCTACACTGAAGTGGTACTTAAAATGTTTTACGTCAAGATGTCTCTATGGAAACACACACAGAGAAAACTTGTATTTTATGACCAAGTGATTAGCAGCCTAAAATCCAATGTCCTATTGTATTACCATAGGCCATCTGTGATGTCGGAAATATCTCAGACCGTTTTTCCACAACCCTATTAGTTAATGAAATTTACATGATTATTTCTTTTACGGAGAAGGCAGTCAAGAGTGAAAGTACTTAGTTTTGGAGCTTTCTTTTGATTTTTTTTTTTACTGACAGTGTGCTGTTTAAAATATTATTACTAGAAAAAAATTTATGAATTTTGGAACACAATACAAAGGAGAAATGAGATCAAATAATTTAACAGCTGCTTTTGAATTTATATAATTAATTTTCCTTCCCTCCCTTCCATCAGTGTCAAACATATTTTCTTATAAACATGCTATGATTTCTTCCCCCACAGACTGCTCACTCACTGCAACAGAGGGAAAAAACAAAATACACAGTGAATAAAGCAGACATCTTAGCCAAGTGAGCAAAATTAGCGTCACCTGTAGAGTCTGCTAGCCTTTGTGTGCCTCCAGATAAAGAAAGCGCCAGATAAGCAGAGCACTCTGCTAAGGGCAGCGATGGGCAGGGGCAGGAGGACAGGTATGAAAAGTGTCAGTGGAGGGAGGTGTAGTTCCAGTGGGAGGGCACACACGGCCTGGGCCAGGCCCTGAGTCCGATGCCGAACCTTGAGAAAGGAAATGGTAGGTAATATGAAAGGCAAACGAAACGTTCTAGGTTAGGAGACAAACACACAAGACAGCCAAGCCCAACTTAGCCCTCGGATGGAGCTGGGTTTTTCAATGCTGGAGGAAGTTCTCTACAGGGCTTAGCTGGGCCAAGTGGAAGAACGGGAACACTGATGCTAGATTAAAGCACACTAGCATTCTACTGGCTGGATCTTTGATTACAGATTACGGCCCAGGACTGCACTCTCTACATAAATCGGGAACTGCTTCAGGGTAAAATACCAGGACGACATAGGATGCGGTTTTCCAAAACAAAATAAAGCCAAAGAAAGGGCTACGGAGATAGCTCAGTTGCTGGAGTGCTTGTGTAACATTCATGAAGGCCAGGGACTGACTCCTCAGCACTCATAAACTGGGCTCAGTGGCAATCAACTGTAATCCCAACACTCCTCAGAAATTCAAGGTCACCCTCAGCTGCCCAGTGAGTTTGAGGCCAGCCTGGGCTACATGAGAAACAAAACATAAATGAAGGTCTTAAAAAAGTAAACCATCTGGCCTACATTTGGGTCACTGGTTGCTTTTCTCATATGTCACATGTACAACACAGGTGGTGCAAAGATATCTTCACATGACCTTTCATTGTGATTGAAGCCTGTCATACCAAGTCACCTGTCATACCAAGGCTTGACACCACCACTCTCAAGAGCTTGCTACAGAAACCCAGCAAACCCTGGCTGCCTCAGCAGCTTAGATGTAATCATCTCTAACTTCTCTTAACAGGGCAGTGGCTCTACAGCCTGTCTGTGTCCTACATCTTCCTATCTCACGTACAAAGCATAACTCACGTTTGGTCTCTTCAGCAGGCTCAACCAGTTTCGTCCTGCTGGATGGAAGCTTGAGTGTAAACATGTCTGACATGTTCTCCACTGCGGTGAGACTGCTGGAGAGCACAGCACGGTTTCAGTGTGCACGCAGTTCCGCACCATCATGTGGACACTGGGTCTGCAGACTCGGTGTCTGTGCATCCACAGTGATCCTGCACAGGCACAGCGGCAGTGCTGGTCCCTAATCTCCGACAATCCAAAGTGATCTCCCCAGAGGAAGCTGTGTTCAAAAATTCTACCAGTGCCTGGAAAGAGAACTTTAAAGGTGGTAAATGGACATTTAGTCGTTCAGCCCCACTTAGGAAGCAGGAAATGCCACTTAGCCACCTGCTAAAACTGGAAAGGGAAAATGTGCACACTGTCCTATTTTCTGGTATTGTCTCTCTGCTTCTCAAGAAGTGCGGGTCTCTGGGATAAAATGCCCTCATGTTATTTCTGGCTCTATGCTTTTGCCTTAGGTTTTGTTGTTGTTGTGTTGTTTTCTCCCTAAATTCATACTAACCACTTTCAAAGCTTTACCACGAACTCACTGGTTGTCAGACACAATAATCTGATGATGCTTTACAAAGAAAAGCACCCAGATTTTGTTTTGCCTACAGATAATATCCAGAAAGTGGTATGAATTCAGTAAGGGTAATGATGCCTGCTTTCAGGGACGCACAGGAGCCAGAAGTGAATTATGACCAACTGCAAAAAGGAACACACTACTCAAAGCACTAAAATTTAATGAGAAGACAATTTTTAAAGTAGATAAAACCGAAGAGAAGGTGCACAGACCATTATTGTAAATCTAAAATCTTGCGCATTCTTCACTCATAAAACTTCTGAAATGCCATTAAAAACACACACGCACAAACCACCCAATTATAAATCCTCTGAAGCATGTAACAGTGATCAGCTGCCCCCTCCCCCATCCCGTCAACATAAAAATACTACAGCCACAATCACATTCCAGCCTGTAATGTAATTCAAACCAAACAAGTCGGAGACAGCCTTCAAGGGCAGAGTCAACAAACAGACGCTTTGCATCAAGGACTTGAAGTAGCTGAAGAAACTGAGGCGGCACGGGCGCTGTCTTCCGGTGGACCGGCGAGGCCCCCTTCTGGGCAGAGATGCACACTGCGCCAGGGCGGCTGGAGAAAAGCCGCACCTTGCATCAGTGATCCCTGGAGATTCGGTTGGGAGGTCAAATTTTTGGATACTCAATTTAAATTTCATATTCTGCGTTTTTAGGAATAATAGCTTTGTTAAGTTCGGAATAAATGGATCATTTTATTCATTCCGGTAACCATCATTCCTGCATTCTTATTCCAAATGGCAACTGGCTATAATTTGGAGAGGAGGTGGGGGGGGGGGAGGGTTTTCCTACATAGCCTGGCTTACCTTGAATTCATGATTCTTTTACTTCAACCCCCCACCCAGTGTTGGGGTCATAGTACACACCATTACGGCCAGCAGCACCTATCATTCTCCAGCACATTACATATGGACAATTTTTCATTTCTTTCTCTTGAGAATATATGGTCTTTGCTTTGAAAGTATAATGTCTTTGTTTTGTTCCAGGGAAGAAATGGACCTTAAGAGAATAGTTACTTCATTATAAGAAACTTCCAATTTTTACCTTTAAAAAATTTTAATTATATGTGTATATATAAATTATGGAAACATGTACACATGTGAGTGTAGGTACGCACAGAGTCCAGAAGAGGGTACTGGATCCTCTGGAACTGGAATCACAGGTTGTGAATTGCCCAGTGTAGGTGCTGGGCACCAAACTGGTATCCTCTGGAAGGGCAGTACATATTCTTAACCCCTGAGTCATCTCTCTGGCACCCACTATTTAAACCCTAGACCTCCTGAAAAAAGGCACGAATCAAATTTTACTGTAGCACTATGCTATGATTTAAAAAAATGACTAAACACTTATTTTAAATGCATCTATTTTACCTAAATACTTTTTAAAAATGTTCTAGGGTTGGAGAACTATCTCAATCAGCAAAGTGGTAGAAAGACCTGAGTTCAATCTCCAAAATGCGCATTTAAAAGAAAAAACAAAGGAAGCACATGGTGGTGCATGCCTGTAATTTCTGCACTAGAGGACACAGGCGGAACCCTGGGCATTTCCGGCTAGCCTGCTTAGCTGAATGGTAAATTCCAAGAAACCCTGCCTTAAAAAAAGAAGGCGGGGGACTGCATATGCGGAACAGCACCTGAGATGTTTTCTGCCTCCACATCTGCACACGTGTACCCCTGACATGCATGGTTATATATATAAAGTCATAATACAAATACGATGAGCCTAGGTCCCTTGCGCCCTGGTGAAGTCAGGGGCAGAACCAGCCTGAATGGACTCAGTAAAATACCAAGCCTTTCTTTTTCACTCTTTTTTTCTTCCTGTTTTGATCTTGATCAGTCTTCCAAACACTTGTCTTTTTCTTTCACATGTATATTGTGGTGTCCACGTGTGACATATGTACTTGCATTTTGTTTATGCACTTTTGTTGGGGAGAGTGCATGTGGACATGTGAGGCCTAAGCTTGACACTGGGGGTCCTCCTAGATCACTTTCATTTGATCCCAGAGCTCACCAATCAGAGCTAATGTAACTAGTTAGCTTGCTTTGCAAGCACTGGAATTACAGGCAGGCCACCAAGCCCACCTGGCATCTGTGGGTGCTGGGGACCCGGGCCTCCTGCTTCCATGGCAAGCACTCTATCACTCAGGCATCTTCGTATGAAAAGCTTCCTTATGATGGGACTAAAGCCGTGGCTGAAGGAGGGGCGGGCACTGCTTGCTGATCACTGTGACCTCAAACCTTAATCCGTCCCCTTCCCAAAACACTCTTTCAGCTTAGTGGAAGAGCTAATAGTTGTTTACATCTGTCAGACTTTTTAAAAAAGGGCTAATTCGTTCCCTTAACAGAGCAAATGACAAATGACGAGAGACACCATCTTCCCACCCAGTAACAAGAACATAGAAACATGACCCACGATGCCAATGGCTCTCAGTTGGGAATTCTGTCCAGGTCTCTGAACGGCACTAGTCAGGATCAGCATCAGGATTTCTGACAATCCTTTTTCCGAACTTTTGATTTTGGTGCTGTGGGAAAACAAAAGAAAACACAAGCAAAAATAAAAAACCAGATAAGTAGAAAGTGAGAGATTCCAAACAACCACATTGAGTGAGGCATTGAACCAGGAGAAAACTCACCATTTGGGTTTTCCTGTTTGTAGAAGGTCTTTAGGAGCTCCACAGCCTCCTCAGCACGGTAACCAGGGATGCACTGGCGAGGGAGAAACACAAGGTGAGCATCGGCCATGACCATGGGTTATATATCCCAACAGAGATGTATACACAGTTGGAATGAAATAAAGCGACTCCACACCATGTTCATTACTCAGGACAAATATCAGCATGGATGAAGACGTACATCTCAAAAGACTGGGTGCCCAGCCTTAATCGAATGTCTCTCTCGGTCACTCACTACTGGGGGTACTTAAACCCTATGCGGTATGTAACTGGACGTCTTAGGCTGCTGCAGTGATGAAATGAGATGCTAACCAGGTGGACATAAAGCATGGGCTATTTTTACCTGCTGTATTTTCCAGTGTCTCACCAAGCAAGGGATTTTATACATCCTGGACTGGTAAACTATTCTTAGTGAAAAAAAAATCCAGTCCATAGCTAAGAATGACAACCTAGTGTAGAGTAAAAGGAAAAACACCCTGACCCTGACTTGACCCCACGCCTAAAACCAGGGCCAAGAAACAGAATCCCACCAATCTCTGCGCTTGACCCAGACACAGACCAATCGCTTAACAAGAAACCCACCAATTCCTCACCTTGCCACAGAAACCTACCAATTGCTGAGCTAAGGAAAGCCCACCAATCCTCACTCTGGAAATCTCTACTCTGGACAGCCCCTCCCCTCCTCCCCACAGAACCAAAAAACCTGCCTTTCTTCTCAGTTCCCTACTGCGTTAAGCAGCCACCCTCCTGAGTTTTTTCCTTCCAGTAAGTCTCTTATGTGAGGTTTGTGCACTGTGCCTTTCTGGTATTCCTTGGCTCTCCATTACCAGGATACCTCCAGCAGGCAGGGCTGTAACAGTTTTGCTGGGAACCCATCCCTGCTGGAGCTTGCACTTGCACTAGGGAAACCTTCATTGCGCACCCGGAGCAGAATTTCTGAAGCAGAAGCCTTTCCCTTCAGAGCCCCAACACTTACAGCTAGCAATGGTTTTTATACTTCGAAGAGTTTTGTTTTGTTTTTTAATTATTGAACAAAACACTATGTGATAAGAGACATTTCTCTCACAAGAGGTCAAACTATCTACTATCTGATCCTTCAGAAAAAAAGAAAAAAAGACATTTTTCAAGTTTGCTATGGGGGATTTAAGGAAATTGTTGTGTTGGCTTTTGCTCTGGGATCTGGGCAGAAGAGACGTGAGTATGTGAAAGAAGCGAGAGCCATAAAGAATGAAATATGGGTTAATGCGAAGGCTGAACCTGTACAGCAGCAAGGAAGCTTACTTCCCGGAGGGGGGACAAGTGTGGGCTCTGGGGAAGCAGGCTGAAGGGCTTGGTTGGGGAAACAAAACAAAACACAGGATCAGAACAGCATCAGGATTTCTGACAATCCTTTTTCCGAACTTTTGATTTTGGTGCTACGGGAAAACAAAACACAAGCAAAAATAAAAAACCAGGTAAGTAGAAAGTGAGAGATTCCAAACAACCACATTAAGTAAGGCATTGAACCAGGAGAAAACTGGACATACAAAATGGGGCCAAATGCCTGGGGATTTTAGCAATCGTCTGGTGAGACTGGAAAAGATCTAATTCATTGTGCTGAAGTTTATGAAACAATTCAGTCATCCCTCAAAGTGATGTCCGGCCAAACACTTGCAGATGGGAGGCCAGCCTCTCGGGGCATTGCTGACACTGAACCTCCCTTCTTGGAGCCTCCCTCAGCTCCCGCCTGGGATCCTCCCCCATGAACAGTAACCTTCCTCCTTTTCCCTATACAAAGTGCTGCCCTTGCCTCAGAACATGGCAGGCTTCACTTTCCATCTCATTTCCTCCTCAATCTTCTCCTGTCTTATGCTGTTGAGGCTCCACTGACGCTGCCTCTCCAGCATCCCAGGTTACTCACTGATGGAAACATGGGCCCCCTACCAACACAACTCTATAGGCAGGAGGTGACCTGACACACAAGCTTTGTTTACAAGCCTCTCCTCCCTTGGTTTCTCAGAACACACCATGCTAGCCACTGCTGGTCGGTGTGTGCAGGCACTGGTGCCTTCCAGCAACTCTATCTTCGATCTCCAAATGTCCACCTGAACACAGTATTATATTAAAAGAATCTATAACTCTAACCAGAGATCCCACCTCCCTTTTGTCCTCTGTCCCATGAGCCTGACCAAGAAAAGGAAGAAAATCCAGCATCCAGAAGCCTGGCATACCAAAACCTCCTTAGCAGTTCAAAAGACCTCCTTAGAATATAATCTGGCATTAAACCTCGATCCACGCTTTCAAACCATGGCATTCATTTTCCACTGAGCCAACATGGCTGTGTATAGGAACTGTAAATGAACTTTTCTTGGCTGAGAAAGACTGACTGCACTGGAACACCCGACAGAGAACTGTTCATGCCTTCATGCTATCATCACAAGCATGTGTGTGTGTGTGTGTGTGTGTGCATGTGATATGTGTATGTATATGTACCACACATACATAGCACATATACCACACAAGGTACTGGTGAACTCTATTAGGAACTCACAATTCAGGGAAGAAACAAAGATTTTCTTCCAGTGAGATGTAGTGTGATTCTGTCATGGGTTTTTGGAATACTGACCACACTCAATTGGCAAGTCCATCAAGAGAGGGATAAAGAAAAAAGGCAGGGGTGGTAATAGGGAGTAAAAAGAGTATATTACCTGAAACGGTCTCCCAGTATTGGGTAGGTCAGCGGAGGCAATGTTTAGGACGGAACCACAACCACCAAACCGTTCATTCTGACAGCCGTAGACAACCAGCGGGATTTATAGTACAGAATTAAGGTCCTGAATGCAATGTGCAGAATCATGGCAACTGTAGGCTGACGCTAACTCCCTTAGAAAGTTCAGACTAGACTTCAAAACAATTCACATTTATGGTTAGTCCTTACAATGATAAAATGTAGTTATACGAAAGAGAGAGTCTAAGTATTTCTAAATTAAAATCTAGCAATCGTAGGTCGACAAGATGGCTCAGCTGGTAAAAGCACTTGCTATGGAAGCACAACAAGCTGACTTTGACCCCCGGGACCCATGCAATGGTGGAAGGAGAGAACCAACTCCTCAGGATTGTCCTCTGACTGTTGCATGTATGTCATGGCATGTGACTGTACACACAATAATAGTATATACATAAATAAACGAAACCTGGCAATTGTAACCAGAACAGAGACCAAGCATTTTTGCTTAATTTGCAATTGAATCAATTCTCTGATCTTTCCTAAATCACTTTTTCAGAATCGTTGCCGAATTAAAAACTTAATTCAGGAATTTCTCCTTTTAAAATACATAATTTAATCCCTAAAACTCATGGTAAAAGGAGATAAATGACTCCTGAAGTTGACCTTTCATTGCCACACAAATGTCATGGTATGCCTGTTTCCCTCACAATAAATAAAAAAATTTAATTGACAGGTAAAAAGTGGATGAAGGCCTGGTGTGGTGGCATGTGCCTATAATCCCAGCCCTTAGAAGGTGGAGAATCAAGAGCTTAACTTTAACCAGCACAGTGAGATCCATAACCCTGGCTACCTTAGAGCCAGTCTCAAAACAAAATAAGAAACTAAAACAAAATTACCACTCAAACAAAAGCCAGAAACCCACCCACAATTATTCCCTGCTCTCTCCTGCAAGACAGGATGAGGAAACTGGTCTAATAACTCCTCCAATAATAGTGTCAATAATTCCTCTAATACAAAGACAGTATGTTTCATTGTACCCAAAGGTCCTCTGTATTGTTTGAAGTGATAAAACTGCATATGGTTTTAAAAAGACAAGTGAAACTACAAGTATGAAGAAACACTTGCCTAGAATGCACAAGGCTCTCAGTGCTGTTAATTAATTATTTCTAGCTGGGCACAGTGGCACACACCTTTAATACAGGCACTCAGGAGGTAGAGGCAGGCGGATTTCTGTGAGTTCCAGGCCAGCCTGGTCTACAAAGTGAGTTCAGGACAGCCAAGGCTACACAGAGTAACCCTGACTTGAAAAAACAAAAATTAGTGAGCTGCTGCGGTAGCCTGGGTGTCCCGTGGTTTGGAGCCTGCCACAGAGGGCTTCTGAAAGGCTCTGCCCTGCAGACTATCAAAGCAGGTGCTGGGATTTATGGCCAACCTTTGGGCAGAGTGCAGGGAATCTTATGAAAGAAGTGGGAAATAGTAAGATCTGGAGAGGACAGGAGCTCCACAAGGAGAGCAACAGAACCAAAAAATCTGAGCACAGGGGTCTTTCCTGAGTCTGTTACTCCAACCAAGTACCATGCATGGAGATAACCTAGAACCCCTGCACAGATGTAGCCCTTGGCAGTTCAGTATCCAAGTGGGTTCCATAATAATGGGGACAGGGACTGTCTCTGACATGAACTGATTGGCCTGCTCTTTGATCACCTCCCCCTGAGGGGGGAGCAGCCTTACCAGGCCACAGAGGAACACAATGCAGCCACTCCTGACGATACCTAATACACTAGGATTAGAAGGAAGGAAAAAAAAAGATGACCTCCCTTCTATAGTGGACTTGGAGAGGGGCATGCGTGGAGAAAGGGGAGGAAGAGAGGAGGAAGAGGGGGCTTGGGAAAGGAGGAGGGAAGGTGCTATGGGGGAGGGGATACAAAGTGAAAATTTTAATTAATAAAAAATTAAAAAATAAAAATTAATTAATTCGCTAGTTAGTTCTAGAGACTGACTACACTCAGCATTTATATAGCTCATCTACAAAAGATACAATCTAACTAAAGATCACTAACTGACTAATTTCCATGCATGTACAATGATAATATCAGATAGCATTTTACTTCTTATTTACATTAAACTTTTCTTTTTTCTTTTGCACTTTGTGATTCATGGCAAAAACAGACTATTTAAATTACCTATAATCTGTCAAACAAAGGCAAAGCATCTTCTGCAGAATGTCTACTGTGCTCTAACTTAATTTGGGCCCATCCTTACACAAGAGTTTTAGTTCTGAGCTTTTCTTCCTGTAGCTTATGTGTTCAATAGTTTCATGGCTATTGATATTGAGAGAGAATGGGTAACTTTGCTGTATACAGATGATCTTTCCTGTTTCTTGCTGAATTGTACACCATCTTTATAAATGTTTCCACACATGAGGAAAGGCATAGCTCAGTGACGGAGCATGTGCTTAGCATGGGCAATAATCCTGGGTTCAACTCTCAACATCGAAAAGAAAGACAAACAATAAAAGAGAAAAAAAAAGTTATATATCTGGCCATTTTCTTGCTCACAGGCAAGGTAAACAGGAAAGCAGAAGCGCAAGGATACTCATGAGGCGCAGGGCAGCTGCACACATGATGCATGGCTCCACGGTAACGTACAGCACAGTGTGTTCAAAAACTGCAGCAGGACTCTGACCATGTCGATGACACCAGGCGAGGACCTGATCGATGGCCACCATTTCAGCATGTCGAGTAGCCTGAAGAGAGACAGACCTGCATTGGTACTGTCTGTTTCATACAGCTTATATCTTTAAAATATGCAAAACCAAATTCAAAAAGCATTCTTACCATTTCTGCCTTTATTGGAGCATAGATTTCAGGATGCCCTTAGCCATTCCCCAATTCAACTATCATAACTTCACCAACAGAGATGCCAAGTCCAATAAACTAAATAAACCTTGCTATATATTTAGTGAAATTCTCATGTACCTTGGAAAATTTTTTTCATTAAAATATTAAAGAAGAAATAAGTCTCAAACTGATGTCCATGGTTTCTGACTATGGAAAGTTTGAAATTTTCATAAGCTTATGCTCTAGTTTCAAATAGATTTTCTTTTTTTAAATTTTTGCTCAAGTGGCAACACATGCTAGAGATGTTGTGGAGAAAGGTGAACCCTCCTCCATCGCTGGTGGTAATGCAAACTTGTACAACAACTTTGGAAATCAATCTGGCGCTTCCTCAAGATCCAGCTATACCACTCCTAGGCATATATCCAAAAGATGCTCAAGTATACAACAAGGTCATTTGCTCAACCATGTTCATAGCAGCTTTATTCATAATAGTCAAATAGATTTTCAACTGATCTCACTCTAAAGTAAATCTGTATTGAGTTCACTAGAATGTCATCATTTTCACTTTTAGAGATGAGATTTTATGACACAACAGACTCTAAAGAAACAGAGAATTGAGATTGCAGACGCTTCCTGGGAGACTGTACACTACAGGAACTCACCCAGCATGTGGAATCAATTACACTGAAACTTGAATCCTGACAGTGAGGCACTTATTATGAGTTTTTAGCAAACTTTGGACCCTCCAGGTCTAAACTAGAATTTACTGAGATTCTCTCTACATCTCCTAGAGCCAATGTGAACCAAGCACAATATGGCATGATGCTATTTAGGTACTCTTCTTTCCCTTATTAAAATAATTCTAATGCAGGGGTGGAGAGAGGGCTCAAAGGTTAAGAGCACTTGTTGCTCTGGTAGAGGCCCAGGGTTCAGTTTCTAGCACCCACAATGGGTGGCTAACAAATGTCTTTAACTCCATTGAACTCCAGTTGCAGGCGTTCCAACACCCTCTTCTTGTCTCTGAAGGTATCGGCAAGCATACAGTTTATATGCATACACTCAGGCATGTACTCATGCATAAATACACACACACATTTTTGCATAGCAGTTTCCTCTAAGATAAAGTTTTCTACCTTCAGTATGAGTTCCTTAAGACACAGGATGTTTAGGGAGAAGTGAAACATACCATTCTTCAGGAAAACTCCTGTAAGCTCAGAGAATAAACAACTCAAAGGCTTCAGGAAGTCCCTGAAACTGACCAGATATACTAGATAACCCCACCCTCCTCAAGTGCATATAAGCAGTAAGGGCTGATAAAAGACACTCTTAGACCAGCCATTCTGCCTGGAAGCGGCTCAGAACAGCTACGATGCTTGAAGGAAATGCTCTCCAACCTGCCCAGCTGCTTGCAAGTTGTACAGTGCGCTTCAGGTTTCCAGCTTTCATGGACCATCACCAGTGCTGGGGCTAGCTTTTGTGATGTAGCTATCTTTGTGAATCATTTCTGTTCCTGTAAGTAACCCAAACAAAGCTAACTGGCCCAGCAAGCTGGACCTGAGTGACTTGCTTACTTTTGCTTACTATTGCTTCCTTCTCTAAAGTGAGTAGACATTTGTTCACACCTCTGAAGAGTAGTGTCACAAAACACATACACAAAAAAATAAACCTTCAAAATAACTTAATGCAAATTCCTAAACATGTAATATACCAGCAATTAAGTTAAGAAGATGTAGACAAATAAAACCTACAATAAGCAGTGAAATAGAAATAGTAAATCAAAAGTTCCCCACAAAGAAAAGCCCAGGATTGGATGGATTTGTGTCCAATTTCTACCAGATCTAGCTGTCCTAGAACTCACTCTGTAGACCAGGCTGGCCTTGAACTCACAGAGATCCACCTTCCTCTGCCTCTCAACTACTGGGATTAAAGGCATGTACCACCACTACAGGCTTAAATATTTTGTTTTTTTTTTTATTTATTTGTTTGTTTGTTTTCAAGCAGGGTTCAAGATAGGATTTCTCTGCGAAGTCCTGGCTGTCCTAAAACTCATTCTATAGACCAGACTGACCTTAAGCTCAAGAGATCTACCTGCGTTTGTCTCCTGAGTGCTGGGGTCAAAGGTGTGTGCCACCACTGCCCAGCAAATTCTACCAAACTTTTAATGAAGACCTGCCACCAATATTCCTCACCCTGTTCTACAAAATAAAAAGAGAAAGAACATTACTAAACTCCTACAATGCAAGTCTTACCCTAATAGCAAAACCAGATGAGTGTACAGCAAAGGAAGAAAGCTGTAGAGCATCTTTCTTGATGAACATAGATGCAAATTTTCTCAATATTCTGACAAATCTAATGCACAAATGCAGTAGTTCACACATCAATCAAACTGGTCTCATTTCAGAGGTGCAAAGTTTGTTCAACATTCACTAGTCAATAAATGCAATATACTATATAAGTAGTCTTAAAGACATAAATAATATGATCTTCTCAACAGATACAGAAAAGGCATTTGACATAGTTCAAAAAAACCTTAATGATAAAATGTCCTAAAGAAACTAAGAATAGAGAGAACTAAATCTTAATATAATAGCTGCCATAACAAGAGCCTACAGGTACAAACTAAATGAGGAAAAACTTAAAAACATTTCCTCCAAATCCTGGCATGAGACAAAATTGACAAAAGTATAATGGCATTCTTTGCAAAACTAGAAAAAGCAATTCTAACACACACACACACACACACACACACCCTCTAAATAGCAAAAGCAACCCTAATAGAAAGAACAATTCTGGAAAAATATATTACAATACCTGACCTCAAATTTCACTACAGAGCCAAAGTGATAAGATAAATAGATCGGTAAATATGGCACCAAAACAGACATACAGAATGTCTTTTTGTCAGTGAAAGAGAATAGAGGACCCAAAATAAATCCACATAATTATAACCACCTGATACTTGATAATATAAAAACATATATTAGAAAAAAATTCAGCTTTTTCAACAAATGGTATTGAGAAAAATGAATATCTACATCCATAAATAAAATTAAACCCATGTCTCACATCCTACACAAAGATCAATGTCAAATGGATCAAAGATATTAATACAAAATCTGAAATATTTTAGCCCCTAGAAGAAAACTGGGAACCATGTCAAGAGATAGGTATAGGCAAAAACTCTCTGAAAAACATTCCAACGGCACATGTAAATGACAGGTTTGCAAGCTTCTGCACACCAGAGGAAACTATACACAGAATGAGGAGAGGAGCTACACTATGGGAGATAATCTTTGCCAGCTACACATTGCTGTAAAGAGACAACATGACCAAGTCAACTTTTAGAAGAAAGCATTAACTAGGGGCTTGCTTGTAGAAGGTCAGCCCATGATTGTCATGGCAGTAAGCAAAGTGGCAGGCAGGCGCTGGTGCGGCAGCTGAGCAGCACTTACATCCTGATCCACAGGTAGGAAAGAAACACAGGGAAAGGGGAGAGAGGTAAAGAGAGGGGGAGGGAGAGAGGAGAGAGAAAAAGAGAAGGGGAGGGAGGGAAAGAGAGGAGAGAGAGACTCAGAAAGAGAAAGATCAGGTCTGGCTGAGCTTTGGAAACCTCAAAGCCCACCCCTATTAACACACATCCTCCAATGAGGCTACACCTCTAATCCTTCCTAAATAGCTTACCAGCTGGGAACCAATCATTCAAATTTTTGACCCCATTGGGGCCATTTTTATTCAAAACACCAGAAAGTGCATATGCACCTGATGGTGTGTGCACCCACTTGCATGCATACAGAGGTTAACACAGGTGTGAGGTGTCCCATCTCATCTCATCACTCTGCCTGGAGAGTGATAGAGAGATAGAGGGTATCACTAAACCTGGAACATGGCTGGCTGCAGCAATCCTAGCCATCCTCTAGTCTAGCCTTCCCAGCTCTGCAGCCACAGGCACCTGCAAGGCCACACCTAGTTTTTTATGTGGGTGCTGGGGGCTTAAATTCAGATGCCCTGTACTTGCACAGCAAGAAATCTTACCCATTTCCTCAAAAGTACTATATTACCATAAAGTGTCCCACACTCAGACCAACAAATACTGCCTGTTTTTTTCAAAGGTGGAATGGAGATTTAAATTTTCACATATATACCTTTCATAAGTGTATACATGTAAGGGTACAAATCATAAAAACCATGAGAGAGGAGTAAGAGTAGTTAAGGAAGAATAACTGGAGGAAGAGGAAAGAGCATGAAGAAAGAGAGCAGCTGGGCAGGGTGGCACACACCTTTAATCCCAGCATTTGGGAGTCGGAGGCAGGCAGATCTCTGAGTTCAAGGCCAGGCTGCTCTACAGAGCAAGTTCCAGGACAGCCAGGGCTTCACAGGCAAACCCTGTCTCGAAAAACCAAAACCAAAACAAACAACAACAAAAGAAGGCTATATGTGACAAGACTATATGTGACAAGAAAGCAGAGCTGGGGAAAAGGGGCTGGAACTAAAGGCTGGGAAAAAAATCACTGAAGAACAAGTATAAAAAAAAAAATCTCACAAAGAAATGTATTACTTTACACACTGATTTTAAAAGAAAACCAACAAAACAGTTCAATTTAAAAATGGCTTAAAGAAAACCACAGATTCTCTATACACTAATTTACAATGCCCGTGACAATGACATTTGTCAACAATTGATACTGGAAGCTAACTCTATACAAGCTAATTAAATTCTGTATATAATCAAAAATCTCCCCTCAACAAGCACAACACTGGGTGAGGCTAATAGAAAGGTGCTCTTTTTCCTGTGACCTGGAGCCTGGTGAGAAAAGTACTGGCATTGACCCTCAATGTTTTAACAGCCGGTGGCAGAAGAGAGCAAGCCTGGGTGACTAGAGAATCAAAACCCGGTAACAGAAGGTCTTTACAGACAAGGGTACAGTTCTGGCTGCATACCAACACAACAGGAGAACTTAACACTAAAGCTTCCTCCAACCAAAGCCTTTTAAAGCTCAGATTCAGAATTCCTGGGAGGCGGCATCCTCACAGCTCTCCAGAAATACCAGTTGAACTGAGTCACCTTGGCCAAATCAGTCTTTTTAGTGCTAAGGAAATAGAAGCTAAGCTGTCTTTCCCTGCACTCAAAATACACAGGGAAAGGGAGTGGGAGGTGACAGAGCAGTGTTGGTATCTTAGCCTAAAGCAGAATTCTGGTCTTGCACGGGGCCCAGTGTCAGTGTGCTGTATTAAAAGGGCAAGTCCAGGAGAAACACGCACCGTGGAATAACCCTGGCTAACCCCAAAGGGTCTAAGAAATCAAAGTTGCTGGGGACTCAGCCTTTAGCTTTCATCATAAGCATATTCCATCACACATACAGCACAGATTGGGAGCTGTGACAACGATTTAAAACAGAGCTGCTAGGGACGCACCTCTCTAACGTGTCTTATCTGCCTCGAAGGTTTTTATGCCCTCGTAACTGGGTTCCTACTTGACCTGAGTTTTGTTAAACCTCAGGGTTGTGATGGATGAACCCCAGCACCAACACTAGACTGCTCTATGCTCCCAAGGCACATAAGATCAAAGTCCATATGGATGGCATTAGAGTTTTGTTGTCCTTGAGTCCATCTGGTCCTTTATAACCACAAAGTATAGCACAGCAATTTCACCTACTTCCATTTCCCCACGTGCCTACCATGACACACTGTTGTGATACCGTGTTTAAGAAGCACTATTTTAAACCACGAACCTTCCAATCTGATCACAGTAACACTAAGTAATTGAAGCGGAGACACATGTAGCTGAGGACAGCTCATCTTGGGGACCTTATTCCATCGGATATCCAAAAATATTTTCTCTAATATAATCCTTTTATGCCTCCCTACAATTTATACATTGAGGATCTTTTTCCCTTACCGCCCCCAAGAGAAAAAAACTAAAAGAAGTCCATTATAAGCTACATGGATCTGCTTTACAAAGGTAAAATTTCAGGTTGAATTTACTTCAAGCAGAAATGCACTCATTTCTTCTGTGCTGATATTCTGATATGATGAAATTCCTCATTTCACTTCACCAAGTGTTAAAAGAAAACATAATAAAACTTTTAAAAATTAACCACTTCTTAGCTTTTAGGCTAAGATCACAAATGTAGATATAAAAAATTATCTATATAATTTTATAGCTTCATTTAACTTTGCAGAATTTTTAATATCTACGCAAAAGAAATCATATAACTGTTATAATCAAAAAAAGTTAACATTTGCAAAGGAGGAAAGAAAGATCTAGGGCTGGAGAGACGGCTTAGTAGATAAAGTGCTTGCTGGGAAAAAATAAGAAACTGAATTTAGAACCCCAGAACCCATGCAAACAGCCAGACATAGCCACATATATCCATAGGCAACCCCAGTGCAGAAGGGGACAGGGGGTTCCTAGGCAACCCCAGTGCAGAAGGGAACAGGGGGTTCCTAGGCAACCCCAGTGCAGACAAAAAGAATGGGGGGCTCTCTAGGCTTTGCTGGCAGCAAGGCTAACTGAACTGATGAACACCAGAGGCAGTAAGAGATCCTGTCTCAAAAAACAAGGCGGGAAGTGAGAGAGGAAGCCATGCTGACCTCAACCTGCAGGACACGTGTGTGCACGCACAAAACACACACACACCACAAGCACACACAAAGGAGCAGGGGTAACTACCCCATGGGACACATTTGGTCTTGCCTTGTCTTGCCAACTGGTTCCCAGCATAGCCATAGTATGTTTTTGCATTTTTACTGCTCAACTCACATTTTTTGTCTGATTCACTTCATTTCTTCCCTTCCCCACAACTTCATTGTTATAGACCATAAGGCAGCCAACAGGAACTTCAATATTTTCAAGTGCTTCTTTGGCCTGAAACATAAAGTAGGAAATCTGAGAGGTGATGTTCAGTGCTCGAAAGGCTATGCAAAAAATCACGTGTGGATAATGACTAGGACACGAAGAAACACAGCCGTGCTTTCTCCTTCTCAAGTATGATGTCCTGGTGCTATGCTGTGCTGTGTTCTCTGCTGGGTATCTTTGTTAAGGAGCACTTGAGAATGTCTCTCTTCCCAGGTCCCAAGCCTCAGTTTCTCTCACTGAAAGCACATGCAATCAGTGGCTTTTTTTAAAAATAAATTTTAACATTTTTATTTTATATTAATCACAGGTTATATACTTTGTATCCCAGCCATAGCCCCTTCCGGCATTCCCTCCCTATCACACCCTTCCCTCCCTCATCTCCTCCCTGCCCCTTTTCAAGTCTACTGATAGGGGAGGGCCTCCTCCCCTTCCATCTAACTCTAGCTTATCAGGTCTCTTCAGGAATGGCTGCAATGTCCTCTTGTGTGGCCTAGCAAGGCTACTCCTCCCTTGGGGGGCGGGGAGGTCGAAGAGCCAGCCATTGAGTTTATGTCCAAAATAGTCCCTGTTCTCCTTACTGGTATACCCACTTGGGTATTGAGCTACCATTTGCTACATACAAGCAGGGGTTCTAGGTTATAACCATACTTGGTCTTTGGTTGGAGACAGTCTCATAAAAGACCCCTGTGCCCAATCAGTGGCTTTTTGACCAGTGTTCTTAAAATGCCACCTCTTCTCAGACATAATACACATATTTACAAAGAGGCAGAAGAATGTGTAACGTGTAAATATTTAGGTGTAATAGTTCCCCTTGATAAAATTCTTCTTGAGTTTTTTTCAGATTCTCTTAAGATTATAGAAATGATCCCATGGTGTATCAATACCATGAAAATAATCAACCTGAATGTCACTCTTTTCCACAACTTCTAAGAGACACACAAAGTTTAGGGATACTTTATGTAAAAATGGCATGAACTTGGAAGTTTCTTTTAAAAACTCCTCTCCCAGCTAACTTATTCAATCTGGCTTCTCTCTCGGCCCCTGAATTGCTCTGCTTGGCCTCAAACTAACTCTAGCAATCTACTCTAATCTCCTGGCTTCTTCTCATTTTCTGGCTAGTTCTGTCTTCACCTGTGTCTAGCTTGTCTCTCAATCAACCATTCTTTGTAAAACTCTCCCGGTAAAACTGTTCTCTCTCTCTCTCTCTCTCTCTCTCTCTCTCTCTCTCTCTCTGTCTCTCTGTCTCTCTGTCTCTCTCTCTCTCTCTGTCTCTCTGCATTGCCCTTTAAGTAGTCTGTCTCTCTCTTGCTTCTCATGAGAGCTGGACATATCCTATTCTGTCAAATATTTCTCTGATTCATCACTTTTTCTATCACTCAATTAGACATCACTTTCAAACATGGGTGCTTCCTTCTACAAACTAACTTTACCTTCATTGATTAGGGTTAAAGGCATGTACCACCACTCCTGGACCTAAGCTTTTCTTTACCTGAAACTTGCTCTATACCAGACTGGCCTTGAAGTTGGCTCTGCTTGCCTAAGTCTTCTGGATTAAAGACATGTTGATATTCCAATCAGATCACACAGACCTAGAATGTTGTTGGATGTGATCCCTTGCCAGAGCAGCCATATTCTGAATTCCTCTTCAATACATAAAATCTATGGTCCACAGAGAGAGATGCATGGATACGGTCAAACACACACAAAGTCACACACAGTAAGCTGATAAAAGTTTCATAAGCTCTTCAGTGTGTAACAATGAGATTTCCCTGGCTCTGATAATGCACTGCAGTGAGGCAAGCTGTTACACTAAGGATAACTACATGATTGAACCTTCTCTATATATACTTTTACTTTTTGTGGTTTCCTGTGCTTCATAATTACTACAGACAGAAAAGTTAGGAACTGAGCTAAATAAGAAGGATCTAGAAAGCCTATTGAGGGAGAAAATGAGGCAGGGCTGTTGACTGTTATAGAAGACCCTAGAAAAAGATAGGTCAAAAAAGAAAAAAAGGTGTCGCTGTGTCAAGTCAGTGATAGAGTTAATTTAGGTAGAATGGTGGAAATGAAAGCATTGGCTTGACAAGACTGACTTCCTGAGGGCCAGATTTTCATTGTTCACCTATCCTTCACCTAGTTGCCCTCTCAAGAGGGAATGCTATGTCTACATCTCACGTATTCTGATCCTCAGAGGTTGAAAATATATAAGTAGGTAAGTTTTTTTTTAAGTTTGCTTTGGCCTGAGACCATTTAAAGCACATTCTAACTATAAGTTCATTTAGTTTATAATCCTAAAGTGATAGGGACATTGTTCTCCATTGTGCAGATGACGAAACTGAGGCACAGGGATATACCATAGAACCTGGCCATCTAAGAGATTTGTAATGAAACTCTAGGGGGTCTGACTTTCCTCATTACTCACTGCACAAATTATTGGAGCAACTCTGTCGGGTGCTGAGGGGGTCTCTGCATCGTTCTCCCTCTAACCTCTCTGTAGTAACCAGTGACTTCACTGACCAGACCCTTCACCAGGTTTGGGTTTGCAGTGGTCTAAGCGACAAAAGGAAAGAGAGGAGTTAGTAAGATGCAGAGACATAGGGAAATTGAGGCTAAATGTGGTAAAAGGATAAATGGAAGTCATGAGATAAGGCTTTGGGTAAGTCTAGATCCTGGACAATTGGAGGTATGATGACATGAACATTTTCAAACATGAAAAACAGAAACAAAGACTGGGCCAGTAAGATGGCTCAGCAGGTGAAAGGACTTGCTGTGGAAGACCAATACTCTGACTCCAACCCCCAGATGCCACAAAGAAAGGAGAAAAATCTCTCTTCTCCCAAAACTTGTCCTGTAATCTTCATACATACACAAGTGTACAAACACTAAATTATTTTCTACATAGGTATAGAAGGGGAGAGCTAAGGAGTGCCGAGAGCTCAATCCACTGTACCCCAAACCTGCTGCAGAGCACTGCTATCCTAGCAGCCTTTCTCTGTTCCCAAATCAACAGAGAACTGGGACTCCTGGTACCTAGTTCCTCTGGGTACCTTTTTTCTTCCAGCAAATTTATCTCACTAGAAATGATAGGACTACCTTAAAAAGACAAACCACATTACCGATACAGAATGGCCTTGTAGGCCATGATGCGGGTGAGTGGCTGAGCAAATGCAGTGACAGTGCAGCAAGGTGAGAAGAACAAAGTCTGTGAGAGGTGATTTTGAGGAACTGTTTTCCAATACATATACACAAAAATGTGCGTGCACTTTCTCTCCTGAGAAGTTCAAAACTTGTATGAAAGTTGAAAACCCATGTGCAGACTCTCCAACGCCCCTCCCACCTCTTCCCACAAGTGCCTTCCTCTTGTCACAAATGCAAAACTGTTTGGGCAAAACAGGTCTAACGGTGTCTTTGAGCTTAGGAAGCTGGCCTTCGGAAGAGGCCAAAGTTCTACCACTGAAATGACAACTTTTTCTTTCATAAACTAACAAATTCTGTGAGAAAGACAAACCAAAAATAGTGTTAATATTAAAAAAAAGGAGAATACATGATTCCATTTATGAAAAAAGATGTTTGTTTCTGTTTTCACAAGGACAGAAATATATGAAGGATGCTCACAAAATGTCAGCAAGGCTATCTCTGAGGTCAGGACTTTTAAGTAATTTTTACAGACCTCAATTTCTTATGAATGTGAACTTTTGTAACCATTAGAATTAAAAGTTGAAACATTTTAATTTCGTAAAAGAATAAGAACATTCCTGCATCAATGGTTGAGTTTTAAGGCCTTTAGAATGATGTAAACAAACTGGTGTGTGTAGATGGCGATATCACCTAGATTCCTGTAAGTATATTCCATAGTGTTCACAGAATGAAAACCTAGCACCAGAAAGACTGTGCATGTTTATATACTATACAAACTAATATCCCTGGCACATATCAATATGAATAAAGCTTGAGAAAACATGTAAATATGACCAGTGCCCTCCACAACCAGCAATTCCTAAAGGGATCAAGGGAAGAAAATACAAGGACAGAAAAAAAAAAGTATTATAAAAAGAGTAAATGAATGATATGTGAGGATTGTGCCAGGCCACATCTTCATATGACCCTCTGCCAGAAACATCTTCAGCCTCCTTCCATTATACATGTTCAAGGTTGTCGGGAATAAGCCACAGAAGAATGTGGATTTAAAGGTATGTGTCCATCAATGGAAAGGACAGGTGGGTAGCAAATATCCCCAGGCGACAGCTAGGGATACATGTAATACATACTGCATACCAATCATTTTCCCTCAGCCCCAATTACTATGAGACAAGGCTAAAGAAACTTCTCCTAGAATAAAGCAAACTTTTGATTCAGATATTTTGAGCGCTGATAACGGTGATGAGAAAGCGCGCCATGCACAATTGCTCAACTACCCGGGTCAGGATGTGGCCGGGAGAAAAGTTTGCACTCCCAGTATCCACTTGCCGGGTTCCTCACCATTCGCATCGCCTCCTCCATCCACTTTTCGGTTTCCTGTGCCAACACCACGCACGAGCCGTCTGTAGCAGTGGTGGAGGCCACTTTCTCCTCCATACCTCCGCCACTCAGATCCTCCAGTCCGAAGAGCCAGAGGAGAGAGGACAGCGGAACTCGGCAGGCACGGGCTCTTGCTTCCGGGAGGACGGGCAAAGGAGAGGCACCCGGGAGCTGTTTGTGGACGGACCCACGCGTCCCGGCCCAGTAAGCGGCGTGGGGGACGGAAAGCACTGCTGCTCCTCTCTAGTCCACGCCCCCTTCCTCCCCTCTGGCGACAGCCTCTGCGCAAAGGAGCGTTGGTGGTTTCTGGAGAGCACCTAGCACGACCACAGTGCTTCTGCCGGAGGTCTGGCCCAGGTTGACGAAGACACGGTTTCCTGGTGAGCCAGCCCCTCTCCCCTAGGCAACCCCCACACACCCAGGGTCTGAAGATGCTGAGATCAATGTGGAATTTTCTGAAACGTCACAAAAAGAAATGCATCTTCCTGGGCACAGTCCTTGGAGGTGAGTGACAACATGTTTTGGAAGGGGACGTTGGCACAAAGGAGTGACAGAGATGACTTCTAAAACAAGCAGGGCCCACTGATCCTAGTCCAGCATATGTGGAAGCGATTGGCTCAACCTTCAAACGAGAACCTCTGAGGTTCTTTTATCTCCCCTCTCTGTGCCCTTTGCCCCTCATTTCTTCCCCACTCCTTTTTCCCTCACCGGCCTTCAGGAACCTACCCCAATGAAGTTTCTTTTCCAAGCACTGTCCTTGTATAGAGACATTTACCTTCCAATTTTTTTCTTTCCTATTATATTTCTTCATCTTTTTGGCAACTCCAGTACTGTAGCTTTCAACCTTTCACAGGAGTTTCGAAATATTCTAGGGCAATTAGATTAAGTAAGCACTTTGAGGTAGTGTTTAAAGTTAAATTGAAAAGAGCAGCTTCCTGTAAGATGTACACTAGAAAAATGGGGGGAAATACGTATATTCTATTCTACAGTTTAAAAATACAAATTCTGCATCAACACAATTCTTAGGATTGGGTTATTCTGCAGTGTTGTTAGGACTGTCAAGGTTGTAGTCATTGCCCATTTGGTGATACAGTTGAGTTCACTGGCTGAGAGGAGAGTTAGAATCACATAGGATAAAAACATCTATGCTAGAATCGTACGTAGCTTTGTGATTGAGTGCTTGCCTACTACGCTGGATCCTAGGTAACACACACACACACACCTCACTCTGCTTTAAATCCTTGATCCTGGTAAGACAACACTCAGTTCAGAAATCTGGGATTTTAAGAAGAGTCTTTTAAACAACACGAAAAGAAAACTTGGGAACTTTAAAAGAATTTTTAAAACTTGAGTTAAGAAATGCTATCACTATCCTCTTATCCTAAAATATCCTCTTATCTTAAAATATATGTTATAAAATGACGTAAAATATCAGGTCATTGATAAGGTAATAGCCATATCCTGCATATCTCAGAGGTGTTGATAATCACCTTTGAGAAATACTTTATAAATAAAATGTGTTTTAGATTAACTCCAGTCCTAAGGTATATTTGCATTGTGCCAATACTACAGAATATGTATGTGGAAAATAAAGATGTATGTGTCATGGAAGACATATAAATAAAAATTTTTGCTTTACCCAAGGAAAGAAAATTGTCCCTAGTAGTTTCAGAAGGGAGAGCCTTACCCTTAAGGTTTATGAAATACCTAATGGCAGATCAGAAATAATCATAGGAAAACTAAAGAGTGTATGGATATAGTGATAGGTTTTCTTTTGAAACTCTATTGAAAGCTTTATAATTGCAGATTAAGAAGAAAGAAAAAGCTGGGTGCCTCCCAGCACTTGGAGGCAGAGGCAGGCAGATCTCAGTGAGTGGGAGGTATGGTCTACATAGTGAGTTCCAGAACAGCCAGAGCTTCATAGTGAGACCCTGTCTCAAAAAAGAAACAAAAAGAGGGCTGGAAAAAGAGATTCAGAGGCATAATAGAAACACTTTTTTTGTTTTTTTGTTTTTTTTAGCAAAATACAAAAAAAATAGTTGAACATTCCTAGTTCTGATTTGTAAAGAGTTCATATTTTGCTGAATTATGAGAAAATTCCTATATTAAATTTTAATTTATAGAATATTTATAAGTGATTGTACTACTGGGGATAGTATGATTGAATAGGTACAATTTACAGATTTTTAATCACCTACATTTATTAGAGACTGTATGTTGAACACCATAGTAAACTCATTCCAGCCAATGGGAATGATAGCAGGATAGTTACTGTTAGGCCATTTTTAAATGTAGAAACTAGAACCCATAGCTTGCCAAGGGCTTGAGTTACTAACAAGGAAGTAAGAACACAGCCCCAAGTATGTTAGATCCCAGTGCATATTGTCATCCCATACTCTACCACTCTGCTTTTGTGGATTCTTTGATGTTTTATGAATGAAGAAATAAGTAAAATAGTATTAAAAGACCATGATAGAATAGAATACAGAGCATATTGACATGTAGCAATATGAAGTTGTATAAAATGAAGGGAAGGATTTCACAAGAGGAGTGGCACATTTTGACAGACTTGAAAGCTAAGTAGGGTGCTGTTATCCACGATCAAAAGTTAGATATTTATTGCTGGAAAAGCACAGCCAGGCAGAACTTTGAGTTGTGTGGCTTCTAAAGTCAGAATTTCTATTTTCCTGCATTTTGGATGGTGATTGCTTCATATCCATTGATGCAGTTTGACCATTTGAGACCAGACAAAAGTAGTGGTTCTCAAAACTGTTTCATGGGAAATTAACGACTCCCCACAGCCTCCTAAGTTCTACCTAGCAGTTTGAAGTTAAAAATCAAGGGATTTTAAAAGTATTTGTTAACACATTTAAGATAACAACAATAAAACTATTAAATATTAACAAAATATTTTGAGAAATTAATGAGAAGAATGCCATTATCTTACAATTGTAAAACTATTTAGTTTGCCTTAACTGAAGTTCTCATCCCTTCTGTAGTCAGTCATGTGTGTTACCACCCATTAATCAGCTTCTAAAATCCTTTACAGTATACTCAGGAAGAGTGTAGAATGCCAGTGACAACATTTTTTTTGAGGGTGAAATTTGTTTTTTATTTTAACTTTTATTTGTTTATATTAATTACAGTTTATTCAGTGGCAGCATTTTAGTATGACGGAAATAGTATGGACTTCACAGATCCCTAAACCAACTCCAGGGATGCCTAGACCATACTCTGAAAACCATTGCACAAAAGAAAGAGCAGGGGAGCCAGATTCATACTTACTGTCTTTCTTGGTTTTGTTTTTGTTTGTTTTGTTTTATGTTAGCACAGAACACTGAATTATATCTTAAGCCTTGTAATTTTTAACTTCTTTGGGTTTTTTGTTTTGTTTTGGGTCATTTACTCACTCAACATTTGAACAAGAATAAGGCCTAGTCTAACTATGCTAAACTCTGAATATACAAGGAATAAGGCACCATTTCTGGCTTTGGGGAACTCATCGTATAGTCTGAAGGCATTGATAGAAGTAAACAAAGCAGTACAAAGTGTGACAAGCCTTCCTTACTGTGCCATTGCGTGCAGTATGGACAGTATCCTGAGTATACTGTTATTCTCAATCCTTACTGTGGACCAAAACCATTTAAAGTGCTTCAGAAAAATATAGACTCTTGTCCTTCAGATTCTGCTTCTTCAGATGTGGAATATAGTTCCAGAATGCCTCAGTACTGGGTTGGAGATATCACCACGTGGTACATACAGCAGTGGCCTCACATGGTCAACTTCACTACTTGGCACTGAAAAGAAAATTGAAATAGATTCAAAACTTGGGGATCTGCCTGATTGGAAGCAGTATTGATTCATTATTTTGAAATTGTTATTCTATCCTGGAAGACAAGACTAAAAAATGGTTTTAAAACAAATGATATATACGAAGACTAAAAGATATTTTGCTTTATTGGCTGTAAAAGGAAACATCAAAACATTTTCACTTAATATTTTTTTTTTTGGTATTTAGTGTATATTTTCATTGCTAATAAAGAAGGTTGTAGCTACAGAGGAAATTTGAAACTGTTTGATTTTCCACATGAAAGTGATGTCCATCCTGAAGGAGTAAGTCGCTTGGCTCTGCCTCCGCTGCTGGCACCGGAGCCTTCAGCACTGCCATTTTCTAGTCCAAGAGTCAGGCTGCCGGGAAAGCAGGGAGAGCCCTGGGCATTCTGTCTTAGCCAACAATAGTTTATCTTTCCTTAGGATTTCCTAGAGAAACATGGAAAAAGTCAGTTTGTTAGCTTTGTATGTGGGATCCTAAGTGAACTAGACCTCTACTAGGAATATCAGTGCTAACTAAAGAAAATCAATGGGTTTGGTAGGTAAGCCTAATTTCATGTGTGACTTTTCTAGTGCTTCCATAATAAAGACCTATAAACTGAGTACCTTGAAAAACTGAAATTTACCTCACAATTTTGAAATTAATAGTGCACAATCAAGGTGTCTGCCAAGTTTTTCCCTTCTAGCACTTGTAAGGGATCTATACCAGCCTGTGCCACACAACAGTCATCTTGTTTTCACAGTCTTCTGCATCTGAATACTGATTGCTTTTAAAGCCACAGAGAGCTTCCAGGGACTTACTGTCTTCTCTGTGCATACCTGTGTCTGAATTTCATCTTCTTCTCAGGACACTGGTCATGTTGGTTTGAGGCCCACTGATCTCACATTCTAAGGAGCTAGACTTTCAGTGTACCAGTTTGTGGCCTAAGAGGAGAGTGGACTCAATTCAACCTGTAATAAATCATTTTCCTTTTTAGCTTTAGCAAGAATATACTGCATTTACCAAGTGATGATTCATTTTACAGTATAACTTTAGAGATAGTAATCACTGAGTATGTAACTTTGAGTAGTATGTTACAGAGATAAGGTACAAACAGTACATCAGAACTAGTTGCGCCAAAATTGCTTATTGGAGGGTCACCGCTTTGATAAATATAAGTCAGTTTCTTCATTTTCTTGGGACATTAGAGAAGAGGGAAGGGGAATAGGTTCTCACAATACATATTAGGCTACCCTCAAAATGGTGATCCTCCTGCTTCAAATGGAATTATGGGCCTGAGTCACGTGTCTCTCATTCTAATGGTATTGTGGCTATACTGCGTGATGTTGTTACAGAAAAGGCAGCTGTAGAACAGCTTTTATGAATTTCTGTTTGCTCTTCAGGCTTAATTATAATGCATGTATTTATAAGCATAGTAGCAACAACCATATACTCTTTCTATTTAGCACACAATTTTATGGAACTGTCTAAGGATATGTAATATCTTAGATCATCCATCTTAATGAAAATAATTTAGCATGTATTTGCTTTGCAGTTCCTGATGGCTACCTTTCCTTGCTTGTGAGAAATGGACCAAATCCAGCTACCTAGGTTATACATAATTCTTGAGGCCTTTTAGGTAGGTAGTATGAGTCACAGGCAGTGGAGATAAGTGAACAAGGGTCCCCTGTACCCTTGCTGCCAGGTTATAATGAAATCAAGTTCTGGCACATGTAGACGTTTATTAGCAAATAAAGACAGAACAGTAGCACAGGCTGTTCTATAAGCTTTATGAATTCTGTTCTTTGGCACTGTGACAAAACTGCGTACCTGAAACAAAACAACACTACCATTGATGTAACTCATTTGACTTGGAAGACTTTTCTGAGTTCCAGGTTAAGTCCTCCCTAGGGAGAAATGGTGCTAAAATGTTTCAGCTTCTCAAGTGTCTTGAACACTTACTGATTTATTCTGTGAGAACCCAGTTCTGATATTCATTGTACTACTTAGCAAAATATTAGATGCTAATCTGAATTGGTTGGTTAAAACAACCAACTGTACAGGGAACTGCTTGAGAAAAATGAGTGGATAAGCAGGAGTGGGAGGGAAATAAGAGTGGGTAATAGGTGTAGTGGGGACTGTGAGTTCAGTGCATTGTATACATTTGTGGAATTGTCCAAAATAAAGAAGGGGATAAGAGTGCTAGTGTATCTTGATAACATTTTAACACTGGAGTGTTTATCATATTCCCAGCTAAGAAAACTGATGGCCACTCACCCTGGATATGACAGAAAATGTATGACATCTGTGCTTCAGTATGCTGAAGACCACATGACCTGCTGTATTTACACTCTTGTGTTACGATGCTGACTTCTTGCTCCCTTTCTCAGTTAGTAGTTTTTAGATAATGTAAAATTTTTTTTTATTTTAAAACATCTTATAGAGATTTTTAAATTGTGTGTTCATTGAAGAAAACATGGAAAATATAGAAAAGCAAACAAAAGTGGGAAATCACAATTATCACAGTTTATTTTACTTTAGGAGTTAAACCTGTATACTTTTCTGTTTATCTACTCCATTAAAATACAAACTTCCTGGATGTTATTTTATCATCTAATAGTATAAGGTTGATATTTCCTTGAGTCATTAACTATTTAGCAATGTGGTTTTTAATAGCTACACAAGTTACCATTATGTGAACAGATCATAATTTATTTAAATAAGTCTCTTGCTATATGTTTAGAATATCTCCAGTTATCTATTAAATATGCTGCCAAGTGTTATATTAATGCCTTTCTTCTTGTTGTCTGCCAACAATTCTTTTATTACTGGCCATATTAAAATACATTGTATATATGTAAAAATAAATGAATAAGTAGATAGATAAATATAAATAAATAAACACTATAATCTCCTTTTCTTTTTTAATTCTTTAATAAAGATTTTTTAGAAGCTATAATTGTCAGCTTGTCCCTGATATAAACCTTATAATTTAATCATGCTTAAAATATTAGTTGGAATTTTTTGTACTCTAGAAATATACTACTTTGTTTTTTAATAATTCTAGGAGTATATATTCTGGGAAAATATGGACAGAAAAAAATTAGAGAAATACAAGAAAGAGAAGCTGCAGAATACATTGCCCAAGCCCGACGACAGTACCATTTTGAAAGTAACCAGAGGACTTGCAATATGACAGGTAAGCAGAGGCGCGCTTGTTGGTTCGTATTAGTTCACGTATTATCAGGCTCCAGTTTATGGAAAAGACAAAGAATGCTAAATCTACCCAATAGTCCTATTAACAGAGATACATATTGTAATGTGAATTTTTTAAATTATAAATACTCATTTTATTTATTCAATCAGCAGATATTCATGGTGCCTGCCACTGGTGGAGTAAACAGTAAACACAGTAAGATCCCCTGAGCTCAGACAGATGTTCTGGTGAAAAGATGACAAGATGACGAGCAGCAAATATGTAACATTGGTCATGGTGGATCCAGTACGGAAAGTAAAGCTGTGAGGCATGGACTCCTTATGTAGAGTGTGCTCAGGGGCTTACGTCTCTGCCCAGATAGCATGTGCAGAAAAGCCTCACAGATATAGAGAGCCTGACATGAGAACATGCTTGTAACATGAGAGAAAGATCACACAGCTAGAGAGGAATGGAGGAGTGCTAGGAACTGAAGTGTGGAGATAAGCCTGACCACATGGCCCTGTAGGTCACAGCAAAGAGTCATAAGTCTGTTACATTGCAGCAGGACACTGTAGGATGCAAGTATTACACAACAACGCCTGCTCAATCACTTCATTAATGGCAGTAATGTAACTACCAGAGCCAGAAGCCTACTGGGAAAAAGCCACAATGCAATCAGCCTGCTCACGTTTGATGAGAACAAGGAGTCAGGTTCTAACTGGTGTAAAAATAGTAAAATGGCTTGAAAAATAGTTTTCAAATCTATGCCAACCCTATTCTTTTCGCTGTTTAAAACCTCTTTTACCCCTAACATTTCTTTCACGGATACTTAATTTAGAAGGAATTTACAAAGCTAAGTGTCTCGTGTTCAGCTTTACAAGTAGAATTTTTCTCTGGACTTGAAAGGACTTTATTACTAGGTCATTTGCCTCATTTTACAGATGGAGAAGCTAAGATCAAAAAGAATAGAGTTTATAAAGTCTGGCAGCATCTTTAATGTTAGCTCACAGCTATGTGTGAGTTTTATATTTGAAGTAACCAGACCCAGCCAGATGCCTGTATTCTGTGAAATCCTAGTCAGAAACAGCGTCCGTAATGACAGCGCATGTGCACAGCGAGGACTACAGAGGCTCTAGGGAGAGGCTGAGCCACTCTAGTTTGTAGTGTGAGTGTGTTATGAACTTTGAGCTAATTTAAACCTCAGCTCTTTCTGTAAAATGACTTACTTCAGAGGTGGATGTAAAGCAGGCCTTCCTTTTTCTTTATAAGGTAACCTGCACCTTTTCCTTAGTAACATGAAGAATAGGGTCTAAAATCTGAGGATGTTCAACTATTACATTAAGAGACAGGATTTTCAATAACTTGTAGTCACCCTTCCATATACTTGGAATCATTTCTAGAGTACTTTCACTTGTAATAAAATCTAAGTGGTAGTTATTGTATTATTTAGAGAATAATAACAAGGAAAAAGTAAGTATATATTCAGTACAGACACAGTTGTTTAATATTCTAATCTACAACTGTTTGAGTCTGTAGGTGCAAAGTCTACAGATACAGCAGTTAACTGTTTAGAGTAGGCATATACGCCACATACACCTAGCAGTAATACTCAGACTTGAGCCTCTCCTTTAGCTAATGATCTTAACAAAAGAAGAAGCTATAAACATGTAGGTTGAGGACATTTACTGAAACTATAGAATGTGTAAGATGAAAGTAAAATGTGAAGCAGCACAGGGCCTGAAGTTTCCTATTTAAGTATGGATTTTCTTCATCAAAAAAGAAAAGTTGCTTTCTCAAGTTTTACCTTCTAGAAGGTGGTATTTGTGATCTCTTGTTTTTGTTTAATCATTTCTTGCCTCATACTATAAGCCCTTCTTTTTCTATGTGTGCATTTCCTATGCCACATGTAGAGACAGAGTAGCTTCTGTGACTTTCATGCATACTTTCCCCATAGAATACTGTACCACCTCTTATCTTCACATTCCTGAGAGTGATAGATAATGCCACCGCCATTAGCAAAACACAAACCGAAACCTGGGATCCCTCAGAGCCTAGATGAATGCACTTTTATATCTTTTATAATAAAACATGGTCTTGTAGTATTTAATAAGTAATATTTTTCTAGAGTTAGATATATGAAACAAAAGTTGATATCTATAAAAATATTGACTTTGGTCTTTTTTGTTATATCAGAAATAAGCTTGCATTGAAAATTTTGGAGAGCATAGAAAATAAGGAAAAACAGTTATCCATAAGCCATAGTTTAAGAAGCCTCACTGTAAAGAGGTGGGAAAAATTCCTTCTACCCTGTCTTCTGCGTGTTCTTGTTTACATTGCTCTGATTATAATATAATAATCATTATTGTTGTAGTAACAAGCAAATGCATGGTTTATTAGCATGTAATTGTTTTATATAATTAATAATAATAATAATTAGAATTCTCTACCCTGGACAGTTCTCAACTCTTGCTAACTGCTACTATTATTATATAGCCTAAAACAATATGGAGATATAAATGAATGTGTTCATGCCGTTTTTATTTTCTGTTTGTGAGACAGTGCTGTCCATGCTGCCAACACTGAGAGAGGCCTTAATGCAGCAACTGAACTCTGAGAGTCTAACAGCTTTGTTGAAAAACAGGTAAAAGCACATTATGTTCTTTGGCACATTGGAATGCAATCAAAGTTTACAGAATGAACTAAATACTTTTATTTTTTATTTTTTAACTAAATACTTTTAATACATACTTGTTTCCTTAATTTTTTAAATAAAACTTAAAATACATAGTCTCAGTTTAAAAAAATAATTGCATATATCACTTAATCCATATTCAATTTTATATAAACTCTCTATGTATGTATTTTGTATATAGGTATTTATATATATATATGTCATATGGGACAATAATATGTATTTTGTTTTTATATGACTATTTTTCTCATTTTTACATTATTCAGTAGTTTACTTATTAGAATATAACTCTACACCAGAAATGTAAAGCTAATAAAATTATGTTCAGTATTGTACTTCTCATAGTGCTAGCAATGTGGGAAAGTGTTTTAGATAAGGCACATAAAATTATAAATGACAAAATGGTATACAAATATAACATGAACATGTAATACTGATAAATTATCATGGCAGGTCAGAAAGCACTGCCCACATATTGACCTAATATGTAGCATTCGGCATGCACATAGGCATTGGAAATTAGTACAATTCCATGTTAGTTTGAGGAGACTACTATAAACAAATGGCTACTTCTTTTAATGAGCAAAATATGGGCAGTGGTGGTTACACTATGTAAATTTTATGGCTGGAAGGAGAGAGGGAGGGGGAAAAGAGAAAGGAAGGAGAGGAAGGGAAAGAAGAAAGAGAAGAGAGAGACAGATAAGGAACAAACGTGTTAAGTACATGCTCACCACTGAGTTATACCCTAAACCAATTAAATCTTGGTCACGTGGTTTAACTGAAATGTCTGCGAGACTGTAATGACTCTCAAGTGGCAAGAGGGAAAGAAGCACTATTTCCAGAATCTGTGGCAACCCTGGTGCTAGGCACCTTCCATATGTGTATGCTCTCGTGCAGTTATCACAATATCTTTGTGAGGCAGATGTTATCATCTGCATTTTGCAAACAGAAACTTTGTACTCGGACAGATTGAACTCGGTGGCTTTCCTCCTCCTTAGCAAACCTCTCAAACCTACAAAGTTCTCCTTTCTAAATGCTTAGAAGGTTTCTCACTAATTAAGATAGGGTTTGGATGTGCAGGGATAGAGCCTGCACTTAACATACTCATTTGCCCTCAACTCATTCACAGCACCAGGAAACAGACAAATCAAAACCTAATAAAATATCTTTAACTTTAAGGCAGTGAATTGACAACCAGAGGAGGAAATGGGTTAAACATAATATAATCCAAAACATGTTAATTCCATGGTAAAACAAACACAAAAGGAGAAAATGGGAGTCTAGACAAACGGTTTGCAAAATACTCAATACACAAGAAGGTAAATTTCTGAAATTCCAGACTTTAAGATGAGTTGTGGTTCTTCTCATTCACAACTCATATTTACATACCTTTATGTTATTCTCCCTCTTTTCTTTTGCTTTGTAATTACTATTTTGCAATTGGCAGATGTCCTTTTGAAAAGCATTTGTATAATATAGAATAACAAGATCTACAGCTTGATGATTGCCTTTATGTTAGAATCCAGTTAACTCTGGTCTCATATAACCTGCCAAGCAAGTTGTTTTTTTTTTTTAATTTATTTGTTCATAACTGATGAGGGATAAATAAATGATCTGATAGCCTTGTCTTGGCAGGTGCATGATAGCAATAAAGCACCATCATTGGGTATCTGGCCAAGAATCTTAAACATCCTCATCACAAGCAGCAGAGTACTTGGCAAGTGTTGATCTAAGCTTTAGGTAAATACTTATTTTAGTGGCACTAAATAGTCTTCAACTTGGTGTAGATGTCACTTGAACAGTACTATGAAGAGAATCTACATGGGTAGTACTTTGCTTGTCCTATGTGATTTGAAATCAGAATTTCCTAAAAAGATAATTATGTGTGTGTTTGTTTGTTTTGTGATCCTGTACCAACTTGTGCAGTCTGGTGCAGTCTGATTATGATGGTCAGTACAGAGTGCTTCCTGGGTTGCTCACCCACGAAAGTTCTCCATATGGCATAAGGTTTAGCAAGTGCAGTTTCAGTTCCCATGCTCTAAGTTGCCCTTTTACAGATTGCTACTACTAAGGCCTTCCTATCTTGTAATAACAGCTCAGCTTTATTGTAATAGTAACTCTGAAATTTTATTTTATTACTTAATTACATATGTGTGCACATGAGAACCAATGCAATGGCATCAGGTGCGGCTGCAGTTACAGGCAATTGTGAGCCACCCTGAGGTGCCAAGAGCCAGATTCAGCTCCTCCAGAAGCATGGTATGTTCTCTTAATCTCTGAGCCATCTCTCTAACCCCATAACTCAGTTTCTCATTGAAACACATATTTATGTCTTGTTATAATAAGGGTGATTGGCCTGTATTTTTATCTTTGTGTTCTAGTAAATAATATTTATTATATTTTATAAAAATATGACATTTTGAAAATAGCAAAAATATTTATCCTTTAACACAGGTGCTCTGGAAAGTACTGCATTACATCTACATAGTGCATTCACACAGTCCAGTACTACACTGCACTTAAAATACTTTGTATTATTTTTATTTTTAGTATACTGTATTTATTTGTTTGTATTTTTTATTCTTTTGGTATCAAGACAGGGTTTTCTAGATGTAGTCCTGGCTGTCCTGGAACTCACTCTGTAGACCAGGCTGGCCTTGAACTCACAGAGATCAGCCTGCCTCTGCCTTTGCCACCACCACCACGCCACCCACTTTTTATGGGGGGGGGGTTGTTGTATTTATTTATTTTGTGTGTGAAAGTAATGGGATAATTTGCCAGAGTTGGCTCTCTCCCTTTACCATGTTGGTCTTGAGAAGGAGTTCAAGATCATCAAACTTAGCAACAGGCACTTAATACCCATTGAACCATTTTGCTGGCCCATAAGTATGCTTTTAAATGAGTAATGGCCTTGTGCTACTATGAACTAATCTCCTGGATACATTGCCACCTTATTTCTTAGTAATTAAAAATTCTGTAGTGTGTCTGCATTTATTTAAGGAGCAGTTTTAAATATATTGAATAATACATACATGCTAATAGAAAGCAATACAACAGAGGGGAAAGCATATTTAAATCATCCATGAATAGGGAAACATGATGTTCAACATACAAGATTGTATCAATTTGGCTTTATAGCTGTATAGATAGTTTATGTAATTATAAAACCATATTTAGGAAATCATGAAATTCGCAGGCAAATGGTGGGACCTGGAAACGATCATCCTAAGTGAGGTATCTCAAAAGCAGAAAGAAACATATGGTATATACTCACATATATA
>CM053763.1:17844707-17946346 GCA_028658305.1 Pachyuromys duprasi
TAACCTGTGATTGATAACAAAAAAATAAAAAATAAAAAACCCATATTTAATTGATAAAAGTGATACCAAATATTTATAGTAAAATAAGTGAATGTACATGTAGTCCTGGCTGTCCTGGAACTTGCTTTTTAGACCAGGCTGGCCTTCAACTCAGAGATCTGCCTGCCTCTGCCTCCCAAGTGCTGGTATTAAAAGTGTGCACCACCATGCCTGGCTAAATCAGAAACTTAATTATTAATATTCTTAGTGGAATAAATACTCTTTTTACATAGGATTTAAAAGCTGCAACCCCTTTTAAATATTACAGCACTATTTTAAGACTACTATGCTTGAACTGAAGGGTGAAGCAGACAAATAACTATGTTGTTTTCACTGATTTCTAGTGTGGGCAAAATAACATCTATAAGATCAGCAAAGATGAACTAAAAATCCTATAATGCTAGCTTTGAACTAAACTATCAGTATAAGCTTGTGGTATAGTTTATCTTTAAATGTGTGCATATAAATAATATATACATATCTAACAGCTTGTTAGTCTGTTTTCTCATCTACTAAAAAGCCAGCAAAGGGGTCATTTTGTTTTATAATTTTGAAGTTTCCAGTTCAGATCAGGCAGACATATTGCACTGGGTCTCTGATGGCAATTGTAAGCCAGGCACAGTGGAACAAGCTGCCACCTATTGGCCAAGAAGCAAGAAAAATGATATTAGATGGTCCAGGTCTCCAGATCCCTTAGCAGGCATGTCCTTAACAACCTAGAACCTCCCAGTAGCTTTCAACTCTTAAAGGTCCCCTGCCTCCTAGTCCTGTCACCCTGGTTACCAAGGCTTTAATACACAGTCCTCTGCTACTACAGTAAGTCAAACCACAGCTTTAGCTTAGCTCACTGAAAATGATTAGAAAGAGGACATGCCCAGAAGCAGTGGACAGCCTTAATCAAGTAGCCCTCCAATGGTCATTCGAACAGCAAGAGGGAGAATACCTTCAGTTTGTTTCCCAGCAAGTATATGCGTCAATTTATATGCTTATAGTGATACTGTAAAGCAACAAAAAAAAGCATTATTGACCTTTGAATGATCTCAGGATCTCCTTGATTATATACAGGATAATAAGCAGAAGGAAGAAGCTTTTCCTGGCTTCCGTTACTGTTTGAGTAAATCTATGTATATGCTCAAAAAGAGGCCAAAGGATTTGAAGAATGTATACTAGTAAAGTAGTATACTTTAAGAGAATTGCTTAAAGACTGCTTTTGTTATCTTGTGGACTTTGTTTCTTCAGTATTTGTGTGTTGCTTTAATTTTTTAAAGAAATATAGCTCTATTTAGTTCAAGTTATACTTAATTATTATTTTTGTATTTTCTGATTTTTCCTCTTTAGGCCTTCAAACAAGCTGGAAATATGGGAAGATCTAAAGATAATAAGTAAGCCTGCATACTCTATGTGATAGCACATCTTTAAGCTATTCATAACAGGAACTTTTTGTACCATAGTATGCACATGATTCTTCTTTTCCAACCACATTGAATAGTCAGGTTTAAATATAAAATATAAAGCAGAAGGTTAGTATCTGTTTCTAGACAGTACTTAGTGAGTGATGATGATGATGGCAGTGATATTGTTATTCTAATATATGGTATAAAAACTGTAGTAACTGTATGTGCTTATGTTAGGTATTATATTTTCAACATTGTATTTTAAAGGTATTTTATCCAATCCAAATAAATCCAACTTTAATTTGATGTTATACACAATATTTCATTAGTGATAAAAATTTGAATCAAAGAACATTCCTAAACCTTGAATATATGACTCAAATCTTCATACCAACAGCTTTCCTGTTTTTTCATACATTGTAGCTAACATGTCTACTGAATTATACCCAAATCATCCTACTAGGAGACAGACTAACCTTCTTGAGTGTCCTGCATTTCTTTTCGGCTGTTGCCCTTTCTCACAAACTATTTCTAAATTCTCTTTTTCATTTCTTCACTCCTACTCAGTTGATACTACACCCTAGTTTCTGCTGTCATTTCTACCTAAGCAGTCCTCATAGGAACCAGAAATACTCTCTGTGTTTCTGAATCCACTGGGTCTTTTTCAACTTGCCACACCTTTTGGCAACAGTGGACACCCATGCTCCCTTCTCTGTCCCAAACACTGTGCTGTGCTACTGGGAGGTGAAGTCTTCCTGTTTCTTTGTCCTCTCTATCTTATCCTGATCCCTACTGGTCTTTACCTTTACCTGTCACTAAAAGTGGTAGTTCTTCCCTGCTCTAGCCTCTTTAAATCTAAGCGAGCTCTCTGGACATCTGAGCTCTGAGAACACAGTTTACTCGGGCTTCACTTCTCCTTGTGCCTCACTTCTCCTTGTGCCATCCCCTTGCCCATGCTGGAGTTGGATCCCAGGCCTCATAAGCACTAGGCAGGCATACAACACCTGAATTACATTGCTTTCCCTTCCCTGCTTCTAACATATAATTCTTTGACCCAATACATATTTATGGGTGGTACTTCAATTGAGAGAGCATACCTAGACAAGATTAATGATAACCAGCCTGCAATCTCAGTACTCAAGAGGTTGAGACAAGAGAGTCCTGAGCTTGAGGCCTGCCGGGGCTACATAGTAAGACCCGGCTAAAACAAAGGGCTAGTGAGGGGGACATAAACTATTCTATTCTATTCTAAAGAGACACATTAAATATAAAGTGTTTTAAGTTGATATATTTTTGTGCTTGATCCATTTCCAATTGTATTTGCCAAAGTCAACATATTAAAAAGTATCAAGAGAATAGTTGTTATTTTATACATTTTATTGGTGTTTTAGTAACAATGCCAAAGGGTTTCTTTTCTCTCTGAAGGTTTCACAAGAAGTATTGTAGCTGTATATAGCACGTGTATGCTGGTGGTTCTTTTGCGAGTCCAGTTAAACATAATTGGTGGATATATTTACCTGGATAATGCAACAGTTGGCAAAAATGGCACTGTAAGTGTAACAGACTTCTGTGTACACTGCTTTTTCTTTTAAGAGGTTCAAAGTATAACTGAATATTACTTATTCTGAGTACTGTCACCTGTTAATCTGCTCAGAGAAAAGGACTTTTACATTTATGGTTGAATTTGTAGCATTATGATTGTTGTCTTTAGAAAGTAGACTTGTTGATACATTCAGAATGTTTTCTCTTTAAAAGCTTTCATTCCGTTTGAAAGTTCCCTTAACTCTCTGTCTCTTCTGTGCAGACTGCTCTTGCTCCCCCAGATGTACAGCAGCAGTATCTATCAAGTATTCAGCACCTCCTTGGGGATGGTAAGATTCCAGTCTACAGTGTGTACGTTTATATTGCAGAGGAAAGCTTTCAGTGAACAAGGCCCTGTTTTCCTTTTAATTTTGTTTTTCCTTTAATAGGCCTGACAGAATTGGTCACTGTCATTAAACATGCTGTACAGAGGATTTTAGGAAGGTATGTCATTTTTCCTTTGACTTTTCTAACTTCCTGATACTGGCAAATAAAATAAAAGTTAGAGCTGACCATGGTAGCACAGTTCTGCCATCCCAGTTACTCAGGAGGCTGAGGCAGGAGAGTCCCAAATTCAAGGCTTACCTGGCAGATAAGGCCTGCCTAGACAGCTTAGTGGACTCTCTCTCCAAATTTAAAACAGGAAGAAAAGAAAAAAAAAAGAAGGTCTAGGGTGGGCATATGTAAAGATTTGCTTTACGTGCTTGAGGTCTTATCTTGACACCTCAGTACTGCAGACTAAAGGAGGATGGAAGATAGAACTATCCTAGTGAATTGAGTGACTTTGCCAGGTAATAATTTGGAAAAATGTTTGTAATCTGATAGAGACACCATCTGTATTTGTTACAGATCTACTTTAACAGCGTCAACCTTTTCATACTAGGGAATAGTCTTCAGATTTTACTGTTTATTGATTGATTTCCAGACAAATTAAAAATATGTGAGCCATGAGATTAAGAAAAAAATATTTCTTCAAAATCTGTCTATCTGCCCCTTACACTAATGAGACTTATAATTATGACAGGCTTCTCTTGTGAAATCTGTGTGAAGGCTTGCTGTGGCTCTGTAGTAATGGTCCTTATCTGGTGGCTGGCTTCCTAATCCATTCCAGTCCAGCAGCTTCAGGTTGGACTTAGGTTAGGCCAAATGGAACAGACTTTCAGGTCTTATAAGGAAACGAGTGCTGTGGCAGGTGTTGTGTCATTTCAGTTTATATGACTCTCTTTTTTTCTGTTTCTAGTATTTCTCTTAAACATTCTTTGTCCCTTTTGGACTTGGAGCAAAAACTAAAAGAAATCAGAATTCTTGTTGAGCAGCATAGGTCTTCTTCTTGGACTAACAAAGATGTATCCAAGTCTTCACTGTGCCAATACATGATGCCAGATGAGGAAACACCATTAGCAGCTCAGGTACTTAATTCATAACCATCTCTAATTCTCGAACTCATACTCCATAATTTGTAATCTGTTATTCTCTCTTGAAATATAGATATCTGAGTCTTGTATTTTAGCAGTTTAAATAAAGCTTTATACAATAGAAAACCACAAATATAATTTATCATAGCATTTATAATCTTGGGTATTTAGCAAATTTTTATTGAGTCATACTAAGTTTCAAGCACTGTGATATATGTTGTGAATAAAAAGGAGAATACAAGTTCATTATTCTTTGTGAACTTAAGAGGCCAATGCAGTTAGAATGGCAAGTAGTGTTTAAATAAGATCAAACAGAACACAGAGGAAAGTCACACTGGGGACAAGATCATGAAGAGCTTTGTGTATCTAGATAAAAATTTTTCACATTTTGCAGAATGAAAATTTAGTGAAACTAGGGCTACATTTAAATTGCTTAAATTCATGGCCTCTTTTAATTATTGTTACATGTGTATGTGTTATATATAACAACAAGGGGAAAAAGAGGCCATGAATTTGAATGGGAACGAGGCAGGAAGGATACATGGGAAGAGTTGGAAGAAGTTTCAAAAGAAGGGAGAAATTGTGTAATTATAATCTAAAAAATAATAAGGAAAAAGATTAAAAGAGTAGTTGAAGGTAAAGAAATGGCTCAGCAGTTAAGAGCAGTTATCAACATTGTAAGGGATCTAAATTCAGTGTAGGCAGTCCAAAACCACTTGGAACTCCAGCTCCATATCTGTGTGTCTTTTCTGGCCTTCTCAGGAACCTGCGCTTACATGCACAAGAACACACCACACTACACACACACACATTAAAAATGAAATCTATTCTGTAAAGAATGAATAGTGACTATTGGTCAATCATCTGAGGAAGCTCTAGCCACTCAACTCAGAAGCGAACAGGCCTGTCGTCACGCCAGCTCTGGTGGCGCTCCACCATCGCGTGCCTTGACTGGGGGTTAGAGAAGTTTCTCAATAAGAGTACAAATGCCAAAGGGTTTTGGTTATATATTCAGGTTATATAACTAATTTTTAAATTAGTGGCTTTTTTTACATTATAATTATTTATAGGCTCAATTGAATCCATTCTTTGCTGGGCTGGAGCTCACTGATCTGCCTGCGTCAAGTATTCCAGCACAGCTAGCTCTTTTATTAATTTTGTCTCACCTGTCCTCCTTACCAAGTTTATTTTTAATGTTTCAACTCATAAAACTCCCTTTATGGACTATAGCTTTTCTTTCTTTGCCTTCATTCCTTTCTTCCTTTTTTTCTTGCCTAATCATGAAAAGACGTGAAGACATGAAAGCTAAGGTAAAAAGAACACATGGAGCCTCACAATAATTTGAATAACAAGAAAGAAACAGGGAGGAAAAAAAAAGGAAAGAAAAAAGAAAAACCTCATATAGCCTAATAAAATTTCTCAATAGTGCGAGAAAAGAAGCACTTTTTGTTTGGTGTGTGCTGGTCTGCGCTGTGTGCAGTGGAGGTGTGTGAAGCATCCATATAAGTGTATAGCTGCATGTACCAGTGCACAAACATAGAAAAGAGCAGGTGTGTCTTCCTCTGTTGCTCTGATCTGTACTGTCTTGAATCTGGAGTGTGACATTTTATCTAGGCTAGCTGGCCAGCTAGTCTCTGCTCCTCAGAGCTAGGGTTATAGGCATGGATAGCTATACCTGGCTTTTCACATGAGCACTGCTGATGTGCACCCGGGTCTGCAGGCTTGCAGAACAAATTCTCTTACCTACTAAGTCAGCACTCTGGCCCCTGTTAGTCTTAACATCTGCTATTTTTCTTTGTCTATGGATGCTAGAAACATCCAAAGCAGATCAAATAAATAAAATCTTGGGCTGGAGAGATGGCTCAGAGGTTAAGAGTGCTGGCTGTTTTTCCAAAGGTCCTGAGTTCAATTCCCAGCAACCACATGGTGGTTCCATAACCATCTATAGTGAGATCTGGTCCCTCTTCTGGCCTGCAGATGTATATGCAGGCAGAATGCTGTATAAATAATAAATAAATTCTTACAAAGAATAAATTCTTACAAAAAATAAATTCTTCGATTCATGTATAAGTACTACCTACATGTTTATATAAACCAATATGTATAGTTTGTTTTAATTTGACAATTTGGGTTGTTGACAAAGCAAAAACATTCAGATTTTCCAAACTGTTGAGTTTTTAATTTGATTACCTTCTTCATGACTTTGTAATATTTGAAACCCTGAAGTGTAATTTTCTGATTTTATAGGCTTATGGGCTTTCTCCCAGAGATATTACCACTATTAAACTTCTCAATGAGACAAGAGACATGCTGGAAAGGTATGTATAGTACATATAAATGGCTGTATTTTTAATGTAAATAAGACCATTTTCTAGTGTTTTTCTGAGCAAATATTCAATGTAATATTATGTGAAAATTAAAATTTTAATCTATTCCCATCCTGTAGGTAGGATTTTCTATCTAAAGCAGAAGGAAGTAGAATTGTTGTTTTTTAAATATGTTACATGCCATTTTCATGTAAGCTTACTGTATATTTCAAGTATATCCCCTATTCCTTGCTGCCTGCTCCTTTATTACCCCTGTTCTTTCTTCTTCATTACCTCAATTCCTTGATACCCTCTTCCTTATCACCCTTCTCCCCAACCAATACAGCTTTGCTTCTTTTTTCATGACATTATATATTTGTATTATATATTACATATATGACATATATAACGTCATATATATATATAATTTTATGAATGTACTTAAAAATATAAGACTCACAAATGAGAAGAATGACCTACTTGTCTTCCTAAGACTGGCTTAATTTATTTAACATGATTCTCTCCAGTTGCATACATTTTCCTCCAGACATTGCAACTTCATTCTATGGCTGAGACATATTCTATTATGGAGAAGTCAGTCTGTTAGAAGAGTTTAATGTGCTCCTCTGTACATATGCCACTTTGTCTGTATTCATTCCTCTGTTGCTGGACACCTAGGTTTGGTTGCATAACTGAGCCATTGTGAATAGTGCTGCAGTAAACACCAGTGTGCAAGTACCTCTGTGACATGTTGACTTAGACCCTTTGGATAAAAACTCAGGGGTGGCCTTGCTGGATCATATGATGGGTGTGCTTTCAGTTTTTGAGGTCCCTCTATACTGATTTCTATAGTTGCTAGATTTGTTTGCATTGTTGCCAGCTGACATTTTAAAAAATATATTGTACAAAATGCATATTAATATGAAATAATCTGTGACAATTGGTGAATAGTCTCATCACGTCAAGCTAAACAATACAACTGATTTTTTATGGTTAATTTTGAAAAACTGACTTTGATAATTTTAGACAGTTTTTCATGCTATGAAAACTGGATTGTAACTAGAAATGTGAATGATTTCAAAGGCAACAACAGAGTTTTTGAATTTGTTGGTTAAAAGTTTTTTGAGTTTTGTTTTGTTTTGTTTTTGTCTACTGGGAATCTCAAAAATAATATACTAACTATTTTATCTAGTCCAGATTTTAGTACAGTTTTGAATACCTGTTTAAACAGAGGCTTCAGTCGGCTTCTAGACAACATGGCAGAATTCTTTCGGCCCACTGAACAAGACCTACAACATGGAAACTCCATAAACAGGTAAAATGCCATATGAAAACAGTATAATATGAACACATGCTCTTAAAATATGATGCTTCCAATATGTTTAAATTTTTGTACTAGATAAACAGAAATCTCAGGTGATAAACTGTATCCTGAGTTTTCAGCAAATTAAACTCTTCTAACCAATTAAGTCTTCTCTCATGAAGACTTCTTCACTGGCAGATATTACTTCTGGATTTAAAAATACATTTTTTTTTCTCCTCACGCCTTTGCTACTACAGTAAAGTATGTGCATTGTGAAGCTACCTTTTTATTAAGTCAAAATCCATTTTTTAAATTCTTTTAATGTAGTCATTACTGTCTTATATTAATTCAGCGGTCTGCTCATGGTAATAACCAGGCTTGTAGACTCTTATTTGATGAATTAATTCCTTATAGTCATATTTTACTTATATCCCAATAATTATTTCCAGAAATGCTTAAATATATTCATGTTATGTTGTTATAGAATTGGGAAATACATAGTTGGTTTAATTATTAGTAATGTTTGTCAGTTCTGACTATTACTACATAATAGACTTGTGTTGTTGGAAGTTATCTTGTGGTTTTATTGTGTCTATCACTATGGGATGAGGATCCTTGGTTTTATCAGGTCCTTGTTAAGAACCTTTGGTTTTCTGTCATTCTTGAACACTGGTAGATGACAAAATCAGGGCTGATGAATTGGAAACACCTATTAAATGTTGAGGAAACAGTAACTGGCCTGTATATAATGTAGGTAGGTGTTTCTAATGGAATTCTTACCCTAGGCCTAGCAAGGCATTTTTGTCTGGTTCTTGAGGACCCTTCTTTATTGTACAGGAAAGGATAATTTGTCATTAATGGTGAGCATTTGGAATGCTCATAGTAGTAAGGTTTGCTTTTATGTTTACTTTTTTAAATTGAGACAGAGTTTCCCTGGCTGTCCTGGACTTGCTTTGTAGACCAGGCTGGCCTTGAACTCACAGAGACCTGCCTGCCTCTGCCTCCCAAAGTGCTGGGATTACAAGGGTACACCACCACACCTGGCAAGGGTTACTAACCTTAAAATAAATATCAGCTGAAGACGAATCTTATATATTCTCTGTAGTCAAGATACTCCAATTAATGAATTTCCAGTGCAACCTGTACTTAGCAAAGTACTAGTTATTCCCCAAGTGGCGATGAAGATTTGTGATAGTTGGGTCCAGAATTGCAATAGTTCTAATCCAACTAGGGATACATAGTAAGACCCTGCTTCAAAAAATATATAATTCTTATAATTAATTTGTGTGTGTATGTGCATATATGTATGTGAGACAGAGACAGAGGGCAGCTTTCAGGAGCTGATTGTTTCCTATAATGTGGGTACTGGGAATCAGACTTGGGTTGATAGGGCTGGCAGCAGATACCTGAGCTATCTCCTTGGCCTTCAGTTATTTTTTCTTGAATAGCTATGATGGCTGGAACCTCCATGCTGTGTGGTATAACAGTGATGACAGACAATATGATGAAATGTTTCTAAAAGTGTTGAAGCATAAAGGTGGCTATAGAATGAAATAGAAAACCAGAGATGGGGGAACATGTACTATTCTTTAGAGATACGAAAGAACACAGGCCACTAAAGGGAGGCTCAAAATGTAACAGAAGTGAAGGTCCAATTGAATGTGGCAAGTGTTGGTAGTACAGGAAAGAGCAGATAATACCAGAAGTTCAGAAGGGTGGCTGATCAAGAGTTGATGTGGTTGTGTGAGAGCAAATGTTTGTTTCATGTTACAGCCACTATCATTCTTTTCATTTTAAAACTTATGTTTCATTTAAATTTTTATTTTTTCATTATGTGTATGTGTGAGTATATGCCATACATGTGGTAGTGCTTGAGGAGGCCAGAAGAGGCTATTGGCACTCTAAGAACTAGAGTTAGAGATAGTTGTAAGCTGCCTAACATTGATGCTGGGAATTGAATCCTGGTCCTCTGCAAGAGCCGTCTCTCCAGCTACCACCTGAGAGGAGTCTTAAAGTAGCCTTAGGATTTTTCTCATTTTTCAGCGATTAGAGTAAGAAAAACAATTAAATGATTTAGGTCTATAGGCTAGGAAAGCTAAATAGTAAATAACTTCTGACTGATATCAGAATATAGAACTTTAGTTATATCTCAACATTATTACTAATTAGAAATAATATTAAGAATGAAAAATGGGTTAAAATATTAGTAAAACTATTACAGTGAACTATAGCAATATGTTAATAAAACAAGGCTTGTAGGATAGCTGTAGATAAAGCAGCCTGCTACCAAAACTGCCGACACAAGTTCAATCCTTGTGACCTACATGGTATGAGGAAAAATTGACTCCTCTGGGTTTTACTCAGACCTTCCATTATATACTCACACACAGAAACACACACATGCACAATAAATAAATAATAAAAATACGTCAGCAGGACAAAAATCTCTTCTGTTGTTGTTGAATGAGAAATATACATATTATTATAAATAAAATGATATAATAAAATTGAAATAAAATATACTTATCAATGGAACAGGTTAATTATTTACTAAATTCAAAACAGCACTAAGATCATGTGTATTGGGATGTTCAGCATTTTTCTTATTCAATAAATATAAAAAGACTAAGACAAGACTCATTTTTAAGACCAGTATTTAGGAGCATACATATATCTTTAAGACAGACAACTAATAAACTGTTAATTGACTCTAATTTTCTAAGTTAAGTATATACTTAAAAAATTTAAGGTCATTTTTAATGGAAAAAAAATGTATCTTATGCAGCACAGAACTTTATACGTAGAAACTCAGGAAAATTAACTAAAACATTTAAATTCCTCTCCTAAAATTTATTTATAAATATAGTTAAAATACTATTGAAACTCCATGGGAGACTAAAGACAGTTTTGTTGGTATTAGTGTTGTCCAGTAAAGATAACAAGAGCAGATAATGGACTGATAATTTACAGAATAATGACGTAAAACATTACCTCCAATCAGACAGACTGAGATGAAAGGAAAACAGTGTGTGATGTAGAAGAAGGCACAATGGTCAGGAATTCTCACACTGATAAGGACCAGAGGCATCTGGCAATGGATATTGCAGACCTTACATTCATACCCTTTGACCTGGAAATTCTTTTTAGACAGACACTTAAATAGTAAGAAAACTAGGGCAAAAACGTCAGTGCTGGCTGTAGGAAGCTGGTGACATTGTGATAACTCCTGTAAACTGCCACCTAATCATTGAAAACAACAGTCAGAGATATAGAAACTATGAAAACTATTTATAACAACAATATGGTTGTTTGAGTTTTAAGTTGAAAAGGAATAAAAATGTATAAAAATTGCCAGAATCAAATATCCACGTGAACTATAGTTGTTATTTTTAGATGGGGGAGTTATGTTTCAGTTTTCTATTAATACATTTCTATACGTAATCTTCAGTATGTATATAGTTTTATAGTTAAGATGTTGAATGCCTGTGGTAACTGCTGTGGTAATTTGTTTTCAGTCTGTCCAGTGTCAGCCTGCCGTTAGCTAAGATAATTCCCATAGTAAACGGACAGATCCATTCAGTTTGCAGTGAAACGCCTAGTCATTTTGTGCAGGTAAGTGAGAAGGTTGGGAGGATTGAAAAGTAGCTGTGTTCATGCTGTTGTTGTTCCCAAAACCAAAATACCTTCCCTGCTGTGATAATTTCCTTGGAAAAGAGCTTGCAGCCATGTTCAGAGTGGTAGCCGGCCACAAAGGCAGCAGAGCTTGACGGCGCGTCCTTAGCACCCTTCCCACGCTGTCCACTCTAGCCACTCTGCGGTGGTGTCCTGAGGACTGGCCCGATTTAGGGAGCATCATGCTTTCCGTTAACAATGCAGTTCTTCACAGTTTGAAAGAAACTGAAAAAATGTGGTAAAATAAGGCGTTTCCATAACTAGTAAAATAGCTGTTGATACTGCATCAATAATCTGTTCACTAAAGCATAATCATAAGGTACAGAAAGTTTTCACCAAACTGCTTACAGCTCTGTTGTTTTTCCTTCAGAATTTATTCAGGAAAGCATTTTATTAAAAGCATAACTTTGAATCTGTGTACTTTTTTCGTCATTGACAAACTTGGGAACTATATTGTGAGTTTAAAATGTTTTACAGTATGCCTCAGGAACTAACTGCTGCAGTGATGTGCCATACAGAGAGCCTGAGGCCTTCACATATGTGTTGTGTCTGCCTGGTGTCATCACCTGAAACAACTTTCTGTGGTTTCTGTGTAGACTCTACCCTCTTGGGCCAGTGCACAGTGCCCAGGGTTATGCTTCTTCCTGCCCTGTTGAGTCATTAGCCTGTCCTTTGCATCCAGGTGGCCCTGCCCTGTTCTTTCTAGTCACATCTCCCAAAGCTAAGAGCTGACCATTCGCACTGCAGAAGAACCAGTAAAGGAGGCTGATGGCCTGTCACAGAACTGTAAGCCTCACACTTCTGCTTCTGCCAACATCTCTGGTATGGCCCATATAGGCATCCATTTTAAGAAAATCATGAGAAATACAACAAAGTATCACATAGCAGCCACAGCTTGAAGGCTTAAGCAATTTTGTGCATTGCATTTAATTTAAAGCTGTATAACAAATAATTAAAACAATACCAAAAAGTAAGTTTTATTCTCTGCATTTTGTAATTGTGATTCTGAATAAAGGGCCCATGGGCTTTACCAAACAAGTGGATCCATGATGCTAAAGTTTCAAGCCTCTTTGAGCATAGGACCCAGGACATGAGCCTAGCCCATGTTCTCCCATAACATGTTCAGCTTCATGCTCGCCTCAGCAGCACATATACTAAAATTGGAACGATGCAGAGAAGATTAACATGTTCAGCCTCACATAGTCTAGCTGCTCAAGAAATACGCTTTTAATCAGTGCTTCTTCAGGATTGATAGACATGACTTCAGGAGTCCAAGAAATTGAGAGAAAAGTTTATTTGATTCCTGTGGAAATAGAAAACGCAAACCTACATAGGCTCAATTGCATATAATATAGTCTTGTCTCTGAATTTAGGTCACATATCTATCTTTGTGTTCATGTTCTTGTTGGCCCCATGTAGCATTAAATTGTGTTTTTTGAATTAAGGACAAAACTACAAGGGCGATGTTAAAAAAAAAAAAAAAAAGGAACAGGAAGACCATTTTTATGAAGGCTGAATCTGGTAACTTACTCCCACAATGCAAATGTTTTTAGAGTACTTGGCACATGTTTTTTATAAAGTACTGTGCCAGTTAGGTATAGAAGCTGCCTGAATGTGTAAGCACATGAAAGTCACAGGCAGCTCCATACCCACTCAAGAACAATGAGTTAGTAACCAGCATCTTGATGTAGTAAAGATTTGTTGGGGTTTGTAGAGTGGATTCCATGTAATGATAAATCTGCCCTTTTGTTCATTTATTTTTGTGAGTACTTCAGGATGAATTCAACTGTTTAATCCTCCTCTGTCAGTGTCCAGAGTCCCTGGAATTTCAAGATTTGTAACTGTGCCCTGCTTGTGTTCTGGTTTCTAGCTATGGAAAATCTGTAAGCTTAAGATGTTTTTGTATGTTTCGTTTACACAATAAGATGGTATAAGCAGCAGCTGGGTGTGATGATACATGTCTATAACCCTGAGACTCAGATGCCCAGGTAGGAGCTGTAAGTCTAGGCCATGCACACAAAACATCAAGCGCAAGTACTGGCTTCAGTTTACCCTGGTGAGGGGCCTGTGGATATTTGAAGTGCATGGCCACTGTAGTGTAGAAGCAGCCTCAAGAAAATGAGCATAGACATGAAAACATGCTTCCTAAGCTCACTTCCCGTCATTCTAAAGGAAAACAGTTCTGGCATTTTCAAAACACACTTAAAATTAAATTTAGGAGTGAGAAATGTTGCTACTTTCTAAATTGACAACATGTAATGGAAGTTTTAATAAATTCCACAGCTGTCATAGGAAAATTTTTAAGAAAGTCTGATTTATATTGAAGACAAATTCCCTTTTCCCATTTAATTCTGATGCAGTGTGAGGCCTATGGTCCTCTTAAAGAGAACATGAGTTAATTAAGATAAAAGGTGATTTCCTTCCACAGGCTTACATTCACCGTCAGGAGACTGAGAACCTTTGTAAAGTGTGCATGGTTTGTGTGCTCTATGTATATGTGCTCATATAAAATACATATACTACAGACAGATGCACTGCTTGCTTGTAGAGGTGACCTCCTCAGCACCTGACCTCTTACAAACTGTGTTGGTATCATTTTCACTAGGATCTGTTGATGATGGAGCAAGTAAAAGACTTTGCTGCTAACGTGTATGAAGCATTTAGTACTCCCCAACAACTGGAGAAATGATTTGTTTTATTACAAGAAAAACCACACCGGGACTTGTCTACGTTAAACTGTGCTCTGAATAAATCATCTATAATTAGAGTGACAATTTGCAACCAAAATGCCTAATAAAATATATTCTTAAGCAAAGCCTTCATTTCATAATGAAGTACATTCATTTGGCACCTTACTGTATTTTTAATTCATCAGCAGCTTACTTCAGCAGGTATATCTCGCTGGTGCACAGATTACTTCAGGATCACTCATGATCTGGATAGCTGATCAAAGCAAGCAGATACTTTTATGCACATACATATGGGATGTGGTGTCCTTTCTCACATATAATGACGGAAAATCTGTGTTGAGAAGTAGATCTAGGATGTGTGGACTCTGAAGTTTCCTGGACCCTGAAGTAAAGAAGAGCAAGACGGATTCTCTCCAGTCACCCTTTGAAGGAACAAGTGATTTGTCTCACACATACCTTGGCAGAGAGCTTATCTTCTAGAAATCAGTGGATTTTAACACCTATGATCAACTTTCTTTTTCTTTGCTATTTTCTCTTCAATATTTATTTGCAGCATTTTCTAAAGCTTTGTTAGCAACCCTCAGAAAGTTGCATATAGATTTACAGGTTAATGTTATATTGATGCTGTTTACTCACAATTATTAATAATTACAAAGTTTTATTCATTTGTCTATAAATAATTTTAATAACTTTGTATTGATTTTGAACAAAACTTGTTGCAATAAACTATTTTAATAAAATTAGTTTTGTTTAGTTAATACTTTTCAGCCATTAATTTATTTGTTTTTTAATAATATTTTTGCTGCTTTTTAAGAGAGCATGCTAGTTTTAAGCTTTAACTGATGCATAGTTTTTTTGTTTGGTTGGGTTTTTGTTTTGTCATTTTTTTTTTCAGAAAAGCTGTAGATAAAATTAAATTATATCTTGTCTCTAGCTTACCTCTGGTTCTTCATTTAGAAGGGCATTAAGGCAGAACTGACTCAATCAAGTGTCAGCAATATCCAATAGTAGTTTGTTTTCAGAACATAGTTTTGTGTCTGCCACGTACAATAGAGCTAAACAGGAGATGGTAGAAAATGAATGGTAAAGGGTTCTCTAAAGCTTGGCTGAGGTCTAACAAAGCAAACACATATAAAGATGTCAGACACACTTATCTTTAAATTTTGATAAGATATACTGATAATGTCATTTCTAATTAAATAAGAAAGAAATTACATTTTGGAATGTTAATAAATATGTCTGTGGAATGGGGCATGCATCTCTTCCAAAAATGTCCAGGATTTTAACCAGGAAAACTTTGAGATTGCACTGGTATAGCTGTGTCAGAAGAAAATTGTACAGCAGAAAATTACCACTGGAATCATCATCATTTGAAGAGTTAAGACTGAAGAAATGGCAAAGTTTAAAAGAATTAAAATAAATGACCTATGCATTTAAAGTTGATTGACCCTGCATATTACTAATTTGTTTCTAATAGTGCTAGAACCCTCTTGTTTGGTTTGGAAGTGAGTTAAAATAGGCTCCAATAAAGCCTTACATACTTTAACTTAAAATCCAAGCACCCTTAATTAGTCAATATTTACCATAGGATCTAGGCCTTGTCTCACTTTTCAGGGTGCATCTATGTTCCCCAGTAGTGATTACACAGACCCTTCCCTGTAAGACTACTGACTGATAGGTGTTCTCTCTGGTAAAAATCACATGTAACATTCATGTAGATTTTATTATACTTCCCCATTTTTAGTAATGTTTTACTCATATTAAACCAGTAGTATTTTTTAATATTTATCTTTTTGTTTAAAGGCAATGCTCTTTTACCTAGTCAAACTGCAGTACTCAGTTTAGCTGTCAAGAAAACTGCAGCTCTGCAGTCATAGCTTACACAATCTAGATAATAAAATATCCCACTGGCATAATTAATTTGTAATAGTCTCCTAGGGCTGTTGTAACAAATTACTGTTAACTGGATTACTTGGAACACCAAAAATCTTTTCTCTCACTTCTGATGTGAAACCTAAAACCATGGTATCAGCAGGATTGTGCTCCCTCTGAAAACTCTAGGGAAAGTCCTTTTATTCTTTGGTCACCCTCAGATTCTAGTGGCACCATTCATTCGTTGATTTTTGTTTGTTTTGTCTTGTTGTAGAAATGTAATCCTAGCTGTGTGTCTCTGTCCATTTTTAAGGTGTAAAGTTAGTGTCCACCCCCTATCCAACATGGGCTGCTTTCAGAACTTAATTACATTAATAAAGACTTTATTTCCAAGATCATATTTTGGAGGTTTGTGATGGACATATTCAGCCCATTGCAGCCACATAACTAAGCTTTGGTACACACAGCCCACAGGCATATGTGGGAATGGAAGTGGAGGGTGTGCACTCACCGCAAACCTTTGCTTATCTTAAAGATCAGTCAGCAGGAAATGAGTGTCAGCTAATTAGTAGGTTGGTTAAATGGGCACTAAGTTGCTTTACTAGTTTCCTTTTCCAAACATAATAAAAGTACTTGTTATAGGCGTGTACAAGTGAGAAGGGTGGTTATTTTGCCTGGAAATGAGATTGGCAGATTTTTATCTATGAATTTTTTTGACCTGACAAAAGAAAATGAAGTTTTTCCTCATTCGCAGGTATTTGGATAGTCTGACCTTTCAGAGCAGTCGTGACACTCATAAGAAAATGAGATGACATTTAAAATGGTAAAGTCAGCATCAGTGTCTATTTTACTCAACCCAGTAATCTAGCCTGGTATGCTTTCAGTATTTAGACAAGAAGTATAAAAACTGACTGAAATTCAAGCAAGACAACTCTAGGGAAAAGATTAATTGGTTGGAAGACAAAATTGTTACCTGATGCAAGTAATTAAAAGATCTGATTTTTAATTATCCTCATAACTCTTGTCTTCCATACCATAGATGATCTTAATATGCTTTAGTGATTTTTGAATCCTTATTACAGTACTTATAGACACAAATACAGTACATGTGAAACAATATTATCCCTTAATAAATTTGAATTTAGATTCCCAACTTTCTGTTATGTAATTAATTATTAGCAGTACATCTTATCAGTCCCTTTGAATGTTGAGATATATTTCATAATGTACCTTCCTCATAGCTACTGTGATGGCTAATTTTCCATGTCAACTACAGTGGAATTGTCAAAATGTGTCTTTGGTCATGGAAAGTATAGCGAGATTAACCATTCCATTAACTGAAATCCCAGACTGAACAGAAATGATTAAAAAAAAAAAAAAGGTAGAAACAAGCATTCGTCTTTCTGTTTTCTGACAATGTGGTAGCTGCTTCTGCCTGCATGCCTTTCCCCACTACGATGGGCTAAAGCCTTAAACTGTGAACCAAAATAAACCCTTAAGTTGCCTTTGTTAGGTATTTTGTCAAAGCAAGTCAAAAGTAATGCAGAAACGCATACCAAGAAGCATAGTCTTTGGATAGATTTCACCATGTGGTTCTAGACCTTCAGAACTTGTCTACAGGGAGTATGTGGTAGCACTTGGAGCTTCCTGCTAGAGAAGCACTAGGTACAGGGCATATACAGGCAGGGCTGAAGAAGTCAAGCTCTTGGGGATTCAGAAAATCAGAATGCCAAGACAAGTACAGTGAAATCCCAACTCACAAAGCTTTAGAGGGAATGAGGATTCTTTGGAAACAGCCCTTTGCTACTTTCTGCCTGGGTCCTGAAAATGTGAATAAAGCTAAGTCAAACCAAATTGAAAAACCTGCCTAACTCCATTTTGAAAGCAGAAGCCATTATGCTGTATTATTTAAAATAAGTTTCCTTTTACTGTAAGAGTTGAGTTTTATAGTCTGTTTCCTGGAGCCTGACCTGCCCCAACCCATGACCTTGTCTTGTTTTTGAGAAGACCAGACCCTCCCTGACCCTTCCTGACCCTGCCTAATCACATGGTGACCACATGGTAGATTTTTAAAATATTTTTTGTTTTAATTGGCCTATTGTCTTTCTCCTGTAAACTTGTGTTAGTTACTACGCAGAAATGGATTTGGAAGCTGCTCTATTTAATCCAATTTAGGAGGCAGTAACTGGCCAGCTCTTGGATGCAGTGTAATAAAATCAAGCTTGCTTCAAATATGGCTCAAAATTGTGGTGGTCTTATTCTCACCTGGTGGGATTAACAAAATGAAATGTTTGTCAGAGAAAATCTTAAGACATTTTAACAACTAGTCTGTGGCAAGTTATTGGTTGCTGTCCTGAGATCTACATTCAGACCAAAATGATAAACAAAAATTCAGTTTAGTGAGGAAAATAATGAGTTTAATGTTTAAGACAAGGCAGATCTGAAGAAAGCAACTACAATTGTTAGAGTTTTACAGCATCAAAAGAAGCCTCTCTGTGCTAACAAAAGTAAATTGTACCCTAAGGGCATGGTCCTACCTATCAAGAACTCCAATTTGTGTAAGTGTACATTTAATTTGAAAGGTAAGAGTCTAAACATAGGCTGACACTAAAGACCTTCTCTAGACAACAACCACCTAGGCAGGTAGTTAAGCTGGTCAAATGGTGAGGGAAGACAACTGTTTATAAAATATGGTGCAGGTATTGATTCACAAGAATAACAATAACAAAATCCAGACAGTACCCAGTTCTCTGCCAGTTTAGCAATCAACAATTGACTATACAGAGACACCCCTCACTAGGGTACAAAAATTACCCCAGCATCTCCCTCTTTTAGTCCAATAAATGGCTTTTTCTCTTACACGAATAAACTATAGAGTAAAAACAATTGTGAGAACTATTAGGTAAGAATTACATTCACAATGTCCAATCCATTTGTATTTGGCAACCTTGGAGAAAGCATTTGTCTATGCTTTCTTAGAAAGTCCAAAGCCCTGTCCCTTCATCACTGTCCAAGCTTTTGTATCCTCTGCCTTTCATAATTCGCATTAGCAACCTAAAAATATCCTTTCAGACCTTAAAACATTTTCTTAAATCCTAAGCAAGTTAAGTTTATATGTGAGACTAAAACTATCTATACTTCAACCCCAACAGAGAGACCTTAAAAAGATAAATATTAACTGAGTAAACAGGAAGTGCAGAGCAAGTAGCTTCTAAAACTATAGAAATGACAGAGACTTTAGGCTGCCTGGTCAGGTTCCTCTGTTTCACTGGGGCATCCATCTTCAGCCTACAGGCCCAGAACATCTGACAAACTTTTCTATGAAGCAAGAATTATGAAGGACTGCCCTACCTTGTCTTGGCAAAGTTGGACAATCTACTTCCTAATGTCCTGCTTGACCACAGTTTGGACAGCATGCTGTCAGCAGTTGAGGTAAGAGTGTTTTTCCCCCAGTGGCTAGCTTTGCCACATTTGAAGCAAGCTCTGTGAGGAGGTTCTTCGGTCCTCAGCATCTTTGAAGATTGAGGGTGCTGCCGGGACCTGAACTGTCTCACTGTCATGAAAGGCCTTTTATTATTAAAACATCTTAAAGGACATACTCTGTAGCGCTATGAAGTGTTTGAAGACCACCTATCTAAGTATATCTAAATGGACAAATATTACTTGTTTCTATTTACTATCTGTTTAACTTTGAAAACTTCTGGGGGCCTTCTGCGGTGGGGTTGGGGACTTCCCCAGCACAAAGAGTCAGAGGGTCTTTGCTAACAGGGCTGCCTGCAGAGGCAATAAGGAGTCCCTGAGGGGAGAGAGTATGTCAGGGGATGGTCAGGGGAATTTAGCAGCTTTGTCTAAGCAATCAGGCTGTTTATGTGGCTCTGACTTCTAGCAACCAGGTGCTTCTTAACTTATACAAGTTTCACAGAACAAAGACAGACTAATGAATTTCCAAGTGGTAAGGAGAAAGTGCTTGATTTTTCATTACATGTCAGGGTTACAAGTTCAGTTACAATTAGAAAACATAAACAGTACAGATTTTATTATTACTAGCCCTATAACTCCAATTTAAAGAATCCAAAGAATGTCTCCTCCAAAGCAAACACATTTTATACGACAGCTTACTTTTAGGCTAACAATATTTGCTGTTTGAAAGCACTCCAGACAAACAGAAAATATCGAAACCAGTCTTTTTCTGAATCACAAATACGAATATCTAACTCCTTTTACTATAGGTATCATCATCTACACCATAAAATAAAAGTTATTTTAGTCAATCTTATTTACTAAATTTTATTCTTCTAGGGATGTATCCTGTATGACCTTCTATCTTTAAACTACATTTTCCAAGAGCTCTAAACCTATAATAAATTGAGGCCTTGAATCTGCAACCTATTCTCCTGGCCAGTCAGAATTTACCAATTGTCTCTGTTTACCCTGCACCAATAATGCTCAGGAGCAGGTACCCCAAGAAGAGTCCTGAAGTAATGGCCTCATCTAGCTATGTGCTTACTGATCTCCAAGGTATAAGGAAGATTTCCAAATAGTGGCCAGATAAAGTTAATTTTAGAATTTTCTTTTAGAAAGACTCACACTTGACTCTTTTTTTTTTTTGAGAAATTGAATCATAATATAGAAAAGTCCCCAATAATACAACACACAAAAAAATCAACACCCAGAAATCAAAAGTTATAGATATAAGACAGCAGCTGTAACAATCTGCTCAGCTTTGCTGGAACTGTGTCAAGCAGCTGTGCTGGGTTCATGACTCTCTCCATTTCCAGTGGATATGGCTGTGCCAGAAAACATGTACAGGAGGTAAAATAAAGCTTATTTCTATAATTAATTAAATTAGTACCTACCAAGACTACAAGTTTGATTATTTATAGTGACTATTAACTTGTTTTCCTATTTATCCAAAAAAAATTGCAATAGTAGCTTTCAAGGATTAGAATTTTACATTATTTTTAATGAGTTGCATATGTACAATACCTTAAACAAGAGTTAAAATATACATACAGTATGCTGTAGTAAATCTAGCCTTAAATTTCTATCAATATACAAAAATCCATACCAATGGAAAAAATTTGAGATTTGTTGCTCTCTTGTCTAAAAGTAGATACAATCATCTACCTTTTCCCTCTATACCCCCTTTTTGTCTTTTCATCCCCTATGTACCCTTCTCAGCTCCTACCACTACACAGAAGAGAAAGAAGAGTAGAGGGGAGAAAGAGACCCCTTAATCTAACCTCCTTTACTTTGTTTCCTCCCTGACCATGACCAATAACAATTTGCAACCACGCCCCTAAATGACAACAACCATCCATAAACCACAAGACTACTAAAATCCAACCACCCCACCTCTCGGGAATGAGGGCATCATTCTCTTAAAATTGCTTTCTATGGTCTGGGGGCAAAGGCATCTTTGGGAGCCCTAAGAAAATTGGGGAAGTAGTCAAGCCCTGGGAGAGCTAGCTGTATCACTTGCTATCCAGTCTCTGTGTGATAGAAAAATGCAGGGCTTAACTGAAGCCCTGACTGAAGTATTCTGTGAGGCTGGACCATCTGAGCTAGCCACTTTGAAGTTGTCCTGGGTGCAACGTTTTAGGAAATGGCAACTGAGGCAGTCTGTAAGGCTGGACCATCTGTGCTACTTGCTTTGTCTTTATTGGTGTCTGGTCTTTTTGCTCTGAAAATATGAACTTTCAAAGGTAACAAACATTTCTGCATAAACACAGTATGGGATGTGTGGTGTGCACAAATCAACTAAAGATTTTCTGCTTTATATTTGAGCGGGTGAAAGGTATCAAACTTTATAAGTCCATTTGGACTGCATAACCAGACTATAATATAAATCCCCATCCATTTCAATATGGAAGGATGACATGTAATAATAAGTTATGAGGACAATATTTTTTGGCTACTGCAGGAACATTCATCCTCATCCAGTCTCAGAGCTATTCCCATGAAGAAGGAATTAGAATTTATGTCACCTATCTTATTGCTCTTCTGGTTTTCTTCCTATATGTCTACAGCCAAGATTTCTGGAGGTCTCCCTTGGTCAAATCTAACCTTAATCAACTTTGAAGGAATCCACAGCTTTTCATTTCCTATTGAAACAAAGGTATAGCCTATTCCCCAGTGCAATACATTTCCTGATTTCCATTCTGAAGTTTAGCACATCCTTAAAGTATATAGACTGATTTAATTCAGCAGTCCTCTGTGCTACCTGCCACAGTAACATTTTAAAAATTTAAAGTCAATAGAGCATTATTTAGTCTATCCCTGGGAGATCCCTTATCCCCATTCGGATTTATGAGCATATCCTTTAAAGTATGGTTAGATCTTTCCATAACTGTTTGACCTGTAGGATTGTTAAGATATACCTGTAGCATGTTTCATGTCACAATGTCTAAAAATTGTTGTATTTTACTAGATATATATGCAAGAGCATCATCCACTTCAATCTGCAAAGTCATCTCTAATATAACCATCATCTGTAATAAATGTCTGCCTGTCCCAAACTTGCATGCACTGTCCCAGACCTCCAGTCACTCTTAAAGGGGCTGTGCCTCCCACTGTAGCCCATAGCCCAGTCAGCCAAATGTTAAAAGTTATTTTTATAAAACTGTGTTTGTTTCTCAGTTTCCCTCTTAACTTGGCTATCACACAAATAATTGAGACTCTCTTATTTTAACAAGCTCCACAGCACAAGAACTATGCAGTTCTAAATCTATTCTTAACCCTCTAAACTAATTTGGTTTCCTCCAAGCATACATTACAGAGATACTTGCACTTTGTAGCTTATCCTGCTCCAGCTACTCTCCTGGTATCACCTGGACCTCTCCCAGTGGCTCAATTCTCTCCTTCCTCCTCTAAAACACTTCTTCCCCTGCCCAGCAGGGTGTCCAGCCCTACTCTCTCCCAGGCTCAGCAATTGGCTGTAGGCTGCCTTACTGGCATATCAGGGGACAAATGGGAAGCAGTGTTTATACAACATTGAGGGAGAACATTCTCAGAACAAGGATTGCAACCAGATATGGGGTGGGGGGTGTACAGAAATCACCATTTGAATTATACAACAACTTTATGCCTACAGCCATACTTTAGCCACATAGTGGTTTCTGGCACTTGCTGCTACACAGTAGCTTGCACATCCTATCCACAGAATGAACTGGATAGGTTGAGCTCTACACCAGTGGTTCTCAACCTTCCTAATGCTGCAACCCTTTAACAGTTCATGTTGTGGTGACCCCCAACCATAAAATCATTCCGTTGCTACTTCATATAGTTGTTTGACAACGGGTCATGTCTCACAGGTAACAACACTATGCTATCAAAGCCTAACCCCCTCCAGCAAGTACTTTCTCCAGCAAGGCTGTATCACCCAACCCAGTGAGTGCTGCCCAGTGGAGAACCAAATGTCCAAATACTTGACTATATGGAGGACTTTTCTCATGCAAACCACAAAAACCTACTTAGATCTTTGTGTTACTTTTTTGTTGTTGTGACAAAACACTATGACCAAAGCAACTTATAATAAAGAGTTTAATTGGGTTTGTGGTTAGAAGATTGCAGTCTATGACGGCAGAAGAAGAGCATGGAGGTGGGTGGCTGGAGTAGCAGCTGAGAGCTTAATCTTGATCCAAAGCAGGAGGCAGAAAGACACTTGAAAAGGTCTTAAGCTTCTGACACACCACATCCAACAAGGTGACACATGCTACTCCTTCCCAAACTTACATGAAATGGCACCAAGTATTCAAACATATCGCCTGCGGGGTCCATTCTCATTTTAACCGCCACCACAATGTTGATATTCAATGAGGTGAAAATAATAGTAATGCTGATATATAAGTTTAAGGAACAACTGGTTTCCAAAAAGATGTTCAACATGGTCAGATATGGTGATGCATACTTATATTCCCAGTACTCAAGAGGTGGGAGCATCATATGTTCAAGGCCAGCATGGACTGCATACAGAGACCATCTCAAACAAATAAGAACCAAACAAAACAAATATTTCGAAATGGCCGTATTTTTGTTATATTATGTATGTATATCTATTGTTTATATAGAGAGAATAAAATAAAATATATTCACTATATTTATCTCCTAAAATCATTTTTAAGGTTGGAAATATTTTTAAAGATTACTCATTGCTAAAAATCTTGAAAATATTGAGGCTTTCTCTTTTTGAGGCAAGACTCACTACGTTATCCAAACTAGACTTGAAATTTTAATGCTCAAGATTTCTTACTGCTTCCTCCTCCAAGTAGCAGGAAACGTAGATGTGTCCCATAACACCTCCCTGCTACTACTTACTATCCAAAACTATGTCAAAATATTCATGTGGAAAAATATTTCAGTTAGTCCTAAATCTCAACATTTTACTAGTGAACCATATGTATAGGTTTAAATGATCAAATTCTAGACACCCCCCCCAAAAAAATTCCCACAAATTTTAAAAAGGAACAAAATCCAAACCGGTGTTGTAAGAATCTTAAAACAAATGTTGAGTTGTCTGTTTAAGAAAGTGTTTTTGAGAGAAAAAATTATGAACAGCTTAAATTCTTAGCCTTCTCTTCTTGATACAGTTGAGAAAAAAAACGTGAAAATAAGATGTCTAAAGCAAATTTGATACAGGGCTTAGCTAATGAGTAGCTGTATTAGTTACTTCTGCATTACTATGATGAAACAGCTGACAAAAACAGTGTAAAGAAAAAGCATTTATTTTGGGATCACAGTTAAAGGATATAGCCATCCCAGTGAGAAGCATGCATCAGGGGCATGAGACAGTGCTTCCCATTGGGTTTGCAACTCAGGGTGTAGAGAAATCAATGTTTGGCCATCACTCGCTTTTGTTCTTCCTTCCTTTCTTCTTCCCTCCCTCCCTCTCTCTTTTTTCTTTCTTTCTTCCCTACTTCTCCTTTTCATCTTTCTGTCACCCCCAGACCACGGGATGGTATTACCTGTATCCAGGGTAAGTCTTTCTACTGAAGTTGAACTTCTCTGTAATTGGCCCCACAGGTATGTCCAGAAGCATCCCCACAGGTGGTTCCAAACCCAATTAGATTAACAAGAAAAATCAACCATCACAGGATAGCCCTCACAACATGACATACAAATTAATACATTATTTTAACTCTAACATTCCATGTCATGTCTTCTGTTGTGTGACAAAACCTGTCCTGAATAGATACAACACAGCTGTCTACTAACCCCAGATAGGGAACCCATTGTAAGTGTCACAGTTCTGAAAATGGAAGCATTGCAGTTCTGAAGGAAAAGGTACCCTGGTGGTTGGCAGCCAAGGAATGGCACAAAGTCACACCACACAACAAACCGCACACTAGAGATTTATTGGTAAAGATGTAAGAGCATGGCAGTCTCTGTTCGGGGAGAAGCAGCACAGGACTACACAGGAGATAGGCTTATATATGGTTTCTTGGGAATGGAGTTTTCCAAGGTGGAGATTTCCAGGGTGGAGATAGATGAGATTTCAAGTCCTGAGATTGAGGCAAACCCAGGGATTGGTGGAATTGAGCTCAGCAACTGGTGGGTTTTTGAGCTCAAGGATTGGTGGCTTTTCAAATTTGGAAGTAAGCTTGGACCTTTTTACCCTATACTCATGACAGGCCAAATTACAGATACTATCAAAGTCCAACTTGGTGAACCAATGAGTTTTCTTGGAGTTACTTACAGAAATGTGAGTAACAAATTAAATACAGGAGCAGAAGTGACTCAGAGACAGCTGTACCACAAAAGCCCACCCCTGAAGGGTCCCTAGTACAGATGAGCACGTGGCTCTGGTAGCCCTTGCCCTTCCCCCATTCCCTTCTGCCTTGCTAAAAACCATTAGGTTACATTCTTAAAGCTAGCCACCAAGGTGTGTTCCCCCATTTGGCCACTTCCTCGTTCTGAGGCTTACTACCAAAGTCCAGCTATCAAAGTATTGAAATCCAGAAACCAAAACTCCCTTTGTCTCAATTAATTAACTTGTCCAATTAAAATCAAACACCTCATCCTAACACGGGTTTTCCCCCTTTAGCTTTATAAGCTACCATTTGTGTATGGGCCACATCCGTCTCCTCGGTATCCAAACGCAGTTCTTTGTAGCCCAGGACACCTCTCCCTGACCATCTCCCTTGTTCTCTCCCCCTCTCCCTCATCCTCTGTCTCAAGTTTTTGTCTCTTAGTCCTTGTCCTTTGTTTCCTTGGAGCACATAAATCTTTGTGCAGAGAACTTGGTCTTGGGTGGTCCTGAGTGGATACTGATCCTTTCAGGCCCCGTACAGTTGACATCACACATAAACTGGGAACCTGGAGCATACTGCACAGCCTATAGCCAGCTCAACAGACTGAAGAGTTTCTTTCCAAGTGACTCTGGTTTAAACCTTCTCCAGGCAGCTAGTCTGGTCTTGGTCTTCTTTATAACTCAGCTTCCTTCTGCTTGAAGGAGAGGCAAAGCTTTTATTACTTACTCTGTCAGGGAACGGCCTAGAGAATCTGGTCAGCTTCAGGGATGTCCTGATGCTTTTTTGAGTAGTTTGCCTTCCTGCTTAAGCAGGAGAGAAGAGGCAGGACATCCAAGCTGAGAGTCTCTGGGAGAAGAATCAGATACAGGAGATTGGCCTGTATGACATGGAGAGGAATAGGTGCCAGTACTGAATGAGAGAGGGGGTAACAGTCCACATGGTGGGTCATAGATTAACATAGTTGGATTAATGAAATTAGATGATTTAACTGGGAGGTAGCCCAAGCTAAGGGCTAAGATATAATGAAAATAAGTCTCAGCGTTTTATTTTAAGAGCTGGCAGGTACAGAAAGTCCCACTATAGCTATGGTCTCCAGCTGTCAGGCCTGCCTGCTGCTCTACCTCCACACTATGATGGACTCTTACCTCTGGCACTGTAAGCCAAAACAAACTCCTCCTATAAATTACTTTGCTCATTATGTTTCATCACAGCAACAACAACAAAGAAGTAATTAATTATACCTTCCTGATTTTCAAGTAGGTTTACAACTTGAGTTTTACCCCTTATTAAAATGTAACTCTAACCCTTAAATCTCACACCTTTCTTTCTCTCCCCAAATTGGAAGAATATAAACTAAAATGTTAATAGTGGTGATCTAAGTGGTGACTTGTATTTCAAAAATGCCTACAGCAAATAGAAGTCTTTAAAATAAAAAGATAATTACTGAAGTCACTGGGAACATAGAGCCAACCAAATGTGTTACACACTGCCTGCGTTATATATGAGGATTCAGTTACATAGTGAGGGGAGGGCAAATAGGTCCTGAATGGCTTCAACAACAGGAAGTTATTTTTCTCACAGTCTTGGTGACAGAAGTCCAAGATTAGGGTGGCGAGAGATTTGGTTTCTTCTTCACACTTCTCCTTGGCTTGCAGATGGTAGCCTTCTTGCCATCGCTTTACATGGCTTCCCCTATGCTCTTGCATCTTTGTTGTCTCTTTCTTTCTCTTTCAGGCCACTACATCCTCTTGTATTAAGGCTAGCCTTAAGACTCAGTTTATTCTTAACCATCTCTTTTTAAGGGCTCTGTTTCTAAATACGGCCACATGGGGTGTTAAGGCTTCAATATAAGTATAGGAGTTGGGAGAAAATTCAGCTATAGTATCATAAGTTTCTAGCTCCTCTAAAACATATTTCCACCTAAGACTAACATGTGAAATGACTTCAGTAAGAAAAGACTATGTAGAAAAGCATTGAAATGTTCAAATAGTAACATGAGCAATTTAGGGAAGAATTTAGGAAGAAAAGAAAAGGAGGCTGCATTGCCTAATGACTTGCTTTTTCTTATCATTTTTACCCTGATTTCTTTAGTGCCACTTTTAAAAATACTGCCATTTCCTGGGGTGAAAGGTACCTGTGGCATATGTCTCTCAGCTGCAGGTTAAACCACATTAGTTAGTGCGAGAGTCCATCCCCATTTACAGGGCATCTGATGAAGGCTTAGCTGTGGCAACTCCACTGTGATGCCATTCAGCTTCGAAGAAGTCCAAGTCAGTGGTTGTCCATGGCCCAGTAGTTCTACCTGTAATTGGAAACACAGACAATGTACAAATGTTGTGTACAAGTGTATTGTTCCCAAATACATCACTGTGACATCCACTTTGTACGGAGTGATTGAGTTTCTAAGAAAGTGTTAGACAGAGGCCCATTTTTACCTTTAGCACTCATATGCCACCTCTTTTACACCTTACTCCTGTTGTTCCCACATTACTCTCAAGCAGTAAACAAACATATGCAGAGACTGGGAAAGGAAAATGGAGTGTCAGAGTTGGGGTATGTCAGAGTCAAATGCTTGAAGAAAGGACGAAAAATAAGAAATGACTGGGAGCGATTTGCCCAATTCAGGCCTGCCTAGTTCTTACACACAGAATAATGGCTTCCTTCTCCTGACCAGTCACTACTGTCAGATTTACTGATGTCCAACTCATACTGAGTGAATATAAGTAGTAGTTCTGTACATACTCTAGGGCTATTTGAACCATAACACTTTATCACATTGAACAACACAAAACAAATTTTAATTGTATTAATTAATGCCAACCAAAATCTAGATAAAAAATTAATCACTGTCATTTGCAGGTTTGAAGACTGTGGTTTACTACTGGTCACCTTCCAGTGTTAGAAATAAAATGTGAAAAGGTGACACAAGGAAAATCATATGACATTTCACTCCAAAGAGATTATCAACTTCTTGAAAAGGTCCTAAGATATAACACAGTGCAGTCCACTGGGTCTGATGACAGCCTTAAATTATCATAAAAGAACGATAACATCTTTCTTTAATTCGTTATGTTCTTGGTTTGGTGTTGGAGGAAGCAATTACAAATTTATGAAGAACTCATTTTCAGTGAATGGAGTGAACTTGAATACCACAGAGCAGCTATGGACAATAATTCCTATTTTACATCACTATTCCTGGAAGTACTATAGATTTTAAGTTCAGTTTTCTTAGAATTTCAAGAAGTTGGACCAGTTGCTACCGCTGCATTATCTAATTTCACTTAAAGTCACTTTACCTTAGGTACCGGAGGGTGACATGAAAGTTCCCTTTTGAAATTAAAACAATTTATATTCTCCCCAAAGAACAGTCAAGATAAAATTTTTCTTACCTCTGTTTCTCCCAGACTACCTATGGGTTGTCCAAGGAACAGCTTTCCTGAGATGGGCCATTTAAGAAAAATAGCATAGACTAATTTTTTCTCAGGTTTGGACGTGTACCTAGTTAGAAAAAAAAAAGAACAGCATAGTACTGAGTTACACCCCGTGTTTCTCCTTATTTATGGATAATGTCTACAATTATCTTACAATGTTGCCACCACCAAAATATAAAGGACCACTTTCCCACTTTGGTATAAAAACTGCCTTCCTTTCCAGCCCTCTAATAATAAAAAAGAAGCTGTTTTTGCTCTTTTTTTTTTTTTTTGTGACAGGGTCTTCATCTGTAGCTCAAAGGAGACTGACAGCCCTCAGTCTCCTCAGTGCTGGCAATACAGGCATGCTGACACCTCCTGCTAAAAAAGTTCTGATGTACCTATTCAAAGTGTTCTTCTGGAGATGAAAACAGAGTATAGAATAAGCTAAGTGGAGCTGCATGGCTCTCCACTTGCAGACTCAAAGTCACAGCAATATATAGTCTGCTCACTGTTGGTGAATGCAACAGAAAACCATGCACAATTCCTGGCTTAGGCTAGAATGGAAAAGGCAGACAACCACACAAATAACAAAGCATATGTTTTGAATCACAATATGAAAAAAAATAGAAAACACAAAAATTATAATAGACTTTTTGTTTTTTTAATATTGGGACATCAGACAGATTCTTTACCAAGACAACCACATTTAATCTGAGAGTGACAACAAAATGAGAACAGTGGAAACAATAAGAGGTAACCATTCAATTATTCTCCCCATTTTTCAACAATACTTACAGAAATCTGTAAACAGTCCTCAGTGTTGTAAGGCTAGAGATACTGCATTGCACAGTCCCTGACCTCATGTGCCCACATCCCAGAGGGATAAACAAGAATGAGCAAATGAATGTACAGGAAGTACTGACTGAATATGAGGGCATGGGAGTGTATCGCTCTAACCCCAGCACTCAGGCAGAGCTCTCCAAGTTACAGGCTAGCTAGGCCTACACAGAGAAAGCAAGCAAGCAAACAAACAAACAAACAAAAAACAAATGCAGAAGAACAAGGCATACTGAGGTTTGAAAGGCTAAGCCTTGGATGCAACACTGAGAAGAAAAGTCAGGGATTATCTCTCTGAGAAGGCAACCAAGAAACCAAAAAACCAGGAAGCTCTGTGCAAACATGTGGGAAAGCCTTCCAGGCTGAGAAACAAGCACAAAAGCCAAGGAATACTAGTGTGATAGGCCTGCAGATACAGCAGCAGGAAGAAAAGCCTGATGCTAGATGGAATAAAGGGAACGGTGACCTCAGGGCAAGAGCCCACCCAGCTAAGGTAAAAAAGGAATTACAGTTTAGGGTGGTACATGATAGCACATGCCTTTAATCCCAGCTCTGGGGAGGCAGAAGCAGGCAGATCTTGGAGTTCAAGGCCAGCAGGTCTATGAGTGATAGAGGACAGCCGAGCTTTGGCAGTGAAGGAAACAATCAAAAATGGAAAGCTGGTGGAAATGTATTTGAACAAGGGTCCAAGTTCCAGCCCCAGCAAGTACAACTTGGCAGCTTTAGCCAGGTGATTCTGGCTTTAGAGTCAAGGATACAAGAAAGGGGTTGTGGTATCTCCCTTCTGGGCTAAGTAAAGCTGCTGAGGCCAGGCTTGTGGCAGGGGTGTCCCTGTGGAGGTCCAGAGTGTGGAGCTGCAAAGGTGAAGCCTGGATTGCTTTGGAGACCCCAAGATGCTGGAGATGTCAGAGCTATAGGATGCCTGCTGAGAGGAGCTGCTGACAGGCACTGGAAACAGCCATGAGAAAGAAGTGGGCTGCAGTCAACAAAACTGAGAGGAGTTGGACATCTGAAGAGCACTTTGACACAGGCATACAGATGCAGAGTTTGGAGTTTGCCTGCTGGGTTTTGGTCTTGCTATTGATTTTTTTATGTAGTCAGTATTTCATGATGTAACCCAGGCTGTCGTCATGCTTGGTTTAGAGGACTCCTGTACACAAATTTTTCCAAGGCGCCCAGTCTCAAGGGAGAAGTGGAGCCTTACAGTGGTCTCCTTGGCCCTATCAAATCTTGTTCAGTCTGATCTCTCTGGCTCTCCCTCTCCCTGCCCCCTCCCTCCTACTGGGCCTTCAAGGAAGATGCCACTGTTAGTCTTGATAAAAGCGATTTGGTGAGAGGTGGGATGGAAACCCAAAGCAAGTGAGATCAAGAGATAAAAAATGGAGCTCCAGCTAGAAGTAACAGTTAAAAACTATTCTGCAAGATATTTTATTATGAATGAAAGAAGAGACTGAAGAGGTAGCTGGAGAAAGAGAAAACTTCTAAAGATAAAATAAAAAACATGTCTGTATGTGGGTAGGAAAGGAACTAAGAAAGAGAGGGTCTGGAGACGAATTGTTGAAACAGAAAACTGTGCTATATTTTTGCCTGGAAGATTTGGGATGTGAGGAAGAGAACAAAGACTGGGCTTAAAGCCAAATGTGAGCTGATGTGACATTGTACATATGTGACTGCAGGTGTAGTCACACTGTGTGGTGCAGAGGCAGCCTTGGGAAGGTGCAGCTGGACTTTTCCAATGGTAGGCTTCTGCTAGTGAGTACAAGAGAAGGAAGGAGAGAGGAGTAAGGATACACATGATGAGCTAACTGTAGTGACAGGCCACAACACCCCATAAACAAGTCACCATTCTCTCCTACCCCTAACTCCTGTCTCTGTGGTTGTGACCACTCTAGATACCGCATAAATAATATTTGTCTCTTTGTGACTGTCATTTCACTTCATACAAATTCCTGAAAAATCCATCAGCATTATAGCATTTCCTTCCTTTTCTTTTTTTTTAGTGTTTTATATTTTATTCTTTTATACACATTGAGAAAAGGCTAAACTGAGCCAATTAGTACATGTAGTGTCTCATTATTATTATTATTATTATTATTGTTGTTGTTGTTGTTGTTGTTGTTGTTGTATGAGGTCAGACAAAATTACCCTTTCAGCAGTTTTTAAAGAACATAATATACTGTTATGAACCCCACTGTGGCCACCTTGTACAAGGGATCTGTTAAGTTTACTGCTCTAGGCTAACTGAAATTATGTGTCCATTGACCTTGTCTCTAAGGGTTCCATGTTTTTGAAGGTGGGGTAAAATTTATAATGTGACATGCGCTGCAAATGAAGGCCCTTTCTTAAACCTTAGTTATGGTTCAAATATATGGACCATATGTGTCCAATATGGACACATTTGAGATGTCAGTGTATGGAGCATGGCATGCATGTGGCACTTTAGAAAGTTCTAGCAGCTTTAAATACTGGAGGTAGAAATAGTGCCTACCACACACTCAATGCTAATTTCCTTCCTTTTCAAAGCTGAATAATATACATATACCTTAGTGTGTGTGCCCCGCTTTAGCTTAGCTATTCATAAGTGGACTCCATTGATTTAACATATTAGTTTCTGGGAATATAGTTCTTCTGGTATCATTCTTTTGCTTATATATATTTGGAGGTAGAATTGCTGAAAGTGGAGAAATTCTATTTTCCTGTTTTGAGGGACTGACATACTGCCCATTACAGCAGCCGTGAGTTTTACATTCTCAAAAAACTGTAGTGGATAGGAGTTCCAATCGCTCTAAGATCAGCAGCTGCACTTTTTAAAATAGTAGCTATTCTAAAAGGTGTGAGATGATTTCTGGTTGTATATTTATTTGCATTTTACCTGCAGTTCCTTCTGTGATGTTAAGTATCGTTTCTGGGATTTATCCACCAGCATGCAAATCTTACCACCACAGCTCCTGTCTCTACAGGAGTGGACAGTATTTCTTATTCTACCATTTTCTCAGAATCCTTTTGGGCTAACCTAAATTTACTGTCTGCTTGGCCCCTTGGGAGCTCTTGCTTGCTAATTTGATGAGATAGCAAGACTAGGAAAAAAGCTAGTGGCTAAATACTAGTCTGTTTTACGTTAATCACTCAGCATGCTTTACTTAGCTAAATATCTTCCAATTTTGTAAAAGGCAAATTAGCTAAATATCTTCCACTACTAGGAGATATTTAGGTATTATTTAAACATATTTTTGATAACTATAATGTTCAACAACATGCTCATTCTTATTCCATCACTTTGTATTTGAGTCAAGTTGGAACATGTGTAGTACAACAGATCCCCAACGGCAAAGCAAACAGTAAATTAAAGTTAGCCAAAACAGGATTCTGAGAAGATAGCAGAATAAGAAGCACTATCTACTTCTACAGAGACAGTAGCTGTCGTGGTAAGATTTGCATCATGGTGGATAAACCCCAGAAAGGATACTTAATGTCACACTTAGTCTTTTTATCCTGCTCTCTCTCCCTCTACAGCTCAGGTATTAAGTGCTCTCCCTCCATCAAATGACACTTGTTAAACAGGAAAACTTACCACACATCCGGAGTGACAGTGTCATTCTGAGATCTCCAAGTGTGTGTTTCATAAATAGCTTCACCATTGACTTTCAGCCAGGTTCCCATTTGCCTTAATCGCTCCTCAAAAATTACAGGAATGATGCCATCTAGTGTGGGACCAATATTCATCAGAAGATTTCCTCCACATGCCACCGTTTCCACAAGTTGCTAAAAAAATTTAGGAACAAATACAGTTTTAAAACAAACAGAAGAAAAATTTAATCTCCCATATATATTTCTGTATATATTTCTTTATTATTTATTAAAATGTATAATAAATATAGCATATGTTTATATTACAAATAATATAAATATGTATTTATTGTATATAAATATATTAAATATTATAGTATATATTATAATGCACAAACGCATATATATGTGTATATATATATATATATATATAACAACAATTCATGGAGAAAAACCCACAGCCAAAAATGTCTGGAGTTCGTGGCACTGCACAATCCTAACTGTAAGAAAAAAAAAATCTTTACCTACCTCCTTATTAAGAATATTCCAAGCTGGGCAGGATGGCCTCACCTGTGATCCTAGCATGCTGGAAGGCAGCGGCAGGTGGCTCTCTGTGAGTTCAAGGTCACCTTGGTCTACAAAAATGAGTCCTGGGCAGCCAAGGCTACACAGAGAAAGCCTGTCTCAGGGAGAGGGGAAAAAATATTCCAGAGTAATAACCCCCAAACAGGTTTTACTGTACCTTCACCAATTCTTCAATTGTGAGATAATCCCCGATTCCAGCTTCTCGCCTGTAGCCCCAAGAGAACTTATCTATTGTCATGCAGTTTTCCCATTTATGAGGCAAAAGATGTCCGGGATTGTAGCGGTCACTGCAGGTGTAGTAGCCGCCATGCTTGCAGATGGAACCAGCTCCCCAGCGATCATTGGTGACTACGGTGTTGCGAACCGGGCTGAAAAGAAAGGTGGAGTTTCTCTTCCCGAAAAAGCACTTGTGAAACAAAAGGCAATGTCACTGCAAACAGGTCTTCTCCAGCCACTCCCAGCAAACAAACAGCCACGCCCAGCAAACCTCAGTAAGAAAGGAGAAAGTCTGTTTCTGAAGCCAAATAGCTCTGGGGTGACTGGAGTCTGGATAAGCACATTCCAGCTCCCAGGCCTGGGGTAAACTCTTCAACTTCTCTCGGGAATGAATTCCTTCACTATTGTCGAGTGCAGATAACCGGTGTAAACCCAGGGTCCGGGGTAATGATGTGCATGACAGCGATGTGCTATCTTGATTCCCAGTCTCATGCTGTGAATGGTAGCCTGAGCTGCACGTATACTCAAGACAAGTCATACCCCCCACCACGACTAAATATCTGAAAAAGTGAGTGTTTACATTATGTAAACAAATTTCTATGTCTATGGGACCAAGTAGAGGGAATGGGAATTCGCTTATAACCGCAGGTTTTTTGGTTGTTTTGAGACAGGGTTTCTCTGTGTAGCCTTAGCTGTCCTGGACTTGCCTTGTAGACTAAGCTGGCCTCAAACTCACAAAGATCCACCTGCCTCTGCCTCCCAAAGTGTTGGGATCACAGGTGTGTGCCACAATTCCCAGCTACAAGGGCAGTTTTGATTCACAAATTGAAGCAGATAGACCCAGTCGTGTCTTTTTAAATTCACTATAAAATCAGTTTGGTTGTATTTGACTCCTGATTATTTTTGCTGAAGACTGAGCTAATCAGCACTGCTTACAATGATTTTTTTCCTCACACACCACAAATGAGCGTGAAACAACAGGAACGTAAAGTGCTCACATACACATTAGCAGCGTTCAAGGCAAGTAGAGTGTACAGACCTCTCATTATACAGCCAGGCTAGGAAGCCAGTACTGTTCCAGTAGTGATCTGGTGCGCCCCCATCTCCATCGGACCACAGGATGTCAGGCTGGTACTTGTTCACTAACCCATAGAGTTCAGGCAACGTCTTAGAGATGGGAAATTGCCGCTTTTGGAATGAACTGGATTCATCCTCCAGGAAAAGTGGATGGAACCATTCAAAAAGTGAATAGTACAGTCCAAAGTGCAAATCACTCTCGTTCCTGACGGCCACCTCAAGCTCCTTGACAATATCCCTTTTCGGTCCCTCATCGACTGCATTCCAATTCCAAGAATGGTCTGAGCCCCACAGAGTAAAGCCTGGAAATGACAGCACAGGACCCGTGGAGCATTACCACCTTGATGATGAGAAACTTTAACCCGGAACACAAAATTCACTGCTTCCCCAAACAACTGTTTCTTGGCAAACTTTTCAGTCTGTCTTGTACTCATCTAAGCAAACAAATGAGAATATAAATAATGTGAGGTTAGGGTTTTTCAAAGCAATTTTCAGTACACATTGTAAGAGTTCTTCATTCCGTCTCCAGTTACAGAACCTGAGGTTCTCACGGTGTCATGGTGTCCGCAGTGTTTCCGGCTACACCCTTCAGCCAATTGTTAGCATGCCGTCTAAAGGAAAAATCTACAATCAACAATACTGAGTCATCTCCCAGAGGAGGCACCTTCCACATCTATCACACTGAGTAACGATCCCCGATTTATGGACTGAAAACCCAAGATGTATCTTCTGCTGGATTTGAATGTGTCTTCTAAAGCAATGGGCAAGGTTTATTGCTTGGCTATATTTCATTACAATGTGATTTTTTCAGAACACTCATGAAGACAAGAAGTGAATCTCTGTGGCTTCATAATTAATTTAAGTGGAGGGGGAGAGGATGAAGCTATTTCCCTTTACTTGGCTCATCTTACTCTAAAACCATAAACTCAGATATTTCTTTTTAAAGTGTCCCAAAATGACTATCCTAACAACTAAAAGTGTAAGAAAGGTGATGCAGTGTTACACAAACACTTTGAAATAATTCACATTTCAACATTGTCATTTAGGTGGCTCATCATTCTATACAAAATATTAGAAGAGCTATATAAACTGAGATGCTGAAGAAATAGTAAAACAATAAAATCCTCAGAAATCTCAGAACTCTGTAACTGTGTCACTAAACTCTTAAGGCATCTTGAAGGATAGCCATTTGCAAGACACCGTTGCTGTTCATGTTACTATTGTGTTAGGACAAACCTGAGGACTGAATCACTCTTTCAATTCATTATAAGAAGTTCCTCAAATAGTTCGCACTTTCTCTAAGGGTATCTGTGGGAACCTTGTAGGCAGTGTCAATATTTAAGGCCTGTCTCAAAACTTTGAACCCAACAAGCAGTACAATAAGCACCAGCTCTTCATCTCAGCCCATCACCCCAAGTGAGTGCACAGTGACCCTCCTCCTAGCTGAGGCTAGCAGTAGATTTTCTGTGAGCAGTGTAAACATGTGTTGCATAGGTCCTTGAGCATGTCATCTTCATCCTCTGCCCTCATAGTCTAAAGTGGTGGTTCTCAACCCTTGAGGTCAAAATGTACCTTTCACAGGGGTCACATCAAATATCCTGCATATCAGATACTTACATCACAATTCATAACAGTAGCAAAATTACAGAGATGAAAAAATTATTTCGTGGTTGGGGTCACCCCAACATGAGGAACTGTATTAAAGGGTCGCAGCATTAGAAGGAAGGTTGACAGCCACTGGTCTAGAGGTATTTGGTCTTTCTTTTTAATGAAATCACTAGGTGTCAGATAGTTTGGGAAAACTCCTACATATCAAGAAATAGACACATTCCATTCAGGAAAAACATAAAGGAGGAAATTGTGCTGCTACCAGACTTTGACCAAGGAGGAAAGTATTTAGGAGGAGTGAAGATGTTTTGGTTTGGGTTCATCTCTCCTGCCTCCTTCCTACCCCTGCAGAACATAACAAGGCAACTTTTCAAGATAAAGGAGATCTTGGAAAGGAAACAACCTAGTACCTGAACATGAATTTGGGACAGCATTAGCCAGTGCATCTCTGGTTGTACGAACAATAGGTGGTTATAGCAGAATATCCTACTGACACAGGCCTTTTGTGCTACCTTAAACTCTTTTGATGTTTCTGGGTACTATTCTAAATCTAGAACTCTTTACCCTTGAGGTCTCTGTCTTTCTTTCATCAGTAACAACCTAGCCACCACTTGCATATCTAAAAGTTGGCCCAAAATACAGTCAACTGTGAGAGTCAAAACCAAAGGTAGCAGAAGCCCCATGATGTTGTTTGTTTGTTTGTACAGAACAGAAAGGGAGCCTGGTGGTGGTGGCACACGTCAGGAGTCCCGGCACTCAGGAGCAGAGGAAGGTTAATCTCTGAGTTTAAAGCCAGTTTGGTCTAGAGAGTGAGATAAGATCTTAGGACAGCCAGGACTACACAGAGAAACCTTGTCTTGGAAAAAAAAAGAAAGAAAGAAAGGGAAGTGCAACAATCAAGTTGTAACCTTGACGTGCTATACAGTTCTCTTCAACCAGCTGTAAATAAATCTGGTTATTTATTTAAATGGTTAAATGTGCACATAAAAGTTGTGCCCAGCTGTTTAGAGTCTTGGAGAGATCAGGGATACAAGGCACATACCTAAACATAGTAAAGGCAATATACAGCAAGCCTATAGCTAACATCAAACTCAATGGAGAGAAACTCAAATCAATCCCACTGTAATCAGGGAGAAGGCAAGGCAGAGTACTTGAAGTCCTAGCTAGAGCAATAAAACAACTAAACTCCTTTAGGATTTACAAATCGAAAGGAAAAAGTCTAAGTATCACTATTTCCAGATGATATGATTCTATACATGAGCAACCCCAAAAATTCAACCAGAGAACTCCTTCAGCTGATAAACATCTTCAGCAAAGTGGCTGGATACAAAATCAACTCAAAAAAATCAGAAGCCCTCCTGTATACCACAGACAAAAGGGCTGAGAAGGAAACTAGGGAAACAACACTCTTCACAATAGTCACTAATAACATAAAGTACCTTGGGGTGACTCTAACCAAGCAAGTGAAAGACCTGTTTGAAAAAACTTCAAGTCTCTGAAGAAAGAAACTGAAGATATCAGAAGATGGAAAGATCTCCCATGCTCATGGAGCAGTAGGTTTAAAATAGTGAAAATGACCATTCTGCCAAAAACAATCTACAGGTTCAATGCAATTACCATCAAAATACCAACACAATTCTTCACAGACCTTGAAAGAAAAATTCTCATATAAAAAAACAAAAAATCCAGAATTGCTGAAATGATCCTGTACAACAACACATCATCTGAAGGTATCTCCATCCCTGATCTCAAGCAGTACTATAGAGCAATAGTAATAAAAAATTGCATGGTACTGGCATAGAAACAGAATGGTGGATCAATGGAATCAAATAGAAGACCCAGAAATAAACCCACACATCTGCGGATACTTCATTTTTGAAAAGTCATACAAAACCATAAAATGGAAAAAGGACAGCATCTTCAACAAAATGGTACTGGTCTAACTGGATGTCTAAATGTAGAAAAGTGCAAATAGATCCATATTTATCAACCTATACAAAACTAAAGTCCAAGTGGATCAAAGACCTCAACATAAAACCAGAGACACTAAATCCATTAGAAGAAAAAGTAGGGAAGAGCCTAGAACTCATTGGCACAGGAGACAACTTCCTGAACAGAACACCAACAGCACAGGCTCTAAGAGCAACAATCAATAAATGGGACCTCATGAAACTGAAAAGCTTCTGTAAAGCAAAGGATACTATCACCAGAACAAAATGACAGCCTACACACTATTCACCAACCCTATATCTGACAGAGGTCTAATATCCAGAATATATGAAGAACTAAAGAAGTTAAAAAGCAACAAATCAGATAATTCAATTAAAAATGGAGTACAGCGCTAAACAGAATTCTCTGTAGAGGAATACAGAATGGCAGAAAAACACTTAAAGAAATGTTCAACATCCTTAGTCATCAGGGAAATGAAAATCAAAACGACCCTGAGATTTCACCTTACACCTATCAGAATGGCTAAGATAAAAAACTCAAGTGACAACACATGCTGGAGAGGATGTGGAGAAAGGGAACCCTCCTCCATTGCTGGTGGGAATGTAAACTTGTTCAACCACTTTGGAAATCAGTCTGGCGCTTTCTCAGATGATTAGGAATAGCGCTTCCTCAAGTTCCAGCTATACCACTCCTAGGCACATATCCACAAGATGCTCAAGTACACAACAAGGACATTTGCTCAACCATGTTCATAGAAGCTTTATTCATAATAGCTAGAACCTGGAAACAACCGAGATGTCCCTCAATGGAAGAATGGCTACAGAAATTGTGGTACATTTACACAATGGAATAGTACTCAGCAATAAAAAATAAGGAAATCATGAAATTTGCAGGCAAATGGTAGGAACTAGAAAAGATCATCCTGAGTGGGTATCTCAGTAGCAGAAAGACACACACGGTATGTACTCACTTATAAATGGGGATATTAGGCATATAACATAAGATAAACATAAAATCTGTACACCTAAAGAAGCTTATCAAGAAGGAGGACCCTGGGTGAGATGATCAATCCTTATTCAGAAAGACAAATGGGATGGACATTGGAAGAAGGAGAAAACAGGAAACAGGACAGAAGCCTACCACAGAGGGACTCTGAAAGACTCTACCCAGCAGTGTATCAAAGCTGAGACTCATAACCAAACTTTGGGTAGAGTGCAGGGATTTCTTATGAAAGAAGGGAGAGATACTAAGACCTGGAGAGGACAGGAGCTCTACAAGGAGAGCAAAAGAACCAAAAAATCTGGGCACAGGAGTCTTTTCTGAGACTGATACTCCAACCAAGGACCATTCATGGATATAACCTAGATATCCAAGAACCTCTGCTCAGATGTAGCCCATGGCAGCTCAGTATCCAAGTGAGTTCCCTAGTAAGGGGAACAGGGTCTGCCTCTGACATGAACTCAGTGGCTGGCTCTTTGATCACCTCCCCTGGAGGGAGGAGCAGCCTTGCCAGGCCACAGAGGAGGACAATGGAGCCAGTCCTGATGAGACCTGATAGGCGAGGGTCAGATGGAAGGGGAGGAGGACTTCCCCTATCAGTGGACTTGGAGAGGGGCATGAAAGGAGATGAGGGAGGGAGGGTTGGATTGGGAAGGATGATAGAGAGGGCTACAGCTGGGATACAAAATGAATAAACTGTAATTAATATAAAAATAAAAAATTAATTAAAAGTATATGAAATTAGAAAAAAAAGTGTTTTTTAATTGTGCCCAGCTTTCTTCTCATTCTGTGATGCTAGCTATCTGGATCCATAATGCTTTCCAGTCAAAGTGGGATATATGGTCCCTAAACTGTAAGCAGTTGTCAACATCAACCAATGGTTATTCTGAGAGAAGCCTGGTTTCATAGGATGATCTTGCCTTCTTTTGTTTCTCAAGACAGGGTTTCTCTGTGTAGCATTGACTGTTCTGGACTCACTTTGTAGACCAGGCTGTCCTGAAACTCACAGCAATATGCCTGTTTTTGCCTCCCTGGGGGCTGATATTAAGTCCTGTATGCCACCACACCTCGCTGGACAACCTTACTTTAATGTCTCCACCCAAAAGAATGTCCTTACATTCTCTAGCCATTGTCATCATATGTTGTATGTGCTCTACTTACCTTCGTGATGTTTGGAAGTCAAGACTACATATTTGGCACCAGAAGCCCGGATAATATCTACCCACTGGCTGGCATTAAAATACTTGGCTGTAAACAGCACTCCAAAGTCTTCATATTTAAAACCAGGGGGATAATTATCATTCATAAAGTCCACAAACTTGGGTCTCTTTTCCTTTTGCCAATACCACCTGTGAGGCAAAAAAGGAGAACACATATATATATGTATATATATACACACATAAATTAAATAAACAAACATAAACACTTTAAGCAATTGCCTGAGCTCGGTGGGTATCCCCCCCTTAGGAAGATTATTGCCTGATTCTGCACTAAGAACAGCTTGTGCAAAACAGAATTCTTGCCTTGTTTTCCATCTTTTCCTTTGTGAAGTCGTCTGGTAGCCCAGCTACTGATTTTCCTACTCTTCACTTTAAGTCATGACATCTTTGCTTTCACTTAGCTCACTGTGGAATTTAAGTAGCTAAGATTTCAAGACAGGACAACAGGCCTAAAAGATAACATGCAACTTCCCTATTCATTAACAGAAAACATTTTAGGTTATCTATCTGCGGGAAACATTTCCATAGGCTGAGCAAATCCCACAGTGAGCACTGCCTTCCCCAAGTGGACCACAGCTTTGCCTGCCTGAGACTATATGGAAAGACCTCTCAGGCAGCAAGCAGGTCCTGTACCTGACCCAAAGTCACAAGCACACTTCATAAGCATCCATCAAAGCAATCCATGCTGGCTAGTGGATCTGACAGATTCTGGGAAGAGGAAAACTGGCTTTCTGGTTAGGAAGAAGCTAAAGATTGAGCAAGTTTATGATGCCTGTCTACAATCATGTGACTATGAAGGGACTGTGAGGCAATGCACCTCTATTATTGCCCCTTTTATTTGCTTTAGGTTTTTGATGTCTTAGTATGCAAGGAACTTAGCTTTATGAGTGATCCACAGAGCTTATTTTAAAAGATTGTATTTTGCTTTGTTTTTAGTTACATGTGTGTTTGTATGTAAGTGTATGCATGTGAGGGTGGAATCCAGAAGCATGGACTTCCCCTGGAACGAGAATCCCAGACATCCGGAGCCTCCCTAGCTCCCAGTGTAGGAGCTAGGTGCCAAACTCTTCTACAAGAGCACCGCTGAGCAATCTCTCCAGCACAATCTCCTCTGAGGCACTTTTTAAAAAATCTGGAACCAAATATATCAGGGCACAGGGGTCTTTTATGAGACTGCTTCTCCAACCAAGGAACAAGTATGGTTATAACCTAGAACCTCTGCTTGTATGTAGCAAATGGTAGCTCAATACCCAAGCGGGTATACTAGTAAGGGGAACAGGGACTATTTTGGACATAAACTCAATGGCTGGCTCTTCGACCTCCCCGCCCAAGGGAGGAGCAGCCTTGCTAGGCCACAGAAGAGGACATTGCAGCCATTCCTGAAGAGACCTGATAAGCTAGAGTTAGATGGAAGGGGAGGAGGTCCTCCCCTATCAGTAGACTTGAAAAGGGGCAGGGAAGAGATGAGGGAGGGAAGGGTGGGATAGGGAGGGAATGCCGGAAGGGGCCATGGCTGGGATACAAAGTATATAAACTGTGATTAATATAAAATAAAAATGTTAAAATTAAAAAAAAATCTGGAACCATCACTCCCTTAAGCACACAGGCATTGCCATTGAGCTACACCCTATAGCCATGCCCACCTACAGTGTGCCTAGGAGCTCAGGTGAGCACATATATTCAGTGTTGACGACATACTCAGCCAAGAAACACATACTCAACATCAGGAAGTACAAACCGATCCTTGACCAAAACAGTGACAAGCAGGCAGCATTCATGCCAGGTGAGCTGGCTACTGACTGCCATGTGTGGGTGTCACAAAGCCCAGTGTTTGTGTTGGGCACTCACCAGAACCATTCACTGCCGAAGCTGGGCACGGAGAACACTCCCCAGTGGATGAAGATGCCGAACTTGGCCTGATCGAACCAAGCGGGCAGCGGGCGGCTGTCCAGAGACTCCCATGTCGGGTCGTAGCGAAGGGTGCTCGCGGCCCCGGACGGTGGCAGGGGCAGCAGCAGCAGGAGTAGCAGCAGGGACGCGAGACGCATGCGCGCCAGTCTGGGGGAACTCTGGGACCCGCAGGTCACCAGCAAAGCCGGTGCCACCTTCTCTGCCAGTTCTGGACGCTGACCTAGCGCTGGCCTTCCGTCTTCTGCTAATGTGCTCCGCCGCTGTCACCTGACTTAGTCAGATGACTGACTGCTGCGGTCGCCGGGAGTTGGGAGTGGCTGGCTCTGGTGAGCTCTGGTTGCCCAAGGACCCCAAGATGGTTGCCTCACTCAGGTGCACAACCAAGGAAGTCAGTTACAACCCAGCCACGGTATTTTACCAGCCTTGCTTCTGTTTCCCAGCCAGACCTGCTCTACTTAGCCAAGACAAAAGCCTGAGGGTGATTTTTGACCAGCTCCTTTTCCCCCCACCCCCGCGGGACTCTAACAGAAACCTCTGAAGAGGTCAACAGCGACCGCTGTGCTCTGGTGCCTGCAGTGTCAGAGCTGTGTGCCCCACTGCGGGACTGGAGCCTGAGACAGAAACCTCTCCTGATGCTGCTTTTGAAGCAGCCCCCAAGGCTGGCTCTCACCCTCTGAATCTGTCAATCTCGAATTTGTAGCAGGTGAAATCCCAAAGTTTGGGTTGAGCCAATCTGGATGGGGTCCAGGATTTTGCATTTCTACCCAGGTTCTTGGTATTTCTGACTTTGCTGGTTGGTGGAATAAGCTTTTCTGAGAAATTGGGTTAGGAAACAAGGCAATCTGAAGAGAATGAATGTTTAAGAGATTTGCATATAAGGAGGGGCTGGAAACCTGCTAGGTTGGTTGAGCGCTTGCCTAGTGCAGGAAGGCCTGGTTTCTATCCCCTACACCTAAAGAAAACACAGCAGTGTGAAAGCAGAAACAGGAGAATAGGGTTCAAGGTCGTCTTTGATTACATAGAGAGCTACATGAGACCCTGTCTCAAAACTGGGGAAAAAAGGAAAGGAAGGAGAGAAGGAGTGGGGAGGGAGGGAAGGAAGATGAAAGGATAATATGAGGCTGTAGTTCAGTGGCAAAAGTCCTAGGTGTGTGTGTGACAGAGACAGAGAAATAGAGAGAGACAGAGAGACAGAGAACCTGATATAGGCTTGAGGGGCCAGTCACTTAGAATAGTCATCCAAGCACATCTTCAGGAGGTCATACTTGAAACATTTTAAATACTCTTAGCCTGAAGCCAGAATCTCCATTGCTTCTGCTTTGTCAAAATCCTAATTCCTTTGTGGCCCGTTTTTAATGCCACTTCTTCCAGGATGCTTCCTCCTGTGTGCCCCCTCTGTATTCTAACCACTTACACAGGAGTGCATGGAAGACTTTGGAGCTGAGTGTCTACAGCCCTCACTCCCCTGAGGCTGTGAACTGAAGAACATCCATGGTGACTTCTGGTGCCATGCCTTTATGAGCAGCAAAACCTGGCACTGAGCAACACTTGAAACAAGTTTTCTGGAGTTCCTCACTGAACTGGAGTTGTCCAGACTGAACCAACAAAGAAGGAAGTGACACTGAGTGGCTGTTTCTTGTGGTTCCTTCTTCGGCACTGGGAGCAACAGAGGCCACTCTCTCCACGGGCCCCTGCTCCTCTCATGCACATGTCTCACCAGGACCCCAGCTCCACCATAAGATAACTGACAAAAGCAACTTAGAGAAAGATGGGTTTGCTTTGGCTTCATGTGGAAATGTGGCCCCTGGTGGCATTGCAGCCAAAGTCAGCAAGTGGTTAGCAATTAGTGCTTGCTCAGCTTGCTTTCTCCTTTTTATTTTTCTCTCCGACCTCAACTTACAGTACAGCCCCACCTCCAATTACCATAGGTCGCCACTGTAGTGTTTTGAATAAGAAAAGCCCCCATTGGCACATCTATTTTAAATGCTTTAAAGGCTGGTGACTCTGTTTGGGAAATCTTAGGAAATGAGGCCTTGTTGAAGAAGGTGAGTTACGGGGGTGGTCTTTGAGGTTTCAAAAGCCTGTGCTATTTCTACTTAGCTTTTCTTTCTCTGCCACTTGTTTGTGGATCAGATGAAGGTCTCAGTGGTTGCTCCGTTTCTATGCTTGCCTGTCTGCCTGCCATGCTTCCTGCATTGGTGGTCATTGATTTAGTTACGGTTACTATAATGAAACACCATGACCAAAAAGCAAGTTCTGGAGGAAAGGGCCTAGGTCAGTCCTATGCCAGGCTCCCTCACTATGGTTTCAGTCTGTATGAGCCCCTAGGAACCTAGGTTGGTTGATTCTGTGGGTTTTCTTGTATATCCTTAACCCTCTGACCCCTGCAATGCTTCCTCCCCCATTTTTAGTAGGATTCCCAGGCTCTACTTAATCTTTGGCTGTGGGTATCTGCAGTTGTTTCCATCGGTAGCTGGATGACGCTTCTCTGAGGACAATTGGGCTAGGCATGCATCTGTGAGTACAGCAGAATATCATTACGAGTCATTTTCTAGCCTAAGTCTCCGGGCTCTCCAGCCTCTGGGTCCTGACCCTCCATGCAGTGTCCATGGTAGACTCCCCTTCTTTTGACGTGGGTCTCAAACAGTCCAGTCACTGGTTGGCCACTCCCACAATCTCTGTGGTACTCTTACCCCAGTACATCTTGTAGGCAGGACACCTTGTAGGCCAAAGGTTTTGTGGCTGGGTTGGTGTCTCAGTCCCTCCACTAAAAGTCTTGCTTGCTGCAGTCTTGTGGTAGCATTTTCTTAATTGAGGTTCCTGCCTCTCTGATGACTTTAGCTTGTGTTACGTTGACATAAAACTATCCAGCACAGTCATAGACTTCTGGAACTGTGAGCCCCAAGTTAAATGTGTTCTCTTTTTATAAGCTGCTTTGGCCATGGTGTTTTATCATGATGACAGAAAAGTAATTAATATACTCCACCAAACCTGACTCACACACCTGCTCTGAGGTTTGTCTTCTAGGTGAATCTAGACACTATCAAGTTGAAAGTCAACATTAACTGTCACAATTGGGCTCAAGAAATTTGATGTGTTATGATTGAGTGCTGTAATGACCCCAGTTTTATTCAAAACAATGACAACCAATAGAACCTAATCTTAAAACCCCAAACAATGCAATCCCTCAGTGGCTCAGCTCAACAAACAGCAGACCTTCTGGCCACTGCCTGCAGGTTCCTTCCCCCCCACCCCCCCTCCCCTGCAAACAGTGAATATAAAATACCCTTCAGTTTGGTGCCTTACGCTGGGGTAGGTCCCACAGATGTGATTGTGATGACAGTACAGTACTGGGACACAAGGTAAACCCCACGTAGCAAAACATTTCATCATCTATTGATTGTTTTAACATGCACACATTAGTGTAATATTTCAGTTTAAGACTGACCATCAGACCTGTGCTTCTGAAGTGCCATTTAGGTCATTTATATTATTTCATGTAAATGCAAATAAATATTGAGTTAGCATATACAATCTTATCCTAAAATCATCATCTATAGGAAATACTAAAAACACCATGGCCCTCACTTAGTGCCCTTAAAGACACAGAGAAGGCCTAAAATAGCAGGTTGGGAACTAGTAGCCTAAGATGATAAGGAACACCAAATTGTATTGGAAATGAAAAAGAGGAGGAAGAGATTTTACTGGAGGTGGGGTGTTAAGTGACAAAAGGAATTAAATCTGTGAAATGTTTGGGACATGGTCCCTGATGGAAAGACCCACCTGTGGTAGATGCCATTCCATCCTTTGGGGACCAATTCTTCACCAAGCTAATTTTTGTGCGTAAAGCCTCTGCCCACAGAACAACAGACCCATCGTGCATTGAAACCTCTACTCTGCCCTTGCAAATGCCATAGGGATCAAAAACTCTGGGTACACCAGATTATCCAGGTATGCATGGCTCATTTTTAAAACTCTTTAGGGAAGCTAGGCATGGTGGTGCACAGCTGTAATCCCAGCACTAAGAGAGGCAGAGGCAGGAGGATCTCTGTGAGTTTGAGGCCAGCCTGGTCTACAAAGCGAGTCCAGGATGCCAAGGTTACAAAGAGAAACCTTGTCTTGAAAAAACAAAACAAAACAAAACAAAAAAAACCAAAAACTTTGGGGAGCCTTGGATCTTAGTAGGGAACACAGCTAAGGAATCCTGTTAAAGTCTTGTTTGACAGATGCCACCTTGAGATGCCAGATGAAGGAAGAATGAAGTCTTTGTCCCTGTATCAGCTGATAAGTCACGTTAGGCAGCAGTAACATGTTGAGAACTGTGGATAGGTAGGGTGCCTGGGCAAGAGGCTGGAGGTGGGGAGGGGAAGGGAGGGGAGGGGAAGCTCTTGATAAATCCTTGTTGCTGCTAAGAGGAAGCAGTCCTGATGTTACCATCCTTGAAGATGTCACCAGCTGCTGAGGGTGAAGCTGATATTAGAGCAAAGCTCCGAAGGACCCACTCTGGATTTGCATGTGTGAGCTGGATGGCAGCCACCAACCAATATCAGCACTTCCCAGAACTGCTCTGAAGCAGACAGCAGAAGAAGTGAGAAGTTTGCTTCATAGCTGACATCAGTACACAGTCTCTCTCTCTCTCTCTCTCTCTCTCTCTCTCTCTCTCTCTCATGGAAAAAAAGTTCTGAACCCCATCTAGTCATTGGTAAATAACCCAGATTCATGATAGGAAGAGAAATTAACGTGATATTAGGGGGGAAAACCCTTCTATCCTTTTCCTGGTCAGTGGGAAGGGACAGAAAAGCAAGGAGGGTAAAAGCAAAAGGGTTACAAAGAGAGAGAGAGGCACCCAGAACATAGAGTGAGAGCAAACAAGTGATGGAGAGGCTCATCTGCTGTACACTCCATGCCATCTTGGAGGGTTGATGCTTCGCTAAGCTAGTCTTTGTGCTTAGAACCTCTGTTCACTGAACAATAGCACCACAGTGCACTAAAGCTTCCCACTCTGCACATGCAGGTGCCAAAGAGGATCCTCATGCAACTGTTAGAGAAGCAGGAGGAGGTTGAGGGAAGGTTGTTTCCATTTGGAATCAACCCATGGCAGCATGTAGGCTGATAGGCAAGTTTAACGACCTTGGAGCCCTGTTAGACACACAGTGGTTGGGTTTTCAGTTTTCCTAGAATAACTTTGATATTTGAGTGACACATATCGGACTCAAAAGTATCTGGAAACATAACATAAAATCAGGCCCAAGCAGCTATCTCTCTGGGGGAGGCCGCCTGTCTTTGCCAAAGACTGGTGTTCACCGCCACAGGTGAGAGACCTCAGCACACTCCTAGCCCTCCTCAGGCAAAGATTGTGCATCACAGCAACTTCAGTCTTTATTTGAGACGAGGTAAGGGGCAGGTGCGTACACCCCAGGACCTGAGGAGGCAAGAGCACTGTGCTCTTTCCCAGTACCTGAGGAGCACTGCGGATCCCTGTGGCCATGACACAGTGAAAGGCATCTTCAATACTGGGCAGTTTTGCTAACAGGACTATTTGACTATCAGTGTTTGTCTGAATTTTACAGATTAAACAATTAAATGCGTGTATATGCATGTGATGGCAGAGAGGAATGGGCCGGCCTGCTAGGCTGGCAGTTCAACTATACACATAACAGAAAAATCCACATTTTCTTTTTTCTACAACAGGCAGCCACAGGTAAAGGGAAGAGAGGCCTACATCACATATCTTGTGCTTTTAATGGCCCTGTGACTTAGAAAGACAAAGCCTTCTTTATCAGACCAGGCAGGGTAGTTTACACAGACCTGGATAGGCGTAGGAAGGTAGAGGTTAGGCCTCAAGAGGAAGAGAGAGAAAAAAGAAAGAAAACAAACAAACAAACAAACTATTGGAGAAATGAGACAAGAGGAACGGGGCGGGTATTTATTTCAGAGGCAAAAAAAAAAAAAAAAGAATAGAGCTATAAAAATGAAAAGGCTGCAGGAGAAACAAAATGTTCCAGAACTGGTGTCAAAAAGCAACTGGAAATAAAGAGAAGCAGATGATAAGCATAGAGTCCTCAGACTCCTGATGACAAAAAAAAAAAAAAATTAGAAAGGCTAAAAGAAAAACTGTGGGAAACTCAAGAGACATTAGGACAGACAAGGCTGGAACCTGAGGCTGGACTATGCGTTCATCATGGCTTGTCAAGGAGAGCCTGGTAGAGGTTGATGTGCAAACAGTAGGTGAATGAGAATGAGAGAGAGTGAGAAGGGACCTCCCTAAGGTATAGTGACAGCTGTGTGCCTGTGAGGTGTGGAATGGGCATAGATTCTTTAGTGCTAGGACATCTTCTCAGTGAGCAGTTCATCTGAGCCTAAAGCATTGCAAAGGTACACAGGTGTGGTGAAGTCATGTGGGCAATTTCTCTCCCTCTCTTTAGAAAATTATCAGAGTCAGGGATTGAAGCAGAGGGCAGGTTAAGAATTGCTGAGCTGTGCCATGCCTTGCACTTTGACCTCCACAGGCTGCTCCCTCTTCCATAATAACAAAAGAATAAAAAATATTGGGATGTAGCTCAATTGGTAGAGTGCTTCACTAGCATGCACAAAGTCCTGAGTTTGATCCTTAGCACTGTGTTAACGGAATGTCATGGCTCTACTTGTAATCCAGCACTTAGGAGAACAGAAGGAGCAAAAACCCAAGGTCATTCTAAGCTAATTAGTGCATTTGAGATTAGCCTGCGCCATACAGAAACCTGTCTCCAAAAATGTAAACACACATGCGCACACACAGACAAAACCACATTGACATACAGGCAGATATATCACTATTATGTGTTAAAACACTCTCTTATGTAAAGTTTCTTTTTTTCCCTATTCTAATTTTAGAATAAACCATCCCTATGGGTCTCTACAAGTCATACAGGCACAGAGCCTTTTGTACCTAATCAATAAGACAGTCCTGAACAACTGAGAGTCACAAAATAATAAACTCTAAAAATAAGCTAAGATTAAATTAAATATTTATATTAATGTGAGGCAGGTTAAGAGCCTTCAGACAGCAGCAGCTGGATGCAGTGATCATAACAAACAATTCTAGAGAGAAGTGGCTTTTTAAGGTGCTGGCTAGTATGTGCTATTTTTGCTTATAATATGGTAGGCACTATACCGTTTGATTTCTTTTCATTTTTTATTAAATCCCCACAAGATACCGTCAAGGTTTATAAAGTATCCCAAAAATATCTTTAAAAAATGCAACATTTCCTGGGTCATAAAGATAGTTTGGTGGCTAAGTGCACTTACTGCTCTTCTGGAAGACTCAAGATTGGTTCTCAGCACACACATGACAGCTCAGAGCCGTGTATTAGGGGCAGTTCCAGGGTAATCTGATGCCTTCTTCTTGTCTTCAAAGACACCATATGGAAAACATGCACATACATATATATAAGCAAACATTCATACACATATGATAAAAAATCCTTTCTGAAACATTTATTGTATGTGTATAGGAGAGGGTGGGAGTTTCATGCATCATGGCACACAGGGAGAGGTCAGAGGACAACTTTCAGGAGCCAGCACTTCCCTTCTACCACGCGAGTTCCAAAGATCCAAACAGATCATCCACTTCAGTGGCAAGCACATTTCCTAGCTAAGTCACACTCCCCTCAAACAATACCTTTATTACTCTTATTCTACACATGAGGATAGAAACACAGGGACATAAGCACTCACCAAATCGCCCAGGGCCTGCATCACAATCATCCTGATAAATGGAGAAAAGCCATGTAAACTCTTACATTATGTAAATGAAGCCAAGCATTCATTCACTGTCCATTTGGCCATTACTTTTTAATTTTGATAGACCAAAATATATTTCTGCAGCCTCCACTTTGTGCAAGACACTGAGTCAGGCAAAGGGAAGAAAGCATTTATGGCTCTATCTCACATATGCCAACTCTCTAGTGGACCTGAAATAAATAACCTTCTAAATATTATGTTGCAAGCTGGAGTTCACATGGAGAAATGTAGAGTGCTCTTGAAGCTTATGTCATAGGATCCTGATTGAATCTGTGTATCGGAAAGAACTTCCTGAAGAATTAACGTTTTGTTTGAGGCCTTAAAGGTGGGTAATTGGGTGATCAGTGGGAGTGAAGGTGTTCTGGGCAGGGCTAACAGTCTGAATTAGGTGCCCACGATATAAAACCACTTTTCATGAACGCTCCAAAGTGAAGACAGAAAAAATTTCTGAGGAGGTGCTGGAATGAGACAGACAGACATGTGGACATTTGATCTGGGGAGGTGGCTGGGAGGAGGGATAGATTTAAATCAATGGCATTTCTGTAAACAAGAATGACATGGAAGACTAAATAAGCCGTTAATCGCTTCTTGGAGAGGCAGACAGAGGCTTTTAATCATTTAGAGCCCCAAGGCCTGTTTAGTGGAGTAAGACAGTCCTGTCTTGTGGACATTCCGAGAAGGAAAAGAAATTGTTACGACATTCTTATCTTATGACCATTCTTATCTTATGTATGACTGAGGCCTTAGAGCTGTTTTAAGGTGAAGTGATGCTGAAAATAAATTAGTAAGCTGTGCAGTGGTCAGGTGACAGCCAGTTGGAGGAGATGTTCTGCTCTCCAGATTGGCACTAAGCTGGAGACCCCTTCCCATAACCATATGAAGGATTTCTTGGGACAGGATGACTGTGGCTGCATGCATGGCACACAGGGCTGTAGTCACTCAAGGTTTGCATTTAGAGGCCACCATTCTTTGTCCTCATAACACACCCGCCTCATCCACGGGTACAGACCCATTAAGAAATTATTAGAAGGAACTTCAACCAGGTCCTCCTAGGGTCTGCAACACTCTTGTCAGCGAGTCTGGGGCAGGAAGATTGCATGGCAGCCTGGACTGTGTAGCAAAACAACAATAAAACAAAAACCCAATTCATTCATTCTAAAATCAGGAAAGTCCAGAGTGTCATCTTTCCCAAGAACTACTCAAGGGTTCACATACTGAAAATTAAGGCTCCCATGAACATCAATGGGAGATTTACTCTATATATTTTGCTTTTGAAATTTCCTCATGTATGTATTGCTTTTATTAATGTAAAATAAACTAAAAACAAAACACCAGAAGGGTATATATCAACACATGAAGCAAAATGTGGTTATAGAAATGTAATATTCATTACAACTTTTGGAACATACTATGAAATCTTCTTTATTTCAGAAGGCAAGATCAACACCTTTTTGATGATAGCTCCCAATATTAAGCAGGAGAGGGAATGGTTTCCAGATTTCCTTTTGTTGAAAGTACAGAAAAACAATCTTGGACTTAGAGCTACACAAAAAACTCTTAAGATTCATACAGCTGATTTATTGATTTCCTACTTGCTTTAGATATGCAGAAAGTAGGAGCCATGCAAGCCTGCCAACCTGAGTTCAGATCCCTGGCACCTATATAAAAGCTGGTGGCACAAGTCTGCAATCCAGCGTCACCGGAACATGAAATGGGAAACAGAGCCAGAGGTATCTCCTAGATACTCTGTGGCTGGCTAGCTTACGGCATGCTGTGCCACAGCATAAACAAGGAGATTCTTCCTCAACAAAGTGGAAGGCAAGGATTGACACCCAAGGCTGTGCTCTGACCTGCACACATGTGCTGTTGATGGCATGCGTGCACCCACAGCTGCGCCCCAATGCACACATCATACACTAAACATGAGAATCATTTTTAAAGATATGCTAAATGTAACAGGATTTTTCTTTTTTGTTTTATTTACTTTAAGTCATAGCTTATTAAATGTATTCATTCAACAAATATATTTTGAAGAACTACCATAATATTTGTCAAGTCCAGGAGATTTAAGGCTGAGTTAGAGGATATTCTTGACTTTAAAAAATTGTCTGTCAGCCTAGGAAAGATGAGCTAATGGGAAAAATAAATAAAACATGGAGAAAAGTCACAATTGCAGACAGTGTGCAGGGCAGAGAGACACCGAGGCCCAGATAGAGCAGGGCAGACCAGAACTCACTCACTGCTTCTCTGGGACAGGACAGGCTTTTGCTTATAATACTTACATTTCCTACCTAGCACCCTGTGCTGTTTCCTTATGATACAGCCACTGAACAAATGAGAGGCTGAAACACAGTATTCAAGTAGTGCCCCCAAATGGGGGTCCATGCTATTTTCTAGGGAAAGGATCTCTATGCTCGTCAGTGTTGGTCACATGTATGGTAGTCTTCCTGAATGCCAACATGCTCCTGCCCTTGACGTCAGGTCTCTCACTGCATGCACATGGCAGTTTTTCAGAGTTTCGGGGCACTGAGTCATAGCTAGATCTCGAGGCCAATCCCTCACAGACTTGGTGTATCTGTTTCGTCCTTCCCAAGAATTAAGGACTTGATACCAAATGATGAATGTTCATCTTCTTTTGAAAACCCGAAAACACAGATGATCTTACCAAACCTACTCTAAATACTGACATTGTAACTCCTTACTAATTCCCCCCCCAGAAAAGGTGATTATCCTTACTGTATCCTTGAGACCCTATGGCACCTTCAGAGGGACACACATGCCTGAGGTAATTCAAACACCCAAGAGCCTCTCAAGGGACCATACCTACATTTCTAGAAGTGTGTAGAACTAAGTGAATAAGCAAAACACCAAAAAGGTCTCACAGTGTGGGTCTATTTATGGACCATTTTAGAAAATGCAAGATTAAATGACAAAAAGCAAATTGGTGGTTGCCTGGGACTGTGGGTCACAAGAGGAGTGCAGGACGCAGGAAGAATCTTTGGGATGAATGTTCTCACTGTCTTCACTGTGGTATTTTCAAAGCTGTATCCATCCACTAAAATGCACAAATATATTTTGAGGCAGATAGAATCTATTGAATGTAAATTAAAACAGATGAATTTGAGTTTTAAAATGAGAAGAGAAGCTATTATTCAAAGGAAAAAAATAAAGGACTTAAATATTGCTCACAACACAAAGAAAGGTACTGAAGAAGTTTTATCGCTGTCAAGTTGAGTATGTGGTGATGCCAATGTGCTTTCTATATGAGTGTGAACATCTTGCTGTCATTCTTATTACCATCTTTGGTAGCTACTAGAATCCTGACATAATGGATTTTTTCCCATTTATTTATTTATTTATTTGTTTGTTTGTTTGTTTGTTTGTTTATTTGATTGATTGTAAAGTGAATGGGGGCAGATGGGCTGGGAGGTAGGTAGAATACCACCTGTGGGTCAAGAGGAAGGGCCATCTTCTTTGGTATGTGTGATCCATTCCCGCCTCGAGAAGGAGGGAGGGCAGTCCAGCTGTGCTTGGGTATAGCAGTCCCATGCCATGAACTCCTCTTTGTGGCCGTGGCTTTGATTCTCTTCTCACCTCCATCCTGATTGCCAGGGTGGTCAGGGAACCTTTGTACATTTTCCTGGAAGATATCTTTCGTGAAAATATTTCATAGTTTCATGGTGAGCACAGTGAGATTTCTGCCTGCTCTTTCCAAGATTGCCTGCTTTTTCTGTAAGCCTTCAGTTGATCTTGGAAGCCGATGACTCAGGACTCTTCCACATTCACTGACTGATTTCATTTGATGACATCTCTTGATAACGTGACCTGAAAGGTAAAGCATCTTTCACTGTGACTGCATAGTCCCACCTGAAGCCAGGTGGATTTTCATAATTTACTGACAGTGCTTTCAAATGCCTCCTCCATAATGGATTTTTTTAAAAGAAAATTTTGAACAAGCTATTTCAAAGGTAGTCAGCAAGCAATATTTATATCAAACTAAGAGCCAGCTTCATACACAATAGTGACATTCTAGAGGCATTCCAATAGAATAAGAAAAAGTTGTTTATTATCAACATTTTTTTCCTGGAAATTCTAGCTCGAACTAATGAGTTTCATTATTAGGAGGCGGGGGTGGGGGGAGGAATGAGGTATGATAATCCATGTCTGTAGTTCAAGTACCAGGAGGTAGAAGAAGAGAATCAAGAGTTCAAGGCCAGCCTTGGTTGCATAGTGAGTTCAAGTCTAAGCTATCTCAACAGAAAACAGAAGAAGGAAGAGGAGGAAAAGGAAGACAAGAAGGAGGGGGGAAAAAAGCATTTTTTTAAATGTTATGACTGTATTTGGCAGCATAAACCTTGGAGAGATGAGCATAAATTGAGGCAGACTAAAGTCTCATGTAATTAGTCATTTTTATTCAGGACATCAGACAATTTATATTCCGAGGGCATTCTGGGGGTTAAGCAGGGTCATATGAGCAAAGTTCACTTGAGTTCAAGTTGTATACAGGCACAAGGGCAAGGTCATATGAATTTAGGCTGTATGCAATCATGAAAGGTTGTGCATACATTTAGGATTATTGAGCCAGGAAGATAACACCTGCTTGGAAACATCATTCTGCACAACAATAAGTAAGAAGATGGGTTAAGTAAAATTCACTCCTATTATTACAACAGGGAAGGGCACAAATGCCCATTCTAAGAACAACCCATGTTATGAAGGAACAGATTAGAAGTCTTGTTCACTTGAAGTTTTCTCACAAGGTCTCAGAAATCTTCTCACACAGCTTTATTCATAGACTAGGTTTCAACATCCTTGCCTTTGTGTAATTGTGAGGCTAAAGTTATGTTTTAAGTTTTAATTACTCTGCTTAAGAGATCTACAAGACAAAAATGTCTCTAACCTGTACGCTCCACTTGCCCAAGGACAGATAGCTTCCTGGAATGCTGGGGACTGTTGCTCATGTATAGTAACAAGCCGCTTGTTTTCACTTCTGTAAGTAAGGTTGATTGCCCCAACTGCACAGGATGCACATAAGCCACTCAAAGGCAGGAAATACTTCAGGCTTTATGCTTGCCCCCTATTGGATGAAGGTGGGAAGTATGTGGCTTGTGGGTTCTGCCTTTATAAGCACTGTTCTAGTATGATTCTCAGTCATTCTCTGGGAATCCCAGAATCAGTGACCACTTTCCTGGCCAGTATTTAATAAAGCTTGATTCAAATTTGGTTTGAAAATTGTGATAGTGGTCTTACTCTCACCCAATGGGATTAACACATTAGGACTCTTAACAGGAACTCTTAGAGCTGCAGAATTTAGCAAGGTGCTGAGTGACAGTGGCACAGAAACAATAGTTTTCTTGTTATGCATCACAATCTTAAAATGGAAAGATTCCATGAGCAACAGCAGCAAAATGTAAAATAGAAACTGAGGGGTAACAACAGAGAAGCAAAATACATTTTCTACAAATATGAAATAATTATGGGCTTCTTGATCTCTGAAGTGCTCATATAACCAATAAGGCTAAAATCCTTGAGGACTAAGTGAGGTTGACTATGGCTATCCAGTCCACCAACTGAATACCATTAACTAGATTCATAAGGTACATAAGAAAATATTCAGTCATCAGATTTTATTGTAAATGCTAATCTAACCAGGCAGTGCTGACACACACCTTTACTCCCAGTACCTGAGATAGAAGCAGGTGGGTCTCTGAGTTAGAGGCCACCTGGTCTACAGAATGAGTTCTAGGACAACCAGGATAACACAGAGAAACCCTGTCTCAAAAACAAATCAAAATGCTAATCTAACAGCAGAAGTTAATATCTTTTTCATTAACTTGATTTTTTAAAAGGTATGACATGCCAGCAAAGTGTGGTAGGTATTAGCCGATACTGAGCATGGTGAAAACTGCTATTTTTATGAGCTACAGTACAAACTACATACAGTCTGTGGAATGCAATTTATTTTTCTTGCTGTTCTGAATAAATTTCATAAAATGAAAGATTATTGAGGGAAGCAATTCAAGTACTTATTTCTTCTTTGTGTGGGTTCTCATTTCCTAGAAAGTATTTTTCTATCTAATATTTAATTGCTTTATGATTCATGGTTTCTTTACATTTAACTCCTTAATCCATCCTTTTATCAGAGTGTCTTGTTTATGAATGTGCCAAAGGAATGTTAAAAACAAACAAACAAAACCATTTTCTGAAGACTTTGAAAATAAGACACATTACAGACTAATTCATGTGGGGTTTTGCTGGTGCCATTATGATGGACTAAGACTTAGATATGTTCCTGGTGTGTATGAGGCTTCGTGATTCCAGTCTTTTCAAAGTTTCTGTCTTTAGACAGAACCTGACCAGTCTCGTTCTGGACACTCCTTCTATATGTTTGCTAGCAGAGAGCTCATCCTGCTTATTTCCCTCTAAGTAACAACACATGAAAGCTGCCTTGTCGTCTGCTGCTATGATTTGAATATGATTTATGTGCTTCTCCCTGGGGATTCATGTTTCGAATCTAATCCCTATTGTCAGGAGCTGGGGAGGTGGAAATTTCATCTGACTGTAGTGTTTGCACATGGGGCCACTGGGAGGAGACTAGAGTTGGGTGAAATTACAAGGGCAGAGCTCCTATGGTTGGGTTTTGATGGTTTTATACAAAGAGGGAGACATTAGCAGAAGAGCCCACATACACAGGCAGGCTTCCTGTCTCTCACTCTCTCATGTTTGCATAATCTCAGGACTCAGCTAGCAAGAAATCCATTTCAGATCCCTTGACTTTACACCTCTGATTCATGAGCCAAGGAAATTCATTATAACTCACTCAATCCACAAGCTAGTACCTCAGTTGACTTTCTTCAGTCTCCTTCTCTGCCACTCCATTCAATCTACTTCTGCACCCTCAGTTCCCGAAACAGACCTTAACCAGGCAGTCACATCTTGAGGTGGGACGAGACCCAGAAATATGGTAAGACAGTTTATTAAGTTTATTTAGAAGCTACTCTGGCTAATGTTTTCTGCTGATGCAATCTTACTACAGGGTTAAAGGCCATTTCAGCTACTCTTATTTCCTTGGTAAGTTTGAGCTTAAAAGCAAACAGATCAAATATTGCCAATACTTAGTGATAAGCCCCAAACTGACTTGCTTTGTCATTCTTCTTCTGTCCCCTCCCTTTCCAATTTCCATGTAGTGAGAGATGAAACAAGAATAACAGAAGATGGGTCTGTTTCTATTTTGGATGGGTAGCCAGATCTTTGCTTCCTGCAAGCCATTCCAGAACACTTTCACATGTTTTTTATTTGTTTGTTTGTTTGGTTGGTTGGTTTTTTTGTTTGGTTTTGTGTGTGTGTGTTTGTTTTGTTTTTGTTTTAGACTAGGCTGGCCTTGAACTCACAGCAGTCTGCCTGCCTCTGCTTTCCTGAATTCTGGGATGCTGCGTGTACTACCATGCCTGGCTATTTTCACTTGTTTAAGGCGTTTTTCTGGGAGTTCAGATTCTCACGGCAGAAATGTTTACAGCAACACATACACACACACATTTGTCACCATTAATGAAATTAGGCTAGACTGTCCCTAGAGGGAAGAAAGACAACCTAACAGGACTCTCCTCCCCCTTTATTTATGTATGTATGTATGTATGTATGTATGTATTTATTTATTTATATAACTTACACACATCAAGTTTCTCTTTTCCGTGCACAATTCTGTGACCTTTGATAAATACAGGTAGGTAGTCACTATGACAACCACACTTCGGAACAGTCCTTTTATCCCATAAAGTCCTCATATTCACTATTTGTAAAAAATAACAACTACTAATCTATTTCTTTAACTTTTCATTTTCTATGACATTAATCAAACTACATACATAGTAAAATATGAAGCCTTAAAGCAGTAGAACCTGGGGTCTTCTACCTAACGAAATGCAAGACTCTCCCTAGTACGCAGCAATAGTTCTTGTCTCCTGGTTGTTGAGTAGCGTTCCCTGTGGTTGTGCTCCTGAGCTGCCTTCTGCTTTGATGAGCATTAATAATGGTTCCACAAACACTTGCTTTCACAGTTTTCCATGGATGTAAGCTTTCGTTTCATTTGGATCCTCCTTTCATTTCTCCCTCCCTCTCTTCCTCTTTCTCTTTTCTTCTCTCTCTCTCTCTCTCTCTCTCTCTCTCTCTCTTTTCTTTTCTCTGTCAGTTTGGCACGAGCCAGGATAATCTGGTAACTTCATTTAGAAAAATGCCCCTATAAGATTTCCCTATAGGTAAGTGTTGGGGGCATTTTCTTGATTGATCACTGATGCGGGAGGGCCCAGCCTACTGTGGGTGGTGCCACTCATGGGCAGGTGGTTCTGGGTTGTAACAATGATAGGCTAAGCAAGCCATGAGGAATAAGCCAGTAAGCAATAGTGAAGGTCTCTGCTTCAGTTCCTGCCTCCAGATTCCTGCCTTGAGTTCCTAGTCTGATTTCTCTTCATAATGATTTATAAGCAGTAAGGTGAAATAAACTCTTTCCTTCCTAAATTGCTTTTGGTCATTGTCATGGTTTGAATAAGAATGGCCCCCATAGCCTCAGTCACCAGGGAGAGGAATGCTTTGCTAGGATTAGAAGGGTTAGGAGCTGTGGCCTCTTTGGAGGAAGTTTGTTGCTGGAGGTGAGCTTTGAAGTTTCAAAAGCCCATGCCAGACCCAGTTTCTGTGTATCTGTCTGTCTGTCCATTTGTCTCCCTCCCTCTCTCCCTTCCTTCCTTCAGATCAGAATGTAGGTCTCTCAGCTACTTCTCCAGCACCATGTCTGTCCATGTATTGTCATGACCCCTGCCATGGTAATAATGGACTAAGCCTCTGAAACTGTAAGCCAGCTCCCGATTAAGTGCTTTCTTTTACAAGGATTGCTTTGGTCATGGTATCTTTTCACAGCAACAGAACAGTGACTAAGAAGTCATAGTGTTCATCACAGAGAACAAACAGAGATCAAACTAGGACAGGGCAAAAGGACATTTTGGTCTCAAAGAAACTGCCCCAGTGTTTTCTAATGTGGCAGGGCCCTTTTACATTCCTACCGGGCACAGTTTTTAGTGAATTGAGGGAAGAGCTGAGTTCCCAGATAGTTCAGACAATTCTGGTTCCCAAGTAGTTATGGGGAACCTTTGGTATATGAGTTTCCCTTCTGGCAGATAGTCAATCTGGGAGGAGTCAAGGATGTGAACAAGATAATTCTGGTTGCCCAGCTGACCAGAGCTTTGCATGTGATGCCTTGGAAGTCTAGTCAAAGCACTCTGAGGCTGGGCTTGGGGTGGGGGACAAGAGCTATTGCAGGATTACCTACCCATTTAGGGAGAGGGAGAAAGTCAGGAGCACCATGGTGGTTGACTTGCAATAGGCGAGTGTTGTCCTATTTTTCCAGACCTATGCTCTCAGTAAGTCCTTGTTTGGTCCAAAGAGGAGTGGATTCTGGAAAATGTCCTTGAAGTGATCATTGAAAATGAAACTGAGTTAGATATGACTTAGATGAATTTAAATAATAAAACAAACAAAAACACTTCATTGTGCTTCCTTAATGTCTTAGAGTAGATTGAGCTTTCAGTACATGCCCATCTTTAGACTTGACACCTGATATAAATTTTCCTCGATCTTTAAAGCAACAAAACAAATCAAGTATATGTATCCCATGTCAAAACTGAAGCAAAAGATACTGATGGACCACGTTATGATTTTGCTTAAATGTTTTGTAGCAGAGGTTCTCAGCCTTCCTAATGCTGCAACCCTTTAATACAATCCTTTATGTTGTCGTGACCCCCAGCCATAAAATTATTTGTGTTGCTACTTTATAATTGTAATTTTGCTCCTGTTATGAATTGTAATGCAAATATCTATGTTTTCTGATGGTCTTAGGTGACTTTTGTGAAAAGGTCATTTGACTTTGTAGGGGTCATGGCCCACAAGCTATTGTAGCCTCTTTTTCATGGATCATCACTTGCTGTCCTATAAAGTTCCAGGGCTGTCTAATCCTCTCCTCCTCTCTGCTGTACCCTGCTTTTCCTTGGGCATACCCTACACTTTGATCACTGTCACCATACTGTACTTCTATTGAATTTACTTTTAGTTTAGTTAGTTTGTTTTGAGACAGAGTGTATCAACTCAGGCTAGGCTGGATTTTTTCAAAATCCCACTGTCCCAGCCACCTGAGTCCTAAGATTAAGGTGTGTGTAAGATCCAGATAACTCCTGGATCTATGAGTTTGTTTTTAGAGGGAGAAGAATGGAAGGCAGGGTAGGAAAGAAACAAGGATCATGCTTTTTAGGTTTTCACGCAAGTGCCATATGGGAAATGCCCTGAAACCTAACTTCACCTGTAGCTTACTTTCATAGAGCTACGATGGCTCAGACCAGAAGAGCCTTCCAGGTTGCCTTCCCTATCTGATGGCGTTGAATTGTCACTCTCTTGTGGCTTTACAATATCCCAAGGAGCCTAGCTCCTCAATTATCTGTGTCACTGCTGACCCCTCCCTTATCCTGAGGCGCCTTGGTATCTTCTATGTCACTTCCTCTAAGAAGGCTTTCCTGACAGTCTCGGCACCTGCTCCTCCTGGTGTCTTCATCTACTGTTCAGTGTTGTCAGCTATTATTTGTTAATGTCTAAATTCCAACAGACCCCACTGCTGGATTCATTGAGTCTAGAGAGGCTCTGGGGCAACAAAGGCAAAGATCAGCCCTTTCAGAGCAGAAGACTCAGAGATGTCCATGCTAAAGTGCAATCCTATGTGAAACTGATGTTGAGAGAGAAGTGCCTGGGTCTGTGGAACTGCTCAGGCGGGAGCACTGAGGTGTCTTGAAGGCTACGGAGAACCAGCAAAGCTGCTCCTATGGGGAGACACGTCCTGAGGACAGATATGGCCAATTAGGCGAAAGTAGGGAAAATGGCACCTGAAGGCCAAGGAAATAGTAGTACAGGGGGATAACAGGGGATACCACAAAAACAAAGCGAGTCTTATTTAGGAACTATAGTGAGGTCTCCATGGCTAAAGAGCAGAGTCACTTCAAGGACAGTGTTTAAAGCAGGGCTCCAGAACACTTGCTTAGCCTGGCCAAAGAGGGGGAAAAAGTCACCTATGTGTCATGGATACTTGTCTTCAAAGAACGTCTGCACTTTGTTTCATACTGCATCTTAATGATGAGGCCTCACGCACGCTACATCCCTCAACTATACTCCAAGCTTCTTGAAAGATCTGACACGGAAGAGCAGCAAGGCCCCATGAACTCTGGTACAAGATGATTCCAGTTAGTCTACAGACCTTGTTTGTAGTTCCAGCCCCAGAAACTGAAGACAGGGATACCCAGAGCAGGCTGGCTAGACACCAGCCATATCATAGTACTCTGGGTGACTGAGAGATCCTGCCTCATTAAATGAGGTAGAAGAGTAATCTGGCATGGTTCTCAGCCCTACCTCTGGCCTGTATAGGCAGTTACACCCATGGACATGTGCATCTGTACATGTGTGCCCCCAACTTGTAAATAAGCACACATGCACATATGAATAGCATCTATATCACCCATGCTCATGAGAAAGGAAAAAAAAGGAAGGAAGGAGAGAAGGAGGAGAGGAGCAGAAAGGGAAGGGAGGGGGAAAAGAGAAGATAGGAAGAAAGAAAGAAAGAAAAGAAGGTAAGAAAGGACAGAGAAGGAAGAATGGACCAATAGATCACCAAATTTTGGGATCCTGAGCCAAGGGAGAAGTCTGGCATGGAGGTGGCCTTTGGCAACACATCTCCTCACAGCTGAAAGCCATGGGTAAGATTTCCCAGGCAAAGCCTGAAGGATCTACACACACTCATGGAGCAAGCAACGGGAGAGAGATGTGTGAGTTTCCTGGGTGGACGTTTGGAATGCATGTTGGGCAGAGAATACCAGAAGATGCCATCAGAATATGGACAATCACAGCAGCAGGTGAAGGACACAATGGATGGCAAACTAGCAAGCCTGGTGACATGCTCCATTGTAATGTAGGTTTTCAGGGTTATACTCTCACAGACTTATCTAATTATTAGAAACAACCCAAGGATGATTATTCAGGGTAAGTGTAACATCTCAGTACCCATGCAACCTTATTGCCCTCACTGAAACCACAGACCTTTCCTCTCCTAAAGCACACAAGATAGCAAGTGGAGTATAAAATTTAGAGTATTATATATTTAATTTGTTTTACATCATTTAGTGTGTGTGTGAGAGATTATACACACACACGCATATATATATATACATATAATATATGTATATATATATACATATAATTATGCATGTGGGGGACAACTTGGGAAAATCAGTTCTCCTCTTCCGATATGTAGGTCATAGGAACGGAACTCAGGAACGCAAGCTCACCATAGCACGTACCTTAGCCTGCCTAGCCGTTTCACTGGTTCTGGCATAGCATAGATTGAGACTTTGTTAGCTGGAAATAGTTAAGACAGGTCCAGATGACTTTGACTGACTGTGAAAAATGAATCTGAACCTGGGTAGTTTTCACAGTGAAGCTGGAGTAATCAGATATCCACCCCACTGCGCCTCACTCCCCACGCACACACAGTCACTGTGAGGAAAAGCCTTTTTCAGTTGTCTGAGCTCTGCGAACACCATGACCTACTTGCTAGGCCTTTTCGGGCGTCTGTGTTTGTCTAGCTTTAATGTCTTAGTTTTTGTTTCTCTTTTACCTTTTGCTTGGGTTTATTTTGTTGTTGCTGTTAAATGAAATATTCCTTGCAAATTGCCCGATGAAGCACCTGAGGTATGTGTGCTTGTGTGTGTGTGGATGGGGGGTTGTAATGCTGACCTTGTCTCCACTTCCTCTCTTAGTCTCCGCTTTCTGGCACTGTCTATGGTGCCTTTGTGAAGCCCAGAAACATTCCTTCACTGCCAGAAACCTGCAGAGATGGTCAGCTCTGGTTTACAGCTTTTCAGTTCTCAGCCAGCTGCTACTTGGGGGTCCTAACTGTGAAACTGATAACACTGAGATTTCAATTAGTAAAACCACCGCCTCTCTTGCAGTCTACTAAGGCACTCATTGCCAGTCATCTCCGTTGGAAAGCATCAACTCAAACATCACATCTGCGGCACGGCACTAATTCAGACCTTACAAGAGTGATGCTTTAAACACCACGACCTTTGAGTCTGACCCATCACAGACAGAAGCCCAAGAATGCGGGGCTGTGAGAGACAGAGATGAGCTTTGACAAGGGCAAGAGGTGGTGGAGGAGAGAGGATCAAAGGACCAGACTTCACAGGGGACTCCAGATCTGCCAGGAATCCTCCCGAAAACCTAGCGCCCTTGGGAACCAGTTTTTGCACCTGTAAACTACATATGATGGCCATTGGGTCCCGGTCCTATTACAAGCCGTCAGGTGTGTGCACCCGTGTCCCTATCCCTCACGACCGATTGCATCTCAGCTCTGCAGCTAAAACTCCACTTCTTTGAGACCATCTGGGTGAGCTGCTCTGGGCCAGAGGCGACAGACCCCTGTCTTTCAGTGGAGGAGCCTCCGGGCAGGTTCTGGGGCACCGAGGGTGGCAGGCTCAGAGCCGGGTGGCTGTTGCCGGCGGGAGTGAGAGCCGGCTGTAGGCGGCTCCTTCCTGTGCAAACTTTTCTGTGCTCTTCCTCCTCCCGCGCTGCGCACCGCTGCTTGCGGCCGCCTCCCCGCCCTGCTAGCCGGCCGGGGGCTCCACGCGGGGCCGCGGCGGACAGCGCAGCCCTTTGCGCCGGCCCCACCCTGCCTGAGCTTGCTCCCTCCCGGCGGCTAGGGCGGATGGCGGAAGCCGGCAGGAGCCCGGCGATGTCCCCGGACCAGCCAGCCGGTCAGGAGGCGGTGGCAGCGGAGGCTCTGGACCCCGAGCCCGAGGCTCCCGGCCCACCCGCGCCTGCCCTGCGCTGGCTTCCCGGAGACCTAAGTCCCCGCGGCCGCTCCCAGAGCGACCTGTCGTCGGCCTCGAGTCGGGGCCGCCCGCTCAGAGTCCACATCTCTGGCTCAGGTAAGGGTGGTGCGGGGTGGCCCGGAGAGGGCTAGCCACGGGCAGGTGGCGGTCGCCATGCAGCGATCTTCCCTGGACGCCCGGGGTCAGCTGTGGGGGGCCGAGAGCAAGGACAAAAGCTGCTGTTCCCACATCGCCGCCTCCTGCTGGGCTGCAGAGGCTTGGTGTCCCTCGGCTGAGCGGCAGGCGACCGGTGGGTGCGCCCGAGTGGGTGCGCCTCTCTTCTGAGCCGGTGCATCGCGGCGCGGTTTCCGCGGGTTCCCCAAGACTCCAGGCGGCACCGGTGTTGGCTTTGGGTCTTGGGCTAATTTGGTTCTCGGGCTAATTGGTCTTCAGTGTGACTGTGGTCCCTCGGAAGGGTGTGGTCCCTTCACTTAAGGGATTGAGGTTAGCACAAGGTCTTGAAAGCTCTGGCTACCACTCGCTCCTGCTTCTGAAAGAGAGGTTTCTTAGTGGGGCTTGTTGGTAACAGGACCAGAGGACTTGAGTTTCCCTGACCATGGAAACCCATAGAGGTGTTAATGAGAGCTTGGCCTGGCTGTGTGTGTATCTGAAAGCCGGGTGCCAGGAATGCTGCTGTAGAGCCAAGCCTCTGCCCTGTGTCTTCTAAGGACAGGCAAAACCCAGGAGTTTCACTGGGGCCTGATGCTGCCCAGGCTGTGCTGGGCAAGGGAGGACTTAACTTTGTCCTTCATCTCTCAGTGGAACGATGGTATGGTGGTGTATCGTGTGGATGCATTAAGGTAGATTAAGTCATTATTTAAAAATATCCTAAGAACTGGAAAACTTTCATCTTTTAGTCCAGCAGATGTTTACGGTTTCCGTGGGTGTTTTTTTTTTTTTTTTAATTTTCAATCTGGGAAGGCTGCACGCGAGCTGGGAAAAGGGGCACATGAGAATAACCAGCTTCAGCAAAGAGCTTACTGAAGCAAACTATCCCCGCCCCCCCCCCCCCGCCCCATTTCCCTGCGCCTTTCCCACGCTCTGGGGTCATGCCTTCCTTGATTTCCTGTCCCCATTTGTTTGCGTATGTGTACGTGCAGGCACACCTAAGAGTAGAAGTCATAGGACAATTTGCAGAAATCACTGGAGTGAAGAGACTGACTTCACTCTAACAGTGCCTTGGGCCTTGGCAACAGAGTTCAAATCCTCAGGCTTGGTGTCTAGCGCTTTAACTAACTGAGCCTTCTCCCCATTTCCTCCCATGATTTTGAACTCAACCTCACTTCTACCCAAAGCCAAGTTCTAGCTTGAAAAGAGCACATTTCTGTGCGCCTGTCTCCACTCCAGCTACCTAACTCAGCTGTCTACCAACAGTGTCTGTTTTTGTCACACTGGTCTTTGCTACTCACTATGTTCAGAAAGAATCAGCGATGTTTCTGGTTTGATTTTGGAGATCATCTTGGATAAAGCCAGTCAGAATCGTTAGGTCCAGGTTGAGAGATGCCCACCACAAAGTTCTTTTATGAAAAGTGTTGATGGGAAAGCATTGCCTTCTGCTTTGGGGCCAAACAGAACTGGAGCTGCACATAATCTTGATCGACTTTTTAAAAAATATTAAGGGATTAACCATTCCGGTGACCCAAAGAGACAAGTGAATATTTAGTTGGTGAGTGTAGATGAACAAACATAACTGCACCTCAAGTTTTCATTTTTTAAAATAGGAATTAAAGCTGCATGCAGGACAGTAACAGTAAGAATCCTGTAAATGCTCATGGATACACATGCACCACGAGGCAGTGACGGGGGTGTCTGTCTATCTCCAAGGAATCCGAGTTCCCTATGCCAGTGTAATGAATGCTAGGAAATGCAGCTTTCAACTCATTTGTCCCCTGTATTACAGAATGTTGGGGCTCAGGTAGCAGAGTGAATGTCTTCCGGGAGGCTGTATTCCACTTCCAGAACTAAGCTTTGGGTCTCTAAGAGCAGGCTAAATGTAACCATGACCGCACCCTTTTTTTAATCAATAGGACAAAGAAGGAACCAGTCCCTCATGGATATCCAAAGCATTTCCCATGACAGTCACAGCCTCCAAGCAGGCTGGTGTGCCCAAGTTACCTTAGGAGCATAATAAGAAGGTTAATCTCTTTATGACAACAGCCCTTGTCCTGGTGCTGAAGTAGCCCTAACTTCCCGGCCCTTACTAGAAACTCTGGGCATGCTCAGAGGCAAGATCTAGACCTAGGTCCTATGTGGCTTTCTAGAATCAGAAAATCAGTCTCTGGACTGGTAGCACTGGTGTCTTCTAACCTCAACCATCCCAGGGACACGTACTTAATACGGATCTGCATGCTGAAAGATGCCCAGGTGCACTCTATCCCTCCCTCTGACTCTTTGTCTCTCTCTCTGGCACTTTATGGTCTAAGAAGTCTTTCTTTCAGACCCCACGTTTCAATCTTAGCTATATAAAGGATCACTTGGGGAAATAGAAAAACAACAATAAAACATTTTCTGGACGGGTCCATTTCAGGGATTCTGCTTTGGTTGGCATGAGGTGTGGCCTGAGCATCAGGATACTCTAAGGCATAGCCAAACTTGAGACTTGTCATTCTTTTTGCCATGCAGTATTGGAACACTATGACCAGAGCAGATGGGAGCTGGTAGCACATGTGCCTGCTCCCTTCTCTCATTCTCTTTCTGTCACACCCTCCCAGATACATTTCCTTGCTTCCAGTCTTGATTCAGCTAGTTGTCAAAGAGTTCTTGTGGAATTACTTTAAATAATGAGTTAATTCCCCAGTGTTAGTCCTTGATGTTGGGTGATCATTGAGCAAGAAGGGAAGTCATCTTTGGCAATGCCATCGAGAGAAGAAACAGAAAGAGGAATTTCTTCTTAGATTGTCACACAATACCTATTCCAAGGCAAAGGACCACCCTCTCCTGCCTTCAACTCTCATCCACTGCCTGCCCTAGCTTCCTGTCTGTCCTTGAAACTCAGCCTCTAAAATTGCCAACTGCTGCCATTAGAGTCAGTCAGTGCCAATCATTTTTAAAGGCCTTCTCAGTGCTCACATAGTATGAGACATCCTAAGAGCCTGATTGTCTTGGGTTATCACCAGGTTTTCTAAAGGAAAATATCTCATAGTTTAAGGGCTCTCTTTGACTTTTAAATTCAGGAGCTAATTTTTCCACACAAAAATACATGCATCTTTTTTTTTTTAGCAAAAACTATAGTTTCATAATTTAAAAGCCATACAAAATGGGCAAAGACCCAAATATTTTTTAATAAATCATCTTTGAAAGTCACACTGGGGTTACTTTTTTTTTTGTATCATAGTAGCATATCTTTGGTCTTTAAAAAATTTTTAAACTCACAGGCCTTTGAACGTAACCAAAGCTCTGGATTCCTAAACTCTAATATTCTTATAAATAAAACTATCTTTAAAGGTAAATTCTTGAAATGAAGTTCTCATAGAATACACTCAGGGTTTTTCTTAATTTTTACCCCAGTCTTGCCAGTCTTGTTTGGAGATTTACTGGAGTGGGCTGCTTCTGATGTGCTTTTCTCACAGGACTGTTTAGTAAGCGGAGGATGCCAGCTTGCAGCCCAGGTTGTATTCCTGCTGTTAGCATCCATCAAGTCTTTGTTCAGCTGTCTTTGAGAGGGACAGATGCTGCTTTGACCCATGACTCAGTCTTATCCAAAGCAAAACGATCGTCTCTGGGCTGGAGGTGCCCTGGGCCAGCAACCACGCACAAATTGAGAGTGGAGTTTGTCTTTGTTAGTCTTTGCCAAGCAGCAGCCAGCTGGTCTTAAGCTTACTTCCTGTCTTTGCTTGGTCATAGAACAGCAAGTCTACCTGGATGGCAAAGATAGGCCAATTTGGACAGTGTGAAAGGAGGCTGTGTGCAACACACACTAGAAGACTCAAATCCAGCTAATGTACTGCCTGTGTAGGTCTGGGCACCTGGTATAGATATGCGAGCCCTTCTCATCCTCACAGGAGAAAAGGAAAATGCTTCATCTTAGCAGCTAAGCCAGATGGAAGGCATGCCTTCCATTTTAGGCATGTTTTAAAAACCTGCCTAAGGTGGTCCATCCACAGTCACGATGCACCTGACCTGGGTCCAAAACAAGAAAACTATCAAGAATTTGGACAGCTGGTTCCTCTTTCTCTGTTCCTTTCTTAAGGCTGGACCGACCTCAGCAGGCCCACAGCTTCTGCTTGACTCTCTGCTGGCAGGCTTTCTTTCTCTCTAGTTTTAGCCCCTTCCCGCCCTCCCATGGGCTTCCTCTCTCAGTTGTAACACACAGCATGGGCACAACACCCACCCCTGGGGCACCCAGACCCTTCTTTCTGTGAGCTCTTGAGTCTGTGGTTGCCTGGGGAAGAATTCTTTGTTTAAATTCTTGAAAGGACCTACTGTGTGAAGCTTCCTTTTCCAGCAAGCTGTAGATCAGAGGTCACAGTGAAGCCTACAGATTGGCTCCCTTTGTGAGATGCTCATCTAATCCCAAGCTGGTTTCAGAGGGTCTAGGATCCACTTAAATGGAACTGAGTGTATATAGTATACACTCATTCATTCACTCTATCGTTCAGCTCGTATTTCTTATTTGTTTGTTTGTTTGTTTTTTGAGATAGCGTTTCAACCATGCAGCCTTGGATGGTCTGAAGTGGGCACTTGTTCTGGGCCCTATCTGCTGCAAGAGGTGCTTCAGGCACAGGAGCATATCTTAATATTTCATGTATTCATTCAGTTAGGTTAGGGCTAGTGGGCCAAACACAGAGGCAGCAGATACACTCCTAAGGGACCCACAGTCTAGTGGGGAAAGAGGACAATAAGCTAGGCATGGCACAGTAAAAAAGTATTAGCTATGATCAGGGTTATGTGGCCAGCTCTGAAAATAGCTTGAGGAAGGTCCCAGAGACTGGCGCTGCTCCCTCCCCCTGCCCTCCCCCCCAACCCCCACCGCAGAAAGTGAAACTCAAACATGGAGATAGACACATGGAGAAAAAGAGTGTTTGGAAAAATAAACAGTACATGAAGGCCTGAAACCACTGGCCTAACTAGAGATGACTAGAGTTTCTTTGAGTTTGCTTGATGCAAAGAAGAAAGAGAAGGGTGCAGCAGGGAGGCCAGAGGTGGCTGCGTGGGACTGATTGCGGCAGCACACTGCAAGCGGCACCTGTGAGTCTGATGGAAATGCATTTGAATGTGTTTCTACATGTTCAGGTAGAAGCCCTGACAGCAGTGGCTGAATACAGGCAAAGGAGACACAGGATCGTGGTATTTGTCTCTATGATCTTGCTCATGTTACTTCCCATACTTGACTTCCTTATAGCTGACCTGGAAATGATTAGTAAGAGTAACACCTTGCTTACTGGGTGATTGTGGGGGTGAAAGGTGAGAAAAGAGACTTTGAACTTTAAGGTTCTGGGTAAAGTGTGTCATTTGGCATACTTTTATTGAAAGCTTGGTTAAAATACATTAAGATGGGTCTGTCACCTTTCATATGTGGTGAGACCATCACAAACAGAAGTCAGGTTTCCCTGAAGTTTGCATTCTTGGTGCCTAGGATAGGGCCTGGTAACTAGGTCATTCCTTATAACATCAAACATCTATCAAAAATTAGTCTAAAGTGCACACACACACACACATACACACACACAAAGAGAGAGTGAGAGAGAGATACACTATGAGGAAGTTAAAGTTTTGATTCCCAAATGTACTAAAATGAAAAGAACCAAGCAGAGGATTTCATTTGCTTTTTCAAGAGCTGCTCATGAACTAACTGCAGGGGAGGGGCCCATTGCACAAGGCTCACTGGGCCACGGCCACAGGAGAGTTTGTGGAGAGGAAGTAATGACTCTCTGTCCTACCTGAAGCCAGTGGGATGAAATCCCAGACCCAGGGGCTCTGTAGGCTCCTGGGAATGCTCTGCTGGTACCAGATCCAAGAGTGTGGTCAAGGAGGGTCAGAAGGCAGCAGATGTGGCTCATGCCATCCTGAGCTGTCTGCACATGCTCTCAGACTTCATACTCACAGTGACTCCTTTAGAGATGAGGAACCTGGTTTTTCAAAGGTGGAGGAGGACACTCACATCCCTTGGGTGTCAGGGTGCCAGACCTTTATCTTTCTAACTTCAAAGTGCACACCCGTTGGCTCCTGGTGCTGGAGTGCTATTCCCTCCTAGAAACAGCTCACCCAAAAGGAGAAAACGACACCATATTTTAAAACTCAAAAACACCATTATGAGCAAGAACATCAGGATAAACAGCTCTTTTGGACTGAGGCGATGGCTCAGTGGGTAAAGTGCTTGCCTTGAAAGTGTGAAGACCGGTAGTTTAAGTTCCCAGAATCTGCATAAAACCTGGCCACATTAGGAGAACCTCTGTAACCTCATCTCCTGCTGGGAGACGGGAGGTAGAAACAGGAGACTGCTCAGAAGTGTGGGGGCCAGCTAGTCTGGCACATGCGGTGGGAATGCGACACAGCTTTGTTACAAGCACAGAAGGAGGAGAGACCAGCATCCAAGATTGCTCCTGATCCCCACTCGTGCACCCTAGCACATGTGCACTTATATTCATACACATGAACACATGCACACATGAATACCCACATACATGAATACAGACATGCACACACACACACACCAATCAGAAGCTCTCCTTCAAAGAAAGTCTTTTAAATCCTTAGCCAACTGGCTGTCCACTTTTAAGGCACATCCAACACATCAAATTCTAACAACATTTTCAGTACCCATCAGGGATCATTAATTATATTCATCCCTTTAATTGAAACCTATTCTGGCTTGGAGTTATGAGTAAGAACTTATGTGTAAGAACTACAGTACATCTCAGAGTTCAAGTGTACTTTCAGTTACAGTGAAACTCAGGGAAAACAAAATAAAAAACACTGAGGCAGCCTCAGCGGATGAGTCATTCTCTTTGATCACTCTAGCTGAAATTTGTACAAAGAAGTAGGTTGTACTGACTTGCCTCATAAAAGCGTCTGAACTTAACTTACTTTGTGACCAACTAGCTAAATCTTGATATTTATAAACATTACTTTGCAAGTTTCTTGGTGCCTCTATGAAGTATTGAAAAAAGAAAGAAAGAAGAAAGAAAGATGTCTTATTTTTCCTAACTTATGTCTCAGGAAGATTCTTAAGACATATAAAAACTACACCATGTCCTTTTATGTCTCTGGACTGTGGTTCAAGAACGTCAAAGGACAGATAGAGCGTTGCTTTGGGTTAGCAGCTCGTATACTTGAAGTGCACAACATACAGGCACGTATATATGTGTGTGTGTGTGAATGTTGTCTCTGATCTTCAGTGCTCATGTATATTTTTACTTACCTGAGTGTTTCACTTCTCCTCTTTAAGGGTGTAGCTTCTCTTGAATAAACATTTAAGTAGTCTAACCATCAATAATTAAGGCATTTTAAACTCTTCTTCCTTCAATTTACTGGATTCTAGAAGCCTCAGCTGACAGAAAGGCATGGTGATGATGATAAAGAATGCACCTTGATTTAATAAGTGAATTCTGTCTTTCACAGTTGATATATCAGAGGAGAGCTTGCTTATTCTGATTATATTATTGGTCACAATAGAATTTGACACCCAATACTTTCTAGCACACTGCTTTGCCTAAGAAATTTTATGACTAATTAAGTATGATCTCTCACTTTCTGTGTGTGTCTGACTGTCTTTTTTGGAATATATATGTGTGTGTGCAGGTACATGCATATGTGTGTATATGTGTGAATGGCAGAGGTGAGTCTTGAGATTGTTCCTCCAGTGTCCTCTACCTTATTATCTTTAAATGTTGTTTTACATTTCTCTAAATATATAAATATAAATATTGAGTATGCATGTTTGCACAGGTCATGGCATATGTGTAGAGGTCACAGGACAACTTTTAGGAATTGGTTCTCTCTTTCGGCAATGTGGGTCTTGGGGACTGAACTCAGGTCATCAGGTCTGGCAGCAAATGCTTTTATCTCCTGAGTCATCTCAATGACCCCATCCATCTTAATTTTGAGACAGCCTGTCCTTGGCCTGGAGCTCTTCCATGCGGCTTGACTGGACGGCCAATAGCATTTAGAGATCTACCCGTCTCTGCCAAGCTCAGTGCTGAGATTACAACTGCATGCAACCATGCAGTGATTTGCATCAAATTGGCCCATAGGTCCATAGGGGGTGGCACTATTAGGAGGTGTGGCTTTGTTGGAGGAAGTGCATCACTATGGGGTGGGCTTTGAGGTCTCAGAAGTTCAAGCCAGATCAAGTGGCTCAATTCATTTCCTGCTGCCTGCCAATTTGGGTGTAGAACTCTCTGCTCTTTCTCCAGCATCATGTCTGCGTGTGTGCCACCATGCTTTCATCATGATGATAATGGACTAAACCTCCAAACTATATGCCAGCCCCAATTAATTTTTTTTTTTTTTTACTTTTAGTTGCTCTGGTTATGGTGTATCTTCACAGCAATAAAGCCCTAACTAAGACACCCAGGTTATTGTTATTGTTTATTATTTTTTTTAATTTGAGTTCTGATACAGAACTCAGGTCCTTGTGCGTGCAAGCTAAGACATTTACCAACATCCATGTGATTTTTGTTCAGTGTTTTTGTTCAGTGCATAATTCACAAGCTATAATTTAGTGTAGTTATTTAAATCTAGCCTGAGAGTCACTGCCACCAAGGAAGAGTTAAGGAGGCATTGCAGAAAGGGCAGGGGTCATGGCCCAATGGAAATACATTCCCTTGTCTTTGAGGAACAGTTTTGTGGCAACAACAGTTATTTGGACAGCTAGGTCTGTCACATTACCCAGTCCCCCCAGAGTATATATGTTTCAAGAGCAGCTCTCACCCAGGAGGGAGAGTTGAAGGCCTAGAGGAAGGAACTGATAAGAAGAATACTCTTTCCCTATCACTTTGTATTTCTGGAGATATATCTATCTACCTACCTACCTAACCATGATCTATCATCTCTATCTATCTAAGTGCACATGAATTGCTATAATAAAAATGCCATAGACTATCAAAACAACACGGGTTTACTTCTTACAGTTTTCAAGGCCAGGAAGTACAAGATCATTGTCCCGGCAGATTGGGTGTGACTTGGAAGTCAGTTCTTTTGCTATCGAGCTATCTGCTTAACAAGTAGGCCAAAGTGTTTATCATATGTATTTGGAACAGGTAAAAACTTGACTCCCAAATGTTCTAAAATGAAACTATAAACAAGGAAAGGTTTGTATTTGCTGTTTCAAGAGCTGCTCATGAACTAACTAGATCCTGCAGGGGAGGCCCATTGCCCAGAATCACTGGGCCACGGCCACAGGAGACAGTTTGTGGAAAGGAAGTAATGGCTCTGTCCCACCTGAAGCCAGTGTGATGAAATCCCAGACCCAGGGGCTCTGTAGGCTCCTGGGAATGCTCTGCTGGTACCAGATCCAAGAGTGTGGTCAAGGAGGGTCAGAAGGCAGCAGACTGTGGCTCATGCTGTCCTGAGCTGCCTGCACATGCTCTCAGGCTTCATCTTCACAGTGACTCCTTTAGAGATGAGGAAGCTGGTTTTTAAAAGTTGGATCAGGTGGTGGTGTCTCATGCCTTTAATTCCAACACTTAGAAAGCAGAGGCCAGTGGGTCTCCTAGAGTGCAAGGCCAACTTGATCTACAGTGTGAGTTCCAGAATAGTCAGTGCTATAGAGAGAAAGCCTGTCTCAAAACAAACAAACAAACAAACAAACAAAAAACAACAACAGAAGTTGGATCAAGGCACCCATGATCCTTTGGTGGCAGGGAAGTACTGAGCCCAGATTCACATCTTCCTGACTTCAAAGTGCATATCTTTTGCTCATGTGTACCTGAATACATTATCTCTCACTTCTCATAGAAACAATTCATGGACACCACACCAAAATAGAGGCAATGACACCATACCATAAAGCTTTGCAAATACCAGTCTGCTCCCTGATTTATGCATAGCTGCCTTCTTATTGTGGCATCACAGAGAGAGAGAGAGAGAGAGAGAGAGAGAGAGAGAGAGAGAGAGAGAGAGAGAGAGAGAGAGAGAGAGAGAGAGAGATTTCCTTTATGGATGCCAATCCCACTTATTAGTGTGCCACTGTCCATACCTCCTCTAATTCCCATTACCTCTCAAATACCTTACCTCCTGATACCATCACATTAGAGAGCAGAGTTTTAACATTTGGATTGTAGTGGATACAGACATTCCATAATATTATTTATATTATCTATCCATCAATCCATCTCAGATTTTTCTGCCTCTGTGTATACATGTTACTATCAAAGCTTCTAAATTTACCTGTGTTCAATTCAAACTAGAACTGAGCCTTGTCGGGGATCTTGGATTCCAGTTCTAAAAGTAGCCAGAGTCAACAGCCCCACTCTCTTGTCATAACCTGCATTGAGGGGAGGTGATGTATTCATGTGGTTTTATGGAGGACAGTTCTTGAATGGGAGGTGGAAGAACTGAAAGCACATGAAACTTTCACTGTGTCATGTCCAAAGGGCTGGGAAGTGAGGGATTCCTGGCTTCTAAGAGGCATAGATGTCACTGAGAAAGTTCAGGTGTCTGTTAAGGCAAGAAAGTAGAGGAAGAGTAAAGTAAGAAAACTGTTATGATGCTAAACATTTGTTTGTGGCACAGCGGGTATACCTTCACACAGTAGGGCCAGTTGGAGGTTTGAGACTGCAAACAACAATGGAGGTAACATGTGGAACCTCCATATGGCTAAGAACAGGAAGGGTGATAGATGTCATTGGCTGAGACCAGACTGGAGCCACCCTTTGGATAATGGTCATAAGGGTCAGATCTTATGGTTTGAAGATCAGTAGTAACCAAGAAGAAGATCTAGCATGAAGGCCAATAACTTCTCCTCCTGAAGGACATAATGTCCTTCCCAATAACTTCATCCTAGCTTGTTTGGTACCTGTTGCCATGGCACCACTTAGATCCCATATCTATTTAGAGTAGCTCTCAAATGCATTTTATACGGCCTTCCCATTACTTTAGAAATATCACAGAGTATCAGGCTTGTGTCTTCTTCCAAGTGGAGCCATGAGGAAGTAAGGCTGATTTGGACCCTTGCCCTCTAGTGACCACATCCCTCCTGGATGGTGACCTGACTTCAAGGACCTGTTTGGGCAGTGAAATGGCATTCCTCTGGCCTCATTTGATCAGGTACATCTCAAGAAGCATTGGAGTTGGCATGAGGTCGCCTCTAATGACCCAGATCAAGAGTTGAGGGCATTCATTGGAATGACTGTTCCCTAGGCAGCTGAGGGCTGGCATCTCAGAACACTCTGGGGTCTCAGACAGTGAGAAACTAGAAAGGTTCGTTCAAGTGCAGGACCATTCCAGAGGGAGCCTGCAGCTGCCAAACAACTTCAGGAGAAAGAAGTCTTCCAAACTCTCTGGTCCTGAAGAAATCTTCCCTCTCCATCAGGCTGTGCATGCAGGTGTCCCTGCCCCGCCCAACCCTGTCAGGCTCCCTGACTCCTCGCCTTGCTTCTCAAGGCTTCTTCCTCCCCTATCTCTTTAATGTTCCTGTTTGGGGCCTCACCTATGTTAGCGTGTTGATGGGGAGGGGGAGGAGCTGTTTCAGTATGATTCCTCACGAAGAAAGCACTTGATTCTAGATGAGGGCTTTAGCTCTTAGCTCCTGGCTTGGGAATTTTGTTGTTGTTTACCACAGTTTATTGAGTTTAGATTTGGGAGGAAAGCTCATGTAGTTTCAGCTGGCCTTAAACTCACTATGTGACTATGGTTGATAGTGAATTCCTGATCTGCATGCCTTTATTTGGGGTTCCTTAAGCGTTTCCCTTCCAACCCCTAATCCTAGGTAGGAGAGAGAAGGTTAGCCGCAGACCCCTTTACTTCTCCTGGTTGTTTAGGGTTGATGGGTTCTTAGGGGCTATACCAGTCCTGGTCAAAGGGTAGACTCAGCAAGCAGTCTCCTCCAAGCGGCCACCCCATCCATCTCTGGCCTCTCCAAACTGCTCCATGCCACATGCCAGCTTCACACACCACACCCCCTTTCTCTCTCTGGGCTTCCCTATGTATATCCCTAGACCATGTCCCTCTCCATGCCACGCAAGGCAGGCCATAACCAGCTGGCAAAGACCATGCCCCGCACAAGACAGTTTTCAGTGGATGAATTAATGCCCAAACTAAAATCCCACACTTAGGATTAACAGAAAAACATATTTACAGAACATGACTGAGTTTACAAAGAAACCAACACTTCCATTATACACTGAGATTGTATACCTGGCCTTCAGTTTTGTTTTTGAGGTAGGATCTTCCTTTGCATCTCTGGCTGGCCTTCAGCTAGTGATTCTGCTGCCTTGACCTTCTAGGTTCTGGGATTATAGCTAGGTATCACTTTCCCTTGCCAGCTGCTCTGTTAAAAGGCAACAGGCTTTAGCACCCCATGAAGGATGAGAAATGAGGGTCCCGATTAGTCACATTATGAGAAGGGCACCACTACCACAGCATGTTTTGCTAATGAGCCCTGGTGTGATGTGTCAGTGTGTCAGAGGACTGTTCCAGTCAGCTATCATGTCTGTCCACAAGAGGTCCCAGCTCAGCCTCACAGGAGCTAGTGACAGTCACATTCTATGAAACAGCCTTTTGCACATGCTGTCATGCTTACGATGCAGCTGGGAGCTTATTGGGATATAGCAGGCTTGGGGTGGAAGTTGAACTTACGAAGTTTCTAATGGACTGTCTCTTGTTGCTGGCCTATGGTTATACTTTGATGGATTTTAGTAAATATGTGAACCTGTCAGATAGTTTAGGGATGGAACACTAATTCTACTGGGAAAAAAACATAAGTCATTTTATTCTTGTGTTGTCACATCACGGCCATCAGAGCAGATATCTGTGACTCTAAAACAGTGGTTCTCAACCTGTGAGTCTCAGCCCCATTGGCAAACCTCCATCTCCAAAACTATTTACATTATGATTCATAGCAGTAGCAACAAATTAAAGATATGAAGTATCAACAAGATAATTTTACGGCTGACAGTCACCACAACATGAGGAGCTGTATTAAAGGGTCACAGCATTAGGAAGGTTGAGAACCATTGCTCTAAAAGATGAGGGATCTGTCCCCACCAAGAAGCAATTCACCAAGTGGATATCTTCGAGTTCAACTCACTTCTAACACTGCCCAGTTGGAAATACTGGCAGAACCCTCAAATTGAGGGCTTAGTCCCAAGACTAAAGCCCTTCAGCCCCAGTCACAAGACTGTGTACTTGAAACTTCTGGCTGGCCAGACAAAAGGTTTTTCTTTGTTTGTTTGTTTTTTTTGGGGGGGGGTTGGTGCTATTCTCTTTGGATTTGACTGACTTACTCCCATGGCTTGCTAGATTTGGGAAAACACTATAATTACATCTAGAGTTCTTTATAAAAGATATTTTAAGCCCATAAACAGCTCTGTGAAAGACATGTAGGACAGTCTGGAAGAGCCTGGGGCACAGGACCTTCTGTCCCTGTGAGCTGGAGCATACCAGCTTCCACTGTGGGGATGTGGTCTCATTCGTCTTCCTATGAGCTGCCACAGCTTAGTCTATCAGAAACCTCTGCATGCTGGCCTGTGTGTGTGTGTGGGGGGGTTGTCTATTGAGATTTCATTGCCTGCCCAAGACTGACAGACTGAGTACGGAATGTCAGCAAGGCCTGTGTGAGTCACCATCCTTGTAGTATCCCTCCCTCAAGGCTTTGGGGTAGTACTCCTCGGCAATGAGGGGTTTATGACATATTATAAGGCAATGGCAGGTTGGGATATTTCTTTATGCTTAGCTCCAAGGCAGAGTGCTGAGGAAAGATCAGGAGAACCGAAATTTAATGTCTTTGGCCTGCTTTAGAGTGGGAGGCAGAAGTCAGGAACCATGGACAAAAGCTCTACATTATACTAACGATATTACACTAATGTTACACTAGTGATATTACACTAATGTTCCTCAAACTTCCACCATAAAGGCTCCCTGGTACTTCAAAGACTACTTTTGTTTCCTGTTTGGCAAACTGAACTGTCTAGTACTAGGTAGCAGGCAGAGGCCCTGCGCCTTAAACCTTCCATTCACATAAAACTTAGTGTTTTTAAACTATTCATACGAATGGATTCCTGGGACCCCAAACTGGATAATTTTAGTTCACAGAATTAAAAGCTGAGAGAAGGTTCTAAAAAACAAAAATTAAGTAAGATGTGGTGTCTTCTACTTGCGATATCAACAGTGTGAAGAAGGGGGACTGCCATGCACGCGAGGCCAGCTTGTACAGAAATATATATGGGTTTAAACATTAAAAAAATCCCCACCTAAAGGATTAAAACGCCTTATTCACTGAAAATTCAAATCTCAGGCCTATCCTTTAAGATGATTACCCAAAGCATGAAGTGCAAAGACAGAAGATGAATAAAATGGGAAAATTTTTCCAGCTGGGGGGGCATCTCACAGTGCCTGTGACATGCTTGCATACTAAAAGCAGGCAATGCCAAAGGAAGCTGAGGTAAGGATATTGATGTTTCCATAGGGGCTGAGATAATAGAAATGAAGGAAGGCGGAACTCACGCCTTGGTGAGTTTGACTCGGGGCCTGCTTCTAAGGAAGGCAAAGCTGGAACACACCTTAGTGTCACAATGCTTTTGGTGGGCAAATTGTAAAGCTTTTGATGAATCGTCCTTTGAGGCTGAAATAAGAAGACAGGCTTCTCTTGTTGACTGTGCTGTGTACTGTAACATCTCTGAGGACATCCTGAAGTGAGGAATATAGCAGGGACAGTCTGCAACTTTAAACAGAGGACTTTGACTTACTGAGAGGATCACTTTTGTGGCAGTTCATTAGGATCTTGACTAGCACTAGAGTTGTCTCACGCCACTGTGTCATCTCTGAGGAGGAATCTAACTTTTCACGTGAGCACAGATTCTCTCTTCTCTTTCAATGCCTTACTTAAGAGGTAGGCTTTAGTCACCTCTGTGAGGCATTATAAAGTGTTTCTTAGAATGCTTGATTATACTTGGAGCTCTTTGTAGTCCCTGAAATGTGATGCCATAACTAAATTTTCTTTTGCATATGTGTGTGCACATGTGTGGGGTGTGTGTGTGTGTGTGTTTGTGTGTGTGTGTGAAAAGTGGAGGAAGAGTTTGCATGGAGAGTAGCATCATGGTCACCTAAGAAAACCTGTGGAGTCAACAACAGACACCTTTGGTTATTAATCTGATGGAAATCACTAGAATTCCCAGCCAAGTTCTCTACTATGTTTTTAAAGATGGGGCCCTGAGCCTTGAACATGATAAGCCCATACATTTTCCCCAGGTAGCAAACTATGCAGCATTTGGAAAAAGAACACCGCCAGCTGAGACTCAAGCTTCCCACACATGAGCAGCCATTTTAAAGTGGGCTATGGACCACCTGAGGCATGTATCGTTAGGCTTTACTCAGTTCTTTACAGGCAGGGGTCAAGGCCTAGCCAAAAAGAGATGTCAAAGATGGAATGTTAATATTTGTTTGTAATCTCAGCACTGGAGGCTAAGGTAGAAGAATCATGAGTTCAAGGCCACGCTAGGCCTTGTGCAAATCAGTTCAAAATCAGCACAGATAAAGAGACCAGGTCTCAAAAATCTAAGAAAACAAAAGGAAAAATAAAGAAAGAAGAGAGAGAGAGAACAAAGAAGTTTGATTAGAATTTGGTCAGGTAAGAAGTCATTGTTAGGAAAAAGAGACAATAAATAAAATAAAATAAAATAAAGAGTGTTATATTATGAAATCAGGAAAGTCTAGGAGAGGCATAGTGCATTGAGGTGAAGGTGAAAATGTTGCTGCTTTAAAGATGGTGAAGGCAGGCCCTGCTGAGAAAGTGACACCAAGTGAGGTCCCCAGAGAGATGAGGAGAGGAGCCCTGGGGATGGCCAAGGGGAGAACTTCCCTGCCAAGGGAGGAACAAAGGAATAAGCCCAGAGTCAAGGGCAGATGGTGTTTTCTGAGGAATGATCAAACAATGAGGTAAGAAGTGACAATGGTGTCCTAAGGCCTTTGCTTTCCTGAAATGAGACAGTAAACCAGTGGCTCGGAGCACAGAGGTGCCATATTCTTTGATGAGAAGTCTAGTCTGAGGGTTGACATTTTCAGTCAGGTCCATGCCATCTTAAGAACAAATCCACAAGTATGTAGGGTTTCCCTCCTTAAGCTAACTGATAGGCAGCAATTAGAAAACCGATTGAAAGCACCCAAGGTAGCATCATGTAAAAGTAGCTAACTCACTTAAATGTTCTTATCTAACAAGCAACAATTCATCTTGTAATTGAATAGAACAGCTGTCTTCCACTTACCCAGGCCCCGCCATTAGATACATTCTTAAAGTAAAAAGTACAGTCAGTACAGATATGTATCAGATAAAATGTGTAATTCTAGCATTCACTAATTCATTCCTGGATAACCCAGCTCAGGCTTGTCTTGACACATACATATAAATATCTTTTTTTCCCTCAAAACTTGGGCATGTGCGTGCATATTCGTTGGAAACTATACTTCTTATTCAAAAGTTTTTTGGATAAATCTTGATGTCAGTATAGATGATAATACTTCATTCATTCTTATTGAAGAATGTTGAAGGACAAAATTGTTCACCTCCCAATGGCCAGGAAGTAGAAAGGGCAGAACGTATCTGTGCTAGCTGGCTTCCTCCCCCGCTTTGTTCCATCTAGCCTCCCTGGATGCTACTATCCACATTAAGAGAGTGTTTTCTCCTGAAGACACTGTCCCACATGCAACGTGTCTCTGGAAAGACACTCACAGATGCTTCTAAAAGAGTGCTTTATCAGTCTCCCAGGAATATCTCTATTCAATTGAAATCAGCCATCATCAGAGCAGTGATCAATGAGACGTGGACATACACATTTTTCAGAGTAGATGGTCCTAATTCCACGAGAAGACTCCCTGTTCATAGGCCACCTCCAAGTCCCTGTATTTGCACTCCTAGCAGAGCATAAGAAAGTCTGTTTTCTTGTCAGAACCGGATTTCATTAACATTAAAGCTTCTGTTGAGACAAACATCATTCCATAAGTGGGTAAACCATAAAGATGACTTTATTCAGGACTATTCCTATGACATTTTGAAGCAAATAAAAAAAAAAAAAAACACTGTGTGTCTCCTGCCCCACCAAAAACAAACAAAAAACCAACCAGGCTTTACTCTGACCACAACTGTCTTAGTGTCTTTTCTACTTTGTGGTAACATACCACAACCAAGGCAACATATTGAAGAAAATTTATTTAGGGCTCATAGTTGCAAAGGATGAGAGTTCCTCATGGTAAAGTGCAGGCAACAGGCAGCAGGTGGCTGAAATGAGAACTGAGAGCTCACATCTTGAACCACAGCAGGAGCCAAAGCATGCATGCCAGATGGTGGGAGGTTTTTGAAACCTCAAAGCACCCTCCCCTTACCCTGCCTCACGATACACCTCCTCCAACAAGGACACCTCCTAATCCTTTGCCAATGGTTTCACCAACTGGGGACCAAATATTCAAACATCTGAGCTGGTGGGGGCCCTTTCACCACAGCAAGAAAAGAGAACTTGTAGGTAAGAGCCAGGTTAGAGTTGGTGGCTGGAAAATCACTGGGAGGAAACAGGAAGGGTAGGAAACAGGAAGGCTACGGAGGGGAGGTTGGTTAAACCAAGCCAGCAGTTCTGCTGACACAGACAGGGTTGATCAGGCATCACTAGAGAAGAGTGGAAGTTCTTAGTAAACTGACTTAGCAGGGACCCTCGCTCCAACTTTTTGATGAGAATGCGTTAAACTGCTGCCGAGAGAAATCAACACCCTAATGCTCAATTCTGAACTGGGCTCTGGCATGCTAAGGTATTATCATCTTTTGCTGGAGGTTGCAGCCCAGCAAACTGCCACCACCAATTAACTTGACACCTAGGGAGAGTCTTGGCTACTACAGACCTTTGTGGCCCAGGGTTGCCCAGCTTCTGGTTAGGACAGCTACTCCTGTATGCACCTGCCATTTTTCTTGTTGCACAACTTGAGAAATTCCCTTTGTTCTTAGCTTCTTCTTCTCTCTCAAAGCTCGATGCAAACAGTGTCTTCAGGGGCCTTCCTCATTCTGAGCTGTCTGATCCGTGAGTCGCAATGCTCAGGTCCCAAATAAGGTACCCCTGTTTCTGTGATGCCTGTGTTCAAAGCGATTGACAGCATGGGTCAGGAGAAGGTTCTAGAACCTAAATGAAGTTTGGCCAAATGAAGGAGGTAAAAAGCTTGTTTCTGATTGGTATCTCTCTGGTCAGTATTGTAGTTAGTAATGATTTGATGGTTAGCCATTTGTATTTTTGGCCTCTGAGGTCCTTCAATGCATATGTATTTATTTCTTTTTTGCATTCTTTCTTAGCTCCTGATATCTAGAGAGTAATAAATAATCCTTTGGCTGCTGTGTGAATTAGAAGTATTTTCTATTTCAGTTGCTTTTACTTTGTTCTTGGTACTTTTTGTTACTTAGGGAAAAAAAAAACGAGTTTTGCAGTGTGAACATGCAAGTTTATCCCCACACAGAGCATGTCTACAAACATGTCCTGTATGTCTATACTTTACCTTGAAATGCCCTTTGATTTAAGAAAAAAAAACTCTCTGGCTTTTATAATTCTTATCTTCCTTTTCTGGTGTGGGAGGCATCCTGTCTTGCTTGTCTGCACACTGAAAGTGAGCCTTCAGAGCTTAATTTTAACTCAGCAAACAGAGCTTTTCAGTTGGGTCACATTACTGTGAACACTTGTGAAATTAAGGCGCTTTTCTTGAGGGTGAATTAAAATGTAGGACATCACCTTGCTGGAAGCATTTTTCTGTCTTTGGAATGCTGGCTGTAGTGCAGATCTGGAGGTTTCACTTACATGGAAGCCCAGATGGATCGTTTTAACACCAGCTGCTTCGAGGTTTCTTTGCCTCCTTTTCTCGACGCTTAGCGTTAACTCTGAAACAACTAACCTAACTGTTGAAAACTTAGGGGCAGCAAAACCCCAGAGCTTTCTGGTCCCTTTTATTCTCTCCATGATAACCCCCAGCAGAGAGAGTTTGCATTTTATACCTCTGTCTGTTTTTCCTGCCTTTTTGGTTCCAGGTTACATTCTGATTTTTGAAGCCCCAGTAGAGGTACAAATAAAATATACCTCCAAACCCCATCATTGTAAGGCCAAAATTGGCATGGTCGGACACAGTTGTCTCCATCTGAGTGACTTCTATTTCCTCCCTGATCAAGTGAATTGTCTTATTGTTTTGGCAAAATGTTGACACCACCTCCCACTTCCATCCTCTGCCTCCACGCAAAGATAAAAACCTAACGATCACCTCAGAAAGGTTTTGTGACATATAATCTAGTCACAGTCACAAAATATTTTAGGACACTTTAACGTCTTCTCAAGTTTATGTTCCACAACTAATTTTTAAAAGTTAATTAAAAGAAGAAAAGGGGAAAAGAGAGAGAAGAGAAACTGAATCTTTTAGTAATTATCAGCATTTCATTGAGCGGCACAGCAATCATAGAAAGCAGAGTGAAAACTCATGACATTTAAGAAATTGCTACATGAAGGGATATATTTTTAGGGCTCCTGTCAAGTGGACAATCACCAAACTCCCTTGCTTGCGCCCCACCCGGCCCCAGCTCCTTCAGTTCTGGGGTTTGAGCACGTGAAACAAGTGCTCCATGACCCAAGGCATGTCCCAGCCTGGACATTCTCTAGTTCTGGTTAGAATTTTGAAGCACCAGTAATGACACAATATAATCCCAGCTCATTCTAGATTTTCTTCCTTAAAATTCACTACTGATTTCAAGACATGAGGGAAGATACCTGATAAGCTAGGGTCAGATGGAAGGGGACTTGGAAAGGGGCAGGGAGGAGAGTAAGGAGGAAGGGTGGGATTGGGAGGGAATGAGGAAGCGGGATACAAAGTTAATAAACTATAATATTAAAAAAATAAAAAAGAAACAATTACATCTCTTTAAAACATTGTACTCTAGTTAGCAGGGAAGTAAAATTCATTTATAGATATGATGCTAATCCTGAAATCGCATAGAAGGATGATTTCTCTTTTTCTGGTGTAATTGGCAAAATCTGCTTTATATTTAAGAGGAACAGTTGTTAGGTGAAAGATACCATTCCTTTGAGTAGATAAGTTTTGAACCAGAGGCTAATGTGGAGAAGAGAATAAAATATGGCCTGTGTGTTTTTTCTACTGGGTAAAAAGAGGAATATAGAACCCATATATAAAGAATAAATGACATAAATAAAATAGTCATCATAAATAACACATCATTCAAAACCAACCAAACAAACAAACAAAAGACATGAGAGTGTATGTATGCACTGTTGGCCCAGGCATTTCCAGTGCCCTCTGGTGCCAGACATTACAAGTAGAACAGGACAGAGAACAGCTTATAGAGGGAGGTCAGGTGTGCATGCTACAATAGGGAACAGAGCCTTTACTAACGTATAAAAGTCAAGGCAGCCAGACTGATAGAATAATAATAAAAAGGAGACAGTTGAGGAACGAACTAAAACTAGGAAACACACTTTGAATTCTGTAGGTCAGACTGGAGAGGGGAGAATGAAAAAGAGCAAAATATTCTGAGGTAACCTTAACTGCCCATTTGTAGGGATTGTGTACAGAAAAGTCAATACAATCGCCCCTTTAGATAGCAGTTCAGATTTCTTGGGCTCTTCTAGGGGAGAAGAAGATGATTTTCTAATTGGTCTAAAAGTGAAGCATCTCAGCTTGAAGGCTGATTAGAGTGTAAGACAGGACACAGACTGTGGTTTGCCCACACCACGTTATAGACACTATTGACACTTAGACACTATAGAACAATAGAGACTTTACACTGCTGGGCCGCGCGGTGGCGTTCAAGCACTGCTATTCAGACAATGGCCTCTTAGGTGTAAATGTGTGTCACTTAAAGGCAAATGACCATGTATGGATATAACGTAGAACCCCTGCACAGATGTAGCTCATGGCAGCTCAGTATCCAAATGGGTTTTCTAGTAAGGGGAACAGGGCTGTCTCTGACATGAACTCAGTGGCTGGCTCTTTGATCACCTCCCCCTGATGGGGACGCAGCTTTACCAGGAAGGCTTAGCAGAGGAAGAAAATGCAGCCAGTCCTGATGAGACCTGATAGGCTAGGGTCAGATAGAAGGGGAGGAGGACCTCCCCTATCAGTGGACTTGGAGAGGGGGATGGGAGGAGATGAGGGAAGGAGGGAATGAGGGAAGGGACTACAGCTGGAATACAAAGTGAATAAAGTGTAATTAATAATGACAAAAAAAGATATAATGGTAGCCAGATGTAGTGGCACATGCCTGTAATCCAGCACTGAGGAGGCAGAGGCAGGCAGATCTCTGTAAGTTTGAGACCAGTCTGGTCTTCCAAATGAGTTCAGGACAGTCAAGGCTATACAGAGAAACCCTGTCTTGAAACACAAAACAAAAAGATGTAACAGGACTTTCTTGACCTGCCAGTGGATTAATAAAGATAAGACTTATTATTGTATATAAAAGGTTACACACTATAGCCCCAACAAACTGTAGACAGGGCCGTTAACTCTGTCTCACTCAGTCTTAACACCTGTTCCTTTTAGATCACACAAGTGAGATCCCCTCCCCATACCTGATTCTTCTCCCAAAGACTCTCTCTAAGCCTGGAATTCCTACCTTTCCTCTCCTGCCTAGCTATTGGCCATCAGATCTTTATTAAGCCAATCAAAAGGTGAGAGAGGAAGAGTGTTTACAGAATGTGAGGCAGGTGATTAGCCATAAGAATAACAAAACTGAAGACTGGACAGTACTCAGCAAACAGCATTTGAATACACAAAGATAACCTTCACACTGGGTACAAAACATTACCCTAGTGAAAAGACAGTAGAAATAATACATTAAAAAAGAAAGAAGTAGGTCAGGGACTCATCAAAACAACACACCAAGATGTGGGAAGACTTGATGCTGTCCTGTCTTCCCCTCTCCTAGAACCACAGTTCTCTTTGAAATAAAAAGGAGACCAGAATGAAAGGGCTCACCTTGTCCCCGACTCAGTTAAACAGGGCAAGAGGAACTGGCTGAGTTCTCTGGAAAATATTCATTTAATTTAACCAGTTTTTACTTTTACATAATACATTTTTTATCTGAAGAGATGACTTATTAATAGCTATCAGTATGTATGTGTGTGTGTGTATGTACATGTGTGTATGTGTGCTTGTGTGCATGTGTAGGTTACTTAAATCATTATGCCCTTATGAATAGTATTACAGAGAAGTTGAAGAAGATTACATATTTTAGCCTCTTTCTTATTGACTCGTCCCATTTTATGGATGCAGATGTGAGAGGTGTGTCTGGAGACAGTGTGGTGGTAAACTGAGTTGGGGCTAGCATTCAGCGAACACTGAGGCTAAGAAAATTCAAACCAGGTCTTCTAGATCCAAAACTGGAGCTACTGGAGAGCGCCCAGACTGGATGGGTGATGCTCCCACACGTGTGGGGTAAGGAGCAAGACAGGCTCACAAGTGAGTGCCAGGTGTGTGGCCAAGAAGAGACACGAGCCGAGAGTCCCAGGAGCGCTGTGATCTGTGCTCGGGTGTTGCTGTGTCACACAGTGTCCAGTCTTTCTAGACGTAGCGAAAGCCCCAGCCAGAGAGGCCTGTCACAGGCTCCTATGTTCCCCATTTCACCTGGCTGCCATCTCTGGAGCACACAGCCCTTTAATGTTTATTTTTAAACCAGGAGACAGGTATCAGAGGTGACACTTCTGAGGAAAAAGAGAAGGCCGGAGCAGGTAAAACCTAGGTTATGGCCCACAAAGAAGCTGGAGCCATGTTCTTTCCATAGAAGCCCCTTTTTCTCTTTCTCCATTTGCCTCAGGTTCTTGTGCTAGAGACAGCCTTGAAGGACAGATGAGCTCATTCAGGCCCGGCTGCTCCTGCTGGGAGACCCAGGCTGAGTTCCTCTCCTCCCGCTTTCTTCTTGCTCCTCCTCACCCCAGTGCTCTTCCGTCATCACCCAGAGTCCCATATATCTTTGTTTTTACTCTCAATCAGGAATTTGTAAGTTGAAAGTGAACTAAAGGGAATGAACAGCTTCCATGTACAGATGGATTATCTTACATGTACAGATGGATTAGCTTCCATGTATGATGGACTACCTTCCATGTACAGATTGATTAGTTTACAAGTGCAGATGGATTAGTTTACATGTATGAGGTATTAGCTTCTATGTATAGATGGATTAGCTTACATGTACTAGTTGGATTCTTGTTGAAGCCAACTGCAAAGAAATTTTTTCTGGACTTTTGGTCATATTAAAAAATAATATCCATTGATGTTAGGTATGAAATGATATTGTGCTAATGCTTTTAAGTTATATGTGCATCTGTTTACATAGAAAATACTGTGTGAGGAAAAAAATATCTTGCCCCTTTTCTCCAAAATGTTCCACTCTCCCCTTCACCCTCTTCTTTCCCTTAATCCTAGAAACATATCCCATGTGCACGAGAAATATTACATCCAGAGGCTAGAGAAATGACACAGTGGTTAAGAGCACTGGCTGTTCTACCAGAGGACTGGGTTCAGTTCTCAGCACTCACATGGCAGCTGACCCCTGCCTGGAGCTCCAGTTCCAGGGGATCCAACACCCACACATGCAGACATTTGTACGTGAAGGCAAAGCACCAATAAAAACAATAATAATATTTTATTTTTTTAAAAAAGTTTGGTTTATATACTTACTTTGCATTGTGATCATAGCCCCGCCCTTCTCTCCTGCCAGCCCCTCCCTACCACACTCCTCACCTTATTCAGCCTCCCCTTGTCTTCAGAAAAGGGGAGCTCCCCTCCCTCTAACCCACACTAACACATCAAGTCGCATCAGGACTGAGCTCCGTGTCATCCTCTAAGGCCAGGCAAGGTAGCCCAGCGAGGGCCAAGAGATTGAAAGCAGGCAACAGAATCCATAAAGAACACCCCCTCAGCTTACTAAGGACCCACACAAAGATCGAAATGCCCAGTATATGGGTCGGGGGCCCACATATGGGTAAGGGGCCCAGCTCAAGTCCGTGCATGCTCTTTAGTTGGTGCTTCTTCCTCTGTAAGCTGCCACTGGTCTAGTTTAGATGACTCTGTTGGTCTTGCAGTGTGCTTGTCCCCTCCAGGTCCCTCCTACTCTTCCACAGGACTCCCCTAGCTCTGCCTGATGCTTGGCTGTGAGTCTCAGCGTCTGATTTGATCAGCTGCTGGTGGTGGTGGGGTGACCTCTCAAAGAACAGTTAAGGTAGGCTCCTGTCTGTACACATGGCAGGGGGTCATCAATGGTGTCAGGGGTTGGCTCTCTCCCATGGCCTGCGTGTCAGATTGGGCCAGTCACTGGTTCGTCATTCACTCAGTCTCTATCTCTGCGCAAAACACCAATGCACATAGAATAAATAATAAAAAAGAAACATTTCATCCTAAACTCACATGTATCTGTAGTAGGCTTTAAAGATATATCTTGAGGGTCAGGTCTAGTAAGGACCAAATTGAATGTTTTCATCTACTCAGGTTAAATTCTACTCTCATAGCCTTTGCAATTCATGATGGAGAGACAAGCCCACTACCTTGATATCCTTTTATCACTTTCCTAACATGTTTTGGGAGAGGCAAAGAAGAGGAGGAAGCAAGTTTTATTGTGGCAAGAACTGAGAAGTTCTCATTTAAAAAGCCATTCCACGGTTCTTTGTTTCCCTCCTGGCCTTTAAATGTAGGAACATTTAGACTTTCAGACCCTTGAAGAGAGTTCTAGTACCTGGCTGCAAGCCATGGCCCAGTGCTGGTGACCAGGTAGTTTGATGATACATGAACACCTCCCTAACGCTGGAGTAGCTAGAAGACCTTTGGGATGGCTTAGGCCTTGCCAGGCTATTTCCTGGGAGGAGGGGAGATCTGTTACAGAGCCCAGCAAAGGGATTTGGTTCAGCTAGTAGGTAGAAGCAGGCACAGTAGTTCTCAGCTCACTGTGCCTGTCCCTGGACCCAACCACTCATGGTAGTGATGGAGGAGGATACTGTGTGAGGTAAGGAATGACCTCATCTTAGTGGTCCATGAGGGAGCCTGGAATGGGATGGAGATGCCAACTATAACATATGCATGTTTTTATAGCCCACAGGAACTAGGTCCATTCCAACTTATACATGAGGAATTCAGAGTTCAGATTTCCTGACCCTTCTGGGAGGTCATTCTATCTCAAAACTCCCACAGATCTTCCTGAGAAAATACCAGAAGAAAGGAAGGAGAGAAAGGAACAGACAATTTGTGGTTATTTATTACTTTGCAAAGCTGTGGTCAATAGTAACTCCAGCTGACATCCACCCCTCCCCCGCTCCACTCGTAGCTCTTGCCAGGTCTTGAGACCAAAGGGACATTGAAGGGAGGAAACGAACGCAATCCCTTATAAGGAAGGAACATAATTCAACCATAGGAGTGCTAGATAACTCCTTCCCTTTTCACTCTCTACTTCACCATATAATGATCACTGTTAAATATGCCAGTTGTTTCCCACTACTTAAGAACAGCTGAGAAAGGTACCGTGAGGGCTGTTATGACAATACCAAGATACAGATTCTTCTCTATATGAGAATTGTTTATGATAACAAATACTTGATGTGTTTTTACATTATAGTAATGATTTTGCAGTATTGTTTATTAAAATACAATTGATTCTATTCTGACAACTACAATCCAATGGCTGAGTATTTAAGGAGAAATTGAGGAAAGCCATGTAGGAAATCTGCTTTTACAGAAATTATTCTATAGCTCTCATGGGCTAATTTAATCAGTCGTTTAATTCAGTAGAAAGTGAAGTAATTACTTGATTCTGCATCTATTATCTTTGAGAAAGGGTCTTGCTATGTTGCTCAGCCTTGCATTTTCCTATCCTCCTGCCTCAGCTTCCTGAGGCATATGCCAACACTATAAGCTTATCATTGGCTTTATCCATATATTTAAGTTAGGTTAATTTATCTAAAATTGGATATGACTGATATCCAACTAAGAATGACAAGAGGACTGAGCAGATGACCCAGAGAGTAAAACACTTGGACATCAGCATTCACATACAGTTAGCTAGCTATTGTACTTTCATAACACCAGAGTTCCTCCTGGGAGAATGCAGGCAAAGACAGGACAGGTCCCAGAAGCTCAGAGGTCAGGGTGGCTTAGGTATGAGCATCAGTAGGCAACAGATCTCAAAAATAAGGTAGAAAATGAGGACCAACATTTGAAGTTATCCTCTGATTTCTACCTGTGGGCCATGGCATAGTTGCCAACTTTTCACACACACACACACACACACACACACAAAAGTTTTAAAAATGGGAAGAAGCTAATGCAAGTTTGTGGCAACTGTCTTGAACCCTCTCACTTTGTGCCTACCCTTTACTCATTTACCTCCTTTCTCCATAGATAGGTGTTTATTTCTGTCACTTAAAAAGGCCATTGCAATGACCTTGAAAACCCAATGTAATGTGGGTATGATAGGAGAGAGATCTGGCCTAAGCTGCAGTTGGCAAACGAAATCAGAGGAGGTATAGATACCTGAGCTGAGTCAGGCTGAAGCAGGCAATGGACAAGGGAGGGAGGAAATGTGTCCTGGCAAGGGGGTCAGTGTGAGTACACAGATGAGGAGTGAGATAGGATAGGAAGTGGTGAGAAGCCTGGGTCACTGGAATGCAGAAAGCAAGGTGGCCTGTGTGAGTGCCTGCGATCACGCAGACTGCTATGAGCAAAGGGCATGGTGCCAAGAGTTGAAAGGCTTGCAGACGCAGAACCAGGGAGAACTTTGGGGATATCTAAGTAACGCACTGGCCAGACTCCTGCATCTGGCTGCCAGCCCAGTCAATCAGGCTCAGGCCCAGTTAGTCTTAGCAGCTGCCAGCCTCGGCCAGACCCAGCCTACCTCAAACACGGGCAATGACATAGAAGGCCCTGATCATCTTTCACCTTGGCATAGTGTGTGTGTGTGTTTGTGTGCTTGCCCACGCGTGCACGTGCTATGTGCACATGTGTGAGTGTGTGTGTGTGCTCAGTCTAGCCACTCTGAGAATGGTTTCCTCACAAAGAGACAACATCTTAGAGTGCAGAATGTGGTAGTTTGCCCTTTTCTTCCAGTGGTGTTCCACTATATGACATTCTGTAGCTCTTTGAGGTTGGTACGTGTGAAGACTTTCCATCCATCAAACACCAACCAAGGGTTCTTGGGTATGATAAGGGTGACGATACACACTTCTTCAGGGTCACTACATCTGTACACTTCTACATCTGTACCTCATCCAGAATGAGAGTGATCTCATCCTACTTGAGGCACAGGCTCCATAGGAGAATGAAGGTGTCTTTCGGGAAAATGACCAACTAAAAGTTTTGTGGGTTTTTTTTTTCCCTTCCAGGGTTCTGTATTGGCGCCTTTATTACATATAGAAAAACAGAATATGAAAAGTTGTATTGATTAATGTATTGTTTAATCCTATCATGGAATGCTGCTGGTATAGCATGGCTTTTAATAAAACACTAGTTAACTTTTAAAGAGCATTTTGTATTTCCTCTCTGAGAAGAAGTCTTACAGGCTGTTTTCAGCATCAAGCTGCCCTCAGTCTGCTGTGGTTCCCTGGAGTTCTGGTCAGAAGGCAAGATGAGGTACAGTGAGCTAAGCCACATGCTGCGAGTTAGGGCAGGGGTTGGAAAGGACCTGGGGTTTCTCTTCTCCAATTGTTCTTGCATAAGGAAGGGCCTAGCTGTACCTACAAAGGCCGCTAGCTGCCCACCTCTACTTCCTGCATGTCAGCCCAGCACAGCCACGCCTTCTCCTGCTGACATGTTACAACTCTCCTTCGCTATTAAACATAAAGGTTACTTAAGTTACCCAGTTACACTGAACTTTGTACCTGTTCATTGTTTGCATCTCTGTACATATATACTTCTTGCACACATACACTTATGTACACACACGCACATACTTATATACACTCATATACATATATACACGCACTCTTACATACATACTCGCATGGGACAGAAAAATAAAAAGTTTCACGAGAACAGGGATTTTCTTTTTTCTTTCTTTTTTTTTTTCTGGTATGTATTTTTGTGCACCGCCCGTGAGGGAGTCATACAGGACGGGAGTTTCGGGTGGTTGTGAACTGCCCTGTGGGCACCAGGAACTGTACCCGGGTCCTCTGCACGAACAGTCAGTGCTCTGAACCACTGAGCCATCTCTCCAGGCCCCCACGGATTTTTCTTAGTTTTATCTGTCTCTGGTTCCTAAAATATTTAGTAGTCCGGACTGAATATCTGAATGTAGGAGGATGCTGGAGAAGTTTGGGGAAGTTCTGTAGCAGGCGCCAAGCAGGTTCTAAGGTTCCTTCTGGAGCTGTGGCGGAGGGTTACAGGGCTAACCTGAGCTGGATCTGCAGAGCTGCTGCTGCTGAGGGCAGGGGAACCGCCTGGTCCTCTGCCCTCTCGGGACTCCCCTAGCTTGTCACGCTAGTGCAGTGGGGGTTCCGGCCCTGTGGAAATTGTACACAATCTCCACAGTCCCGCAGAACTAGGGTGACACACTGGGCATCAGATGGTCTTCAATGCAGTGACCTCTGAGGCGAAGTGAAGGCAGAAGAAAGGTTTGGGGGTGGGGCAGGAGGCCTGCAGCAGTAAGTGGGGTAGGGAGCACTCCCCCTCCCCCACACGTGAAAATCCTGTAATGGCAAGTTTTATGCCATGAATCTTTTACTACAGGTTTTTAAAAAGGCAATGAGTAGAAAACAAATAAAAGACTTAGCAATAAAATGTCCCAGTGACCCCGATGACAGCTGTCATTGAGAAGTAAGCACTTCAGGGCGAAACCACTTGTAGACACAGCTGGTGATCTGAGAGAGAGCCAATTCCTTAGAGTTTTCCTCTGACCTCCATATGAGCACTATGGAGCACGCACATGTGCACACACATACATATACACTCACCCACTCGCATATATACACACACAGTCACACGCTCACATACATTCACAAACTCATATGCACACACACTCATACATAGAAACATACATACAGGTACACACTCACATACATACACACTCATGCACACTTATACACACACACATGTAATTTTTAAAATTAAGCACTGCAGTGAAATTGAGTGAGACTCATTTCAGACTCCTTCCTTTCCCCCCTTTCTTTTAAAAGTTATTTTATTTTATCTATGATTATTCTGTGTGTGTGTTGTGGTGTATGTTTGTGTATGATGTATGTGTGAGTGTGTGTGGTATGAGAGTGTGTTTGTATGAGATTATGGTGTGGGGGGGTATGTGAGTGTGTATGTGAGCTATATGGTATGTGTATGTATGGTATGGTGTTTGTGTGTGTGTGTGCGTGCACACACACATGTCATGGTCAGAGACCAACTTAGAAGAGTCTCAACTTTCACTGAGGATCCTGGGGCTCTGACGAAGGCCAGCAGCATTCATGGCCAGAGCCTGTACCCACTAGGCCACCTTGCTGAATCCCTCCCCCCATTTTTGACAGTAGTTTAGAAATTAGTAAAATTTAATCAAAGTTCAGAATCATGTTCTGTGGTGCAAATCCATTATCAACAACTTTCTTTCAAACATTAAATTATTTTTGCTTATGAAATTTTATTTCTAGTAAGCCAGGAAAAGTCAAACTCAGCTTATTGAAATTAGTTCATTTTAGATTTTAATCTATCTGTTAACTTTATGTCCACATATACTCACACAAATAATACTTGAGGTAAATAGTTATGGTTATTGGTTTTATATGTTTTTACATACCTTTATTAGAGTCCTCCGATAGATTCATTTTGTAGTTTTAAATCTTATGTACACTTATGGGACCTCATGAGAGTGGTAATTCTGTAATTCAGAATTTATGTATTTATTTTTTTTGAGACAAGGCATCTGTAACTCAGGCTGACTTGGTGTTCACTGTGTTCCCTAGGCTGGCCTCGAACTTGCAGCAATCCACCTCCTTCAGCCTCCTAAGTACTGGTATTATAGTCTTGAGCCGCAAAAGTCTGTATTTAAATGTTTCTACACAAAACAGATAAAAAACAAGGGTTAATTCAGGGCTTACAAAGCTGTGTATCTGACTGCACTGCCAGTGAGAACACTCACTGTTTGGAACATTTTGGGGTTCATGCACCTGGCAAGTGCTTCTGCCTGTTTGACAGGATTCTTGGAAGGACTGATAATCAGAAGTGGGGGCTTTGGCAGGATCTAAGTGTCAAAGTCACGAGCAATAACAAGCCCTAAAAATAACAGCTGCAAACCTAGCAGAGCAGAGCCCTTCTGTGAGAGGTATAATGGGAATTGTATTGATGAGCTTTCTTCTTACCCTGGCACATGAGTCGTGATCACAGGTAGGAATACGCCCACTTTTAAAAAGGGCTGTGGTGTGAAGCATCAATCCCTTTTGGCAGATAGGGATTTACCTAGAGGATAGATCAACCCTCTAGCAAAAATGACAGCTTAGCTCAATAGGTGTGTGTAAGGCATTTCCTGGTTGTGAGTATTAAGAACAGACTGGAGGTCAGCTTTCATTAGGCATTGTTCTGGGTTGTGAGACCGGGTTCTCTGTCCCCATAGTCCAAGAGCATGACAGCAACTACAGACTGAACATTGTGTTTAAGTACATGATATAATCTGCTAGGAAGTGATAAGTATTCTAGGAAGAGCCAGAAGGAGAACAACATAGGGAAGTTTGAGAGTATCAAGGAGAGGCAGATGTGAGGAACGTGCCTCAGTTGTGCACAGGATAGTGAACAAAGCCAGCAGAAACAGAAGAACATTCTAGGAAAACCAGGAATAAAGAGAATCAGATATGGGGTCTGCTAAGCTTGGCCAGTGTGGTTGCTGGAGGGCAGTAGAGAAGGGTCTGTGGGTTGTCACTTCAGTTCACATAGCGTACTGGATAGCTAGGTAACTCTGCTCAAGACTGTGAAAGGATTTGCTTGGCCATTGTGCTGGAAGTAGAAAGGAGTGGACAGGGTGGAAATGGAGATCCTGGGGCCATTCTTATGCTCCAGGCTAGACACAGTGGAGGCTCAGGACACATGCTGGGAAATGGACCCAGATGTGGGATAATAGAAGGCAAAATTGACACTATGTCATTGGAGATCTATGACTTAGCCTGGCTCTGAGGAGTTGGCCTGAGGTTATGGAAGGATACAGTTATCAGCAAGTGAAGGTTTTAGATGTGGTGGGTTTGGTGTGAATATTGACAGTTCATGCTGGACCTGAGGACTGTGAGACATCTGTTGGACATCCCGGAGAGAGACTGAGTAGATTTGAGGCATGTGTGTTCTCTACATCATATCCCACAGTAATTCTGACCCTTCATCTTACCAAGACAGAGAGCAGGCATTCTGGGATCAGGGTGTGAGTAAGCCTGCATTTCTTTCAGAAGTTCTGGGAGGCTTTTCTTTGGCTTTTCGTCTTTCAAGGCTGCCACATTCCTCAGCCTTGCTCCAATGTTAGCTACTTTTGTGAGAGATGCCTCCAACAAAAGCAGCTTAAAGAAGAGGTATTTTGGCTCCCAGCCAGGCTACAGTCCATTACTGCAGGGAAGCATGGCAGCAGGAGCTAGAGGCAGCTGGTCACTCTGCACCTGCACTAAAGATGAGCATGGTGACTGTGAGGGCTCAGTTTACACCTTTGACTCAGCCCGGGGACCCAGCACACAGAATGGCACTGCCCACAGTTAAGGTGCATTTGCCCACTTCAATTAACCAATTAAGACAGTCCCTCCCTGGCATGAGTAAGGGCTGGTCTCATACAGATCATCTTCCAGAGGTGTGTCTCCAGGGCTTTTTCCTAGGGGATTCTGGATCAAGTCAAGTAGACAGTCAGTGTTTAACCACCATACTGCTTCTTGCATATTCAAAATGTAGCAGTCCACCTCTTCCTTCCAGCTACATTCTGTCTCTGACTCTGGCCTTACCTTCTTCCCAAAGGAAGCCTTCTAATTTCTGGAGGCAATGTGTATCATCTAGGATGTTCTTCTTAACTCAATCACACGTTTAAATTTGCTGGAGCCTGCAATTCCCAGCACAGAGGAAGTGGTGTCAGCAGGATCAGGAGTTCAAAGCTAGCCTCAGCCACATGAGCTTCTGTCTTGAAACAAACAAACAAAAAAGTACTTAAGAGGGAACTTAGTGGCTCTTCTAACCTAAGACAGGGTAAAACTGGACAAGGAATCCAGGGACTTGGCTTAGCATCAGTATCATGTCATTGTTTGCCTTTTCCTGTACCCACCCCACCTTGACTGATGCATTCTCCCCTCTCCAGATGCAGTTCAAGTTTGGTTGCCACTACTCCTGGATCCCAGCCACTTTACTCCGGAACCCCAGAGAAAAGAACTTCTCTTTTGTGGGGCTCCCACGATGGTGGCTGTGATCAGATCACGTGGCTAATTGGATGAAAACTCTGGTGTCACCTAAGAAAACCAAATAAAATGGTGGTTGTTCCCAGGCTAAGGGGGTGGGGGGAGAACATCTCTATTTCTAGAATCTGGAAGGTAAGGATATGGGTATGGAAGAAATTGTAGTTATACCTCAATCTCTTCAAACTTTTATTTTTAAGCTTAGTTTTTAGCACTGAAAGTAAACCAAAGTGAACAGAATTCTAGAATTATCCTTCAAGTGTTTAGCTCAATCATTCAGTTGATCCCAACTTGTGGTCAAAGATTTCTTTTTTGGACTCATTTGATCCCTTCCCCCATTTTGAAATATCAAAAAGAAAATTCCAGACATCATATCCGTTTTCTTGTAAATGTTTTAATGCCATCAGGATCCTTTTTAAAAAGCAGAATCACAGTGTCCTTATAGTACTAGAATACTGTAACAAGAATCCATTACAAAATCAATGCTCAAATTTACCAGTTGTCTCAGAAATGATTGGGCAGGATCGAAACAAAGTTATTCATCGGTCTGGTTCCAAATTTCCTTGTGTAATGTGTCCTTGGATTATTACTCTAGAGTCCCCCTCCCTATCCTCCTCCAGTTTGTATTTCTTTTCTGTGACTATGTCAAAATACCCTGACAAAAGCAACGTGAGGGTAGAAAAGGGTTCTTGTAGCCCACGGTTCCAGGTTATGGTCCGTCATAGTGGGGAAGCTGCAGGCAGCAGGAACTCAGCAGCTAGTCATATCCACAGGCAGCAGCAGAAACAGAACCGGTGTGCGCATGCTTGTGCTGCGGTTGCTCTGCTGCTCTTATGCTTCAGGATTTCCTGCGAAGGGAACAGTGGCGCTCTTAGTGGCCAGGTAATGTGATCTAGACAATCCCTTGTTGAGACTCTGTTTTCAGTGAGTCTAGACTGTGTGTCATTGACAACCTAGACTACCGGAGCCATCAGCCTCAACTCATTTCCCGTCAAGGCCATTGTTGCTTCTTCACTGGACGGTGCTTTTGCCCCTGTGACACAGCACTTTCTCTTCTTGATTCCCTAACAATAAGTACCAATGTGGTGTACTGGCCCCAGAGTCACTAGAGTCATTCTGAAAGCAACAGCTGTGGTTTAGGGGTGTTTGCTTATGAACACCAAAGAGGTATACACAACCAATACCGTTCTGGCTTCCAGAACTATCTCCAGTTTTCCTGTCTGGAACGAAAAACAGTCTTGTTTCTTCTCATAGTTCTTACCATTCTAGCTTTAGTCCTAGATATTCAAATGCTGGTTTGTTTCCCTCTGTAGGTACCCCGAACCTTGCCACAACAGAAAAACTGTTGAGGTGAGGTGTGTACTCTTCATGGTTTACTGTGTTCAACTTTTGACCTGTCAGCATATGGCTTGGATACACTAGAGTTCTGAGTATTCTTGGAGCTGGTTGAAGAAAGAGGAATGGGGTCTTGAAAATATTGATGAGGCTTGAGAGCTCACATTTAGAAAGGTCCTGGCCGTCCTGGCTGCTCCCTCAGTACAGAAGGGAAAACTTGGAAACACTATGCACCTCTTTGTATAATTGCTATCATGCATGTAGTTGTGTGTGTGAGAGAGAGTGTGTGTGTTGTATTCATGTGCATGCAGGTGTTCACACCCAAACATGAGCATGAGCAGGGGGTCAGTGTCAGATGTGCTTCTTGGAGGCTTTCCATGATGACTTCGAGAGAAAAATCTCTCTTTGAATCTGGCTGGAGCTCACTGTTTCTTTGAGGCTGGGTCCACCTCTGCCCTGTGATCTACCTATTTGTGTACCCTCAGAATTGTGTTTGTGTTGCTTCAAGCCTGGGTTTTACAGAAATGCTAGGGATCTGAGTTCAAGCCATAATGCTTGGGATATAAATATTTCATCCACTGAACTGTCTCCCTAACCTGAGAGATGGCTTTTTTTTTTTTGACTGCTAAGAATTGAAATTAGGGCTTCACAGCTCCTGGCTCTACCCCTGAGGCATATTCCTAGCCTTGTATCTCTCCATCCCTGAAACACTTCTTTTCTGTTATTACATACTTCCCTTTATCATGACTTTCAAGGATCCAGAGTACCCCAGGACTTCCTTCTTGCTCAATCTCACAAGATCCTGGGTGAAGTGAACTAGTGGGATTGTAGAACCTCTTAGAGGTCAGAGTTAATATCTAGTCATACAGTTTTGGTCATATACTTAGTGTCTGTGGGAATTATGGGGATCACTCACCTAGTTGTTCTAAAGCTCTGGCTAGCTGGGAGCCTGGATCTAGAAGATGGAGAACCTGCTGGCTCAGGTTGGCTGTAGCCTCCATCTGGGTAGAATGACTTGGTACAGAGCTGTGAGGCTATGTTTGCTCATCCCTCTCTCCTGTGTGTAAGTTGTGAGAGTTGGTAGGAGGCAGTACAGTGTTAAACTCAAATGGCTATGAATACCGGCAAACAATATAGTTCCATATTTGATATGCTATTGTATTTTCATCTTTTAGAGTGGCTATACCTCAAGCCTGGCATGTTCCTTTTACTGTGTAAGAGCCCAATAGATGTTTGTTATCCCAAACTCTGGGATAAGCAGACAAGAACTGCCATTGCAGTCATAGTGGTTATTTACACTTATCCGAAGGGCACAACAGCATCTTCATTGTGCACCTTTTGGACTTGATGAATCAGCACTGCAGAGGTGACCTGACATTGCCACTGATCCATTCAGTTCTGCTTATGCTGCTTCCTCTACTATCATCAGGTGCATTTCTCCCTAGAGAATGTTTCCTTCTGTCCTAATCCTCCCAGTTCCTTCCGATAAGACTATCTAGTGCACATCTGTGTCCATGAGAAAGAATTGTACTTTCCCGAGCCCCTTGCAACTTGGCAAGGCTGCGTGATTCCTTCTGCCAGCGGACAGGAAGGAAAGCTGTGTCTTCTAGGGGCTGTAACAACAAAGCTCATGTATAATTCTGGCTTTCCTTCCTTATCTTCTCAACTGAGGAGGTCACAGGTTTATAGCAGGATATCTGCACACCAATAAAGCATCTGAGGTATCACACGACGACAATTCCCTTGAAGAGAAACCTGGCCCACAATATACTGATGCAACTGAAAAATAAACTTTGTTGATGTGAAGCCCACACGCCTGGAAATAATTTGCCAGCATGGTACAGTTTAGTCTGTTCTGACTATCACGCATTCCATCTCAAAATTCTCTCAGCCTAGTCTTTGATGTTAAAACTTTTCTGGTATGTGGGTAGTAAATCCTGAAATCTTTCTATGCATTTTGGATTATATACATTTTTTAGATTATATACAAGCGTGCTTTACAACATGATGTGTGTAGTGTGGTATTTGAGCTTTAGGTATTAGTTTATATTTATGATTTGATTATGCTCATTGCAAATGATGCTTCTCTCTCATTCTTAGACATTGTATAAACAGCCCTTAAAATTTTATTTTTGAGAGCATGAAGTAACTCAAAGAGGAAAAGATGAGAGTGTAATTGGTATCAGGAGGAGAAAAATACGAGAGGTAGAATATCTGATAAACATGATCTCCACAAGATAGGAAAGTGGATTTTTATTTCTTAACATCAGAGTGATTTTTGTATTAGTTCAAGGATACTTCAAATGAGCTGATAGTGTCACGTGTGTGTGTGTGTGTGTGTGTGTGTGTAATTTAGAATAGCAACAAGGATGGCAAGCTTTGTGCTTATGTGTTGCATCATGTATTTCACACCAAAACCACCCAAGAAAATACCCTATCATTAGCTTTGTTTTGATGGCTTCATTTTTTTGAGACAGTCTCACTGTGTTGTGTCAAATGTTGAGCTCGCAGGCCGGTGCCACACACACCTGAGTGCCCAGCTTGATGGGCCCTCTAACAGGGCTCCAGGACAGCGCCCAGAGCAGATCCAGAAGAGGCACCAGCGTCCCACATGCAGCCCCTCGCACTCTCCAGGCTCTCTGCCCCCTTCTGTTCTTCCTTTGTCTCCCCCCCCCCCCGCACT
>CM053763.1:17946446-17998974 GCA_028658305.1 Pachyuromys duprasi
GCTTACCCCAAGAATGACCCTGAGACCTAACAAGGAAGATTTTTGTTGGATTTTCTTTGTTTTGTTCTGTTTTTTCGGTTTTTCAACTTTCAAAATTACAGTGAGTTAACTATTAACTGTTGAGCAATGAGCTTTTGGAGTCTCATGTACCCTTTCCTGGCTTCCCACATGATAACATCTTATTAAACCACAGCACAATTATTGAAACCAGGAAAGGAACATTGATAAAATACTAAGAACTAATCTACAGACCTGAGGCAAATGTATCCAATTAGCTACTAATGGCTTTCAGTAATTCTTTCTGGCAGTAGTTACCATGGTGTTTGCTAAATGGTCTTTCAATTTCTATGGTTTCTTTACATGTATAGACTGGAATTCTATTATAGGGACAAACAACCTCTTCTGAGCTATTTGTTCATTCATCCACTGATTTGCTTGTATCCATATGAACCCATGGATATCTATTTTATCCTATATGTTATAACCAACTCATTACTGTCGAATGTATTTTGTTGCCCAAATTGGCTGTTGAGAATCCTGTGCAACCTGGGTTCTGTGCTCTGTTGCTGTGTTCCCTCTCAGCACAAAGCATTTTCTTAATTCTTCAGGTCATGAGATGCTCCACGCTCATTAGTGCTTTCCCTGGCCCTGCGCTGAAATCAGCTATTTTTCACTGGCACCCTGATTTCCATACTATTTTAATGGTGGGCTTATAACAATATTTATAATCCTGGGAAATTAATGTTTCCAATATGGGAGTCTCTGCAAAGAAGATATTAGATATTTTTCTACCACCGTTCATACTGATTAATTATTACATATCTGTCCACTAATTTATCAAACTGCAATGAGCCTATGCTATTTTATTACATAGGGTAAAAAAATGCTAAGCCATGTAATTACAATTTTTACAGAACAATTCACTATTTTGCTTTCTTGGTTTCATATTAAGATTAATACCTAACCCAAAAGTGCATCTTTTAGATTTTTTTTAGTGTTTTTAGGTATGTGGGTGTGGGTGTGTTCCAATTCAGATGCCCAGAGCCTATGCAAAAGAAGTGTCTTGTCTGATCATAGACTGTCATCTCTAACATACGATGGGGGGGGGGTAATCGAAGGGAAAGGGCAGAGCTGAGAAGAGTTTTTGGTTAATGCCAAAGGCCAGCTTTACCTCCTCTTTGGTTTGTGAATGCATAATTCCTCTTCCTTTTGCATTTGTTTGCCCTTTTGTCCTTTTGGTTAAGTGGACTTGGTTTAGATTTTCTATAGCTTTCAAATATTTGTGTGGGAACATCTCACATCCAGTCCATTCTCTTGTGTGGGTTGTGGGTTTCTGTTTGTTTGTTTTCCTGTTATATTCCCACGTGTTTTAGTCAAAGTTAATTGCATGTCTGTTTTTCCTTCATGCCTGTGAGACTGTGTTCAACCCTCCATGACTTTCTGATCTCTTCACGGGGCCCAGAATATCCCTTTAGCTGAGCTCAGAGGCCCAGAGCTGGATCTAAGTTGTGAACTTTATTTAATGGACAAGCAGATTTTTTATTTTTCAGTTAGTGCAGAATAAGTTTCCACTGTCATGGTAGCTAACTCAAGTCCTGTTTTCTGGGTCCATAACCTGGACACCATCTGTCTGCTTTCTCTACTGAGGATTTCCCCAAGGCCAGAGCAAGGGGGCAGAGGTCTGTGTTCTCACCTGGAGGCTCTATGTGGGGGAAACCTGCTTGGAACCTTCCTGTTCCTGGCAGAGACAGAGGCTGTGGTTAGAAGAGGTTACAGGTACTAGAAACTGGGAGATGCTGCCCATCAAGCCAAACTGCTTGAGGGTCTTACAGCATCCTTAGGTGGCCATGCACCCGATACCCAACCAGACCTGCTCGGACGACAATGAAGAGAACCATAGATAGTTTAGTCAGTAGGCAAATGTATCATCATCATCATCATCATCATCATCATCACTGTGTGTGTAACATATGTGTGTTGGGAACATGTGTGCATGTGGAAGCCAAAGGACAATTTTGTGGAGTTTGCTTTCCCCGTCTATGTTTGCGTGGGTTCATGGAATCAAACAGCTTGTGAGGCCAGTGCAGAAAGCATTTTATCCTCTGAGCCATATCCCAGGCAAGAATAGTGATTAAAGACAAGGCAATCAATGCCGTGTATGTGCAAACCCAAATCCAAACAGCTCAGAAAATTGTGTTAGTGGAAATGTGAGTGTAGGTTTCCAACTGTGAGTTAGAAAGGTCACCCATAGGGACATCTGTGCAGGGCCAAGGGAAGGGTTGTAGCCCAAGTGCTCAGCAGTGTGTCCCCCTGCCCCCACTCCAAATTAGTGGTTTGTAAAATCAGATAAAAACAAGCTGGAAAATTGTGTGTGTGTGTGTTATGTTTTAATTTCTCCTCAACTCAGGAGGGAGAGCCTCTCTTGTGCTGTGCGACATGGCCACATGTTGATAGCCTGTTCCCTTTGCCACATTCTATTGATTAAAAACAAGCACCAGTCACATTCAAGATCATATAATGACCTTGGCTCTGCGGGGGAAAAAGCAATTTGGAGTCTGTTTTCTGTACAACTTAAAAGTCAGGGTTTCAAGCATTTTTTTTAGCAGCCAGAATTCAATTAGATTTTTAAATTGTGACTACATTTATTTTTATATGATTTCTTGTATTTTCCATAGGTTTAATTGCTTACCAATATTCATGAAAATGATTTTCCAGGGCATCTTAAAGTTTTCAGTGTTTTAGGTGGGCTCCCTCTGTTTCTCTCTCTCTGTGTTGGTAGAAATGTAGTGCTTCTGAATTGGTTGTATTGGACATGTGGTGTGAATGTTTTTCAAACAATATAGGACCCTCACTGTAGTAGTACTCAAGAAAACCCCGGAGGACCATGTGCTGGCTAACAAAGAGAGACCAGTGAGATTTGGCTGGATTTTTTAAAATATATGTCTAGAATGGCTAGATGTAGCTGCCAGATTAAATTTAACATTCACCCGATGGACAATTATGGCACAGTACCTACGTAAGGGCTGTAACTAGAAAAATATCGAACATCTTTGAAAATAATGTTCACAAATAGGTGATTTCATTAAGGATATTTTCATAGTTTATGAGTTTAACGTTGTGTCTGCTAATGACCTTCTCAAACTTGTATGTCTAAATGGTCTACGAGTGTCATGATTTCTAAGCATTACTTGTGACTCAACAAGATGCTTTCAAGGTCACACTTAGAAAGTTCTTTAAAACTTATTTGGTTAAGGGCTGGGGAGGTGGCTCAGTTTGTGAGATGATCTGCTGCATAAGCTTGGAGACCTGGGTTTGATCCCCTAGAATTTGCTTTAAAAAAACAAGACATGGTAGCACAGTCCTGTAATGCAGGGATGTAATTGGGGGGCGGGGTGTCCCTGGAGCTTGCTGAAGTCTAGCCCAACTGTTGAATTCTATATTCAGCGTTCTCTCTCTCTCTCTCTCTCTCTCTCTCTCTCTCTCTCTCTCTCTCTCGGGAGAAAGATTGGAAAATGATGGGGGAAGACACACACGCTCTCTGAAACACACAGGTTACACACACACATATACCAGTTGTAACAATTTAGTTATTCCTCTACCTGTGGCTTTCGAACTGTTATCAGAAATGCCACATTTCTGGAAGGTTGTACATATATGATTTTTCCTTTATATTTATCCTGATAAGCTGTTTTCAAAAAAAAAAAAAAAGTTTTCAAGGTGTTAAAAATGATGAAATTGGAGGAGGGGGAAACCTTCCCTGCGCTGTTTGATCTTTGGGCACAAGATGGCGCAGTGGTCACACTGATCAAACGCAAAGCCGAGCCCTTGATGTTGGTGCTGAAGAGTTTCTATTGAAAACAGAAAAACTGGTGTTGGGCAGTAAGCAATTCTCTTGTCAAGTTCTATAGACCCTAGGAAGAACTCTTAGATTATCTCTTGTTTTTAACAACTTAATGTTTATTTACCCTCCAATCTATTAAAACAGTGATTTCACTGTTTTGTTAAAGAAAAATCCTTTCCCTCTTGGGATAAACTGTTTTCAGAAGACAATTGATTCTTGAGCAGAGTAAGTCTTACTAAGTGGACATTTGTTTTCAATTTAGAGGGGGGAAAGTCTATGTTCCAGTCTCTGAACAAATGTTTAAAAAAAGTTTTTAGAAACGTTTAGAGTTGCTGTGTTCAGCCAGTACAGCATAATCGCTTTTCTGGAAGGAGATATGTCAGAGAAAGCCAATGTCCTTGGCTAAACCGAATCCTTCTAAATTGATGTCCGGCAGGATTAGCGCAGATGTATATATCCCAAGGCTGCGGTCTTTATTTTGGCTGGGAACGCGGAGCATCTGCGCACTTGATGTCTTCACGCTGGATTAGTCTTTGTGGGATGGGATTTACAGTCCAAGGCTGAGTTTCTTAATTACCTTTGAGTTATATAACGCCCAGGGGACAGCCAGGACGGGAGGCTGCTGTATAACACTCTGCTCTCGGGGACATTGCCTTGGAAGGTCTTTCTTCTCACGCTTTTTCTAGATGACGTATTTTACGAATCACGAGATTTTCTGTTCCTGAAAAAGCAAGTTTGCTAACATATTCGTTGAAAAAAGAACCTAAACTTAAATGTATAGTAAAGCCAAAAGTTTTCTGAGCTTCCCACTGGTTAAAGTTTATTGTGTATTATGTTGATCACCACAGACCTGGTCCCAATGAGAAACTTGTTTCCAACCTTCAGCTTTTCTGTTCAAAACTTCTTCCTGTTGAAAGAGACAAGATTTGCCATCTTTAACTTAAGCTAAAACATATTTGAAAGTAAAAACCCCGTGGCACAGTTTAAAAGGCAGATGCATTCTCCTTAAGGCTCTATGGCATACAGCAGAAAGCCAAACTTTGGGTATCAGAGGTGCTCATGTGCTTCACAGCACAGGTTTTCAGAGTCTGTGCTTCACCTTTGTGAGACTGGTAACATTTTTTTTTCTCTTTTGGGGCTGAGGTGGGGTGGGGTTGGGGGAAAGCTGGAATGTAAAGCTGGGTTTTGATATTAGAACATGCACGTACCGCATGTATACATACCACACCACACACAACAGTCCTATACATAAACTGAAAGCTGAATATAGACAAATAAATAGATCATATTCTCATGACCTCGTGCTGTTCCTCTAGACACTGGCCTTTGTTCTGGGGAATTTTCTGGGGAAGGAAAGAGTCAGCTAGTCCTCCTCTGCTGCGGTGTGTTTTGTGTAGGCAGTCCTGTGCCAAGAAGAGGGGAAGGCACAAAAGGTTGACAACATGGCCCTCCTTCGGAAACTTACAGTTCGGAACCCAGTGTGTTTAAAAGAACAGCTTGCCAGCATAAGCCCGGGAGAATAGACTCTGTTTGTTTATTGTATTTCTCACTTTATGTATATGAGAATTGTGTGTGATGTAGTGTGGTGTGTCTATGTGTGGTGCCTGGCGAGTGTTTGGATGTATGTGCCTATGCACGTGTGTGGGAAGGCCAAAGGAACACAGAGGCTGTCTCCTTTACTGCTTTTCATTGCTTTGTCTTGAGACGGGGTCTCTCACGGAGCCAGAAGCTCAACATTTGGGCTTGGTTGACTGGCCAATGAATTCCTGGGGTCTCCCTGGCTCTGTCTCCTAGCCCTAGGGTTGCCGGCAAAGGCACAGTAGTTACAGGTAGCTACTCTTTGACGGGTGTAGGAGATTTGAACCCAGGCTTAGCTGGCAGATGCCTGGCAGATAAATATGAGGAGCTGTGTTCTGATCCCCAGCACCTACAGAAGAAGCCAAGAGAAGCAGAGCTTGTTCGTAATCCCAGCACTGGGGAGATGGAGACAGAAGGATCCTAGGGGATTTCTTGCTGCTCTTGCTGAATCAGTGAGCTCCAGATTTAGTGAGAGACCCTGTTTAGTAATAATAACGACAATGGTAATTATAATGATGATGATGACAATGAAGAGCAATAGAGGCATGTAGCTTCTGGACAAACCAGCCTCCATGTGCTAGCAAGCACCTGCACATGCACACACATGAACACACATGAACCCCTCTCTCCCCTCCTCCACTAACATCATGAAGAAAAAAACCAAAAAACCAAAAAACCTCAGTCAGGGAGAGCTGAGTTGAGCAGAAGTACTGTGATGGCAGAACCAAGGGAAGTTTTGAGTTTGGTTGGAGTCGCAGGTGAGGGAAATAAAGATACCAAACAGATGCAGGGGAGCCCTGCTGCACGCGGCCGTGACCACAGGCTATCCTTTAGGATGGTGGAGAACTGATGAAGATGCTTGGTTACCAGAGCGGCCTCCATAGAGAGTAATCTGAAAAGCATAAAGAGAAAGAGGAGAGGAGATGTGGCAAGAAGCATCTACATGGCTCCCATATGAAGCCATTAGAACCTCAGCTAGAGTTCAGGACAAGCAAAAACAAAGAACCCCATGAAATGGTAAGGGAAGTGTGGGTATAGACGTGGTCGTGCAGTACAATATCCTTGCCCAGGAGAGCTCACCATTTCTTTCCTCAATTAACCCAAGCCTGGTCACAGTCCATTGCAGTCCAGCACTGGGCTTCACAGCAGCTGGTGGTGGGCTTCCCGACATGCCATCCTCCTTGTCTTGGGTGGAGAAATCAGAAATTTAGCAGTTTGTGCTTTTCATGGCAAACCCCCCTTTCCTGCTGGATATTCTGGTGCCAGGTGTCTCTTGCTGATGTTACTCATTTTTTCCCCCACTTTTCTCAGAGAGGAGAGGGAGCCTGGAACTTAAGAGTGGAAATATCTGCCCTTAGGCTTTCTTTGTGAGAAGTGTTGAAACAGAGTGGCATGTAATGATCCCTAGCTTGTTCATTTCACAAGAACATAGTGTCAGAAATCCAGTCTGGGTCCTAAATGCCACACTAAGTAAGGCTGCCTTCATTCAGGAAGTCAAGGTGTCTGTAGCAGTCAGGGTTCTCTAGAGGAACAAAATGATAGAAAAAATATATGTTGATTGCAGACCCAGCTGTGTTGATAAGAGTGACTACCACAAATCATATTATAATTTTAAAAAAACTGCTTGAAAAGGGCTCAATGAGGTTCTGGCTAAAAAGAGGAAAATTTTCATTTGCAGAGAATAGTTGTCCACCCTCAAGCCCACTCTTGCCAATACCTCACTGTGTAGCCCAAGGCTATGCAAAATGCTCCCGTCTCAGGCTCCGAAGTGTAGGATTACAGGTGTGTTCCATAACTCTTAGAAAGCAAAACCAGGAAAGAAAAACCCAAATCTAGACCTTGACAAATTATTCTTTTATGTGTATAGTTTCAAACCAGATTTTCATAATTAAAAATATATGTTCAAAGAAGGTTAATGAGGTAATCTTAATACTGCCAGAGACATTTTATTAGGCTCCATTGTGGGAAAAAATGTTTACATTCATTTATGGCCCATCCATTTACTATTGCTGTCAAGGGCCACATTTGCTCAAAAATGCTCGTAAGAACAGAGAGACCATCGGGAAAGCAGGTTAGCATGGATCTTATTCTCACATCGTGTACTCTGTGGGTTGAGGAACAAGGAAAGAGGCATTGGATGAGCCAGTATTTCAGGGAGATCTCCAGCACGTGCTTGTTCAGCAGCACAGGAAATCGTGAGAACATGCAAGGGTACAGGGCTTTTCCCACAGGTGGTGGGCTGAAGGCAAGCATCGCCTCATTGCAGACATAGGTGTGTCTATTAATTTTCTGTTGCTGTGTGACAAATGACCCCCAAATGTAACTGCTTAAAAACCACTTCTGATTTTTGTGGGTCAAGAGTCCAGGAACATTGTAGGTGGGTTCTCAGGCTCAGTATTGCTCCCAGATTGCAATCAAGGTCCCTGCCAGGACCTCAGTCATTGCTGGCTGGACAGAGGGACTTTGCTTCCAAGCTCACTAACGTATTTGTTGGCTGGCTTCTGTCCTCTGTGAGTTGTTGGCCTGAGAGCCGCAGCTCCTCACCAGCAGCTGTTTGGCCACCCTGCTCCTTGCTACGTGGGCCTCTTCATGGGGCAACACATAACCTGGCAGACAGCTTCTCTATGAGATGGAAAGAAAGCCATGCAAACAAGGACAGGCAAGATGGAAGTCATGACGTGCTGGTAACCTGATCTTCAAGGTCTTAGGCGCTCACTCTGTATGTCTCTGTGTTTGTGTGTACATGTTTGTGTGTGTGTGTGTGCGCGCATGTATGCATGTACAGGTGTATATGTATGTGGAGGGCAAAGGTTGATGCCATGTCTTTCTTAATCACTTACGCACTTTATGTTTTTGAGACTGAAACTCACTGAACATGGAGCTCACTGATTTCCCCAGACTGGCGGACCCCCAATGCTCATAGATCTTCTTGCTCCAACTTTCTTACTGCTACTAACATTGGCACACTCCACCTTGCCTTATTCCCACCCTCGTCCTTGTGTGGCAAGTGCTTGACCTCCTGAGCCATCTCCCCATGCCTCTCCAATCACTTTCCTTGTACCCTTTTCATTACCTTGGTCTGCATTCTGGTCAAAGAAATGGGGATTCGTATGCAACATCTTGAAAGGCAGTGTTAAAAGGCTGGGATTGGGTTGAAATGTGGTAAGAAAAGGCTGCAGTTTGGTCTCCTCTGGTGCAGATGTCTTCTGTGAGGTAGGGGGACATTTCCTCTGTGATGGGCTTTGAAGAGAGGCCCAGGTGTTTTGTGTAGTAAAAGAGGACATGCTTTGTAGATGTTTAAAAGTGCTTTCTAGTCAAAAGTTAACAGAACTTGCATGAAAAGGGCTCTATCAGCCTGGCAGTGTGGACTTTCCCAGCACCCCTGGGAAGGTGTGAAATGGTAGTGTCTTGGATGCCCAGAGTTTGGATTTCTTCTTGGACAGCTATAGTTGAAGGATAGCAGTACAGTGGCTGGCTCTGGAGGGTGAGTCAGAGACCCTGCATGGCCACTGAGTGGGAACAAAGGAGCACAGAGGTCTTGGTGAGTGGGCTGGAACTGCCAGCGGTGTATGAATCAACAGATTGAAAATATTAAAGTTTGTGATGCAAGGATGACATGGTGGGATCCAGGTGTCAAGGTGTTTGTCTCTGAAGAAAGGGCCCCACAGTGTGGGGGCTCAGAGAACGTGGAGATGTGGATCATCAAGGATGAGTCACCCACATAAACACTGAGGTGACTCAGAATGAAGAGGGGATTGATGCTGAAAATTCTGAGGAGTGAGGGAGAGTGTGACAAGGGCTCAGAGGGAACTGCTTCCGGCAATAATGTAGACTAGGTATTCTGCAAAAGCCTTATAGAAGTCATACAAATCACAGGGTAAGAAATGAGTGCCTCCCTTTAAATGGTTTGTAGAACCTAAAAAAAATGTGGAAGGTTCTTCAAGGACATGGATACCAGAGTGAAGAACAGATACTGAAGCCATGGTCCAAACCTGAGTGTCAGTCAATATCTTCAGGTCTTGGGTTATGTTCTCGGTTTTCCATACGCTGTGGCATGAGGTCATCTGCTACTCCATATGTTGACTATGAAAATGGCTCTAATTGGCTCAGATGTATGAAGATGCTTACAGCAAGTCACCTTCACCATAACCACAGAGGCCCCACTAGATGGAGTCATTCTGAATTGGCTTATTTGTTGGGATGACAAGTGGCTGCAACCTGAGAACTGGTTCTTGGTACCTCTACTCTATAGTGTCATATAACTCCCAAACAGAAGTCTAGATTCTCAATAAAAGCCAAAGCTGGAAACAAAAAGTTTGACATTAAAAAGAAACAGGGCACATAATAGTTTTCTCGTGGTTTATGAGTAGAAAATCATATTCCATACGAATTTATAGTCTTAGGCTACTTTCAAGCTGACCTGAGACGTGTGTGTGTGTGTGTGTGTGTGTGTAAGTGAGGAAGCTGAGTTGGGTCTTCCTGCCTCTTCAGCAAGTGCTTTACACATTGATCCTGTCTAGATCTGCAAGTGACAAGTCCAAGTAACAACTTAAAAGTTGTTCTAATGGTAAATGTTTGAGGGTGGTAATATGGTTCACCTGATTTAAATATGATGCAATACACAAATGCATTACACGATACCCCATCAGTACAGACATTATGTTTTAAATAAGCTTCTTGAAAGTGGTCCTAAGTTAGAACATTGTAGTATTCTACAAAGATCTAGAGCAAACACTTTTTGAAAATGGAATCTCAGCTTTAGGTCCATTCCATTTCCACACATCTGAGACTGAGTTCATAAATAAACATTACAAGCCACAGGAGAAAGAGGAAAAAAAAAAGAAATAGAAATTCAATTGCCAAGCTCAGATAACCAATATCAAGAGTTAAAATGGATAGCTTGGCTCAATGACTGATACCTGGGAGACAGTTTGGATGCTTAGTTAATATAAATATATATCAGTGTCTCCTTTACTTTTATTTTCTAAGTTTGCTTCTGTAACTTATTGTTAATGAAATAATAAGATATGGAGATACAGTGGTGCTCATCATAATGTTACTTACACCAGGAAATAAAAGCACTTAGAAATATTCCCCAGAAGAGGGGAAAAATAGTTAAAAGATAAAAAATACTATTGTTCTTATATATGAAGTTTTTTGGTATAAGAAGGTGATTATGATATAATCTCAGGACATGGGAGCCAGGTAAGAAATTGCTTGTCGAATAAGGTGGTGTGTAGCATTCTATGTATTTGTGTACAGCTGGTGGTGTTTATCATTTTATATATTTGTGTACAGCTTTTGTGTTGATGCCCGGTCTGGTATGCACTTCCCAGTGCCAGCCTCCGTGGAGGCCTGAGGTCAGCTCTTGCATTCCACCTAAGCTTGTGAAACAAGGTCTTTCCATGTTCCTAAAGCTCATTCATTGGCTCGAGTGCCTGGCCAGTGAAACCAAGTGACTTCCGGTCTCTGTATGCGTAGGTGTATGTGTCACACCTGACTTTATACACACTGGAGGTGTGAACTACTCGGGTCCTTCTTCTTACATAGCAACCACTGAAACCTCTCCTTAGCTCTGCCAATAGTTAAATAAATAAATAAAAGTATTTTATTTCTTTAGAATTCTTTGTAAGTACGCATTTGACAATGGTAGAAAGGACATAGGAAATCTCGACAGGATTTTACTGAAGGGTTCGGTTCTTTTAATAGAAAAAAAAAGTCCTCAGAGAATTTAATCATAAAGATATATAAATAATAGCTTTCACAAATATAATTTATTTTCAAATTCTGGTGCACTTAAAACATGCAGACAACATTCCCATACTTTAATTAGAAAAACCACCATACTGGGTTTTTCTATTTTGGATATAAAGACTTCACAGGGAATTTAGAAGTGAGTTAGGTTTTCGTTCCTGTCATTGAATGCAATTATGTGACAACTCTTCTTGCTGTAATAGCCAGGAAATGGACCACTTAGATACCCATGACTTCTCTGCTGCCAACGCACAAGAGCAATAAAGAACACTCCTTCACGACACTTCTATCTCTGTGAATTGAGAACATCGAATTTTTTTTTCTAAGCAGTGATTGAGTTACTGAAAGCACTTGTCATATCACACAGGGCTGTATTATAGAAATACGTGCTACCAGCAGTCCTCAGGCAGTATCTGTACAGAACCGTCTATAGAAAAAAAAATGCTATCCCCTCCTCACTTTTGTGGCAGGTGGAAAATTGGCTTACACTCTCTGGATTGATACTAAAGTTGTCAAGCGACACAATGGCATTCTTATAGTTTGCTTAATCACAAAAGCAAGGACCCTAGAAAGAACTTACAAACAGAGATATTTAAAGGGCAAGTAACAGAACTGAGAACAGCAGAGCGGTATTCTGTATTCACAGACAATGTCTGTAGTCACAGGAAGACAGACTGTTCTAAATACCTGGACAGATAAAGATATTACCAAGCTAACATTCTCAGCTCAGTTTCATTGATTCTCCACCCAAAGACATTTGCCTGAAAGATACTGGCCTAAACCATCACTTCTTGATTGATTGAAATTACTTGGAATGTTATAGTAGGTGACAATTGTTGTCCACAGAGGGCAAGAATACAGAGTTTATGCAAATGACTTCAGTGAGTCTGAGTGTCTAAGTACAGAATGTGTCTTCCTGATCACTCTTTCTTCTCTATGTAACCCTATATCTGGAACACAAGATATTTTAATAAAAGAATAGACCTAGAAATAGTAGCTGAGGCTCTTTCACCCACTGCCTGTCCATTGTCCTGATGGGTTCTGTCTCTGGAGCACTTTCAGCTTTAAGTTCCCCTACACCGGAAGCCCCTGCTGTGTGATACAGGTGAGAAAGAACATTCGTCCACATTCTTCTAGCCCTGAGAGCTGAGAAGATTGTAGTTTGTGACAGTAGGTGTCACACTACACAGGGCTGCATTGTACAAAGTCCTTCTGCCACCAGTGTTCTGATAATCAAGATATCAAGTACCTCTGGCCGATCACTGCATACTGGGGGAAACATCCTTTGCCCTTGCTTTCAATCTAGAAGCTAACCATTAATCAGAGCTACTTAAGGTTGTGTTCATACATAGACAGCACCTGTGGATGGGTAGTGGAAAACTGGAGAGCCAGATATTAGCAGAGGTCAATGGAAAAGTGACTTCAGGTAGGGTCTCATAGTACTGAACAAGATATCCTGAGATTCTGTACTATGTAGAATAGACAAGTCCCAGATGCTTGGGTGTAGAAGGAATCTCTTGTGTATTGTATGGATGCAACCCCTGTCAATTAAAAAACCTAACACCTCAAGCAGAGGCAGAAAATAGGGGGTGGAACATGGTAGGCAGGGGAATTCTGCGAGAGAATCACGTGCGGGAGATCCAGCTAGCAAGATGTGAGCAGAATGGATGCATGGTGCCTGAGCTCAGAAAACCAGCCACATGGCAGAATTAAGGTTTGTATAATGGGTTAATTTAAGTTATGAACTAGCCAGAGAAGAGCCTTGATATGGCTTGGGAATTTGTATATTTAATGAGTCTCATGAGTCGTTATTCTGGGAGCTAAGGGACTAGAGGAAAAAACACAATGACATATTACCACACTTGGGGGAGGGTACTAACTCTCAAGGAAAGATTGGGTAGCTTCAGCCTGAAGGAAAAAGGATAGAGTATAAGAAACAACATCTAACTTCTATGAGGGATCACATCACTACAAGACATGGCCTTTACTTCCAGGCATCCATCAGACAGTCTTAGGCAGAATTTTCCAGCCTTGAATGTCTTAGGAGATCAGAGGGATGAGTTGTATTTGACAAAACGGTTCAACAAACATCTTTTCTTTTCTTTTCTTTCTCTTTCTTTCTTTCTTTCTTTCTTTCTTTCTTTCTTTCTTTCTTTCTTTCTTTCTTTCTTTCCTTCTTTTTCTTATGTAAGAAGTGAACAAGTTGGTTCAGTGTCCCTCAGACTCAGGGATTACTCTCTTAACCACTGCTGTTATGGGATCAGTATGGGGTTATAGCTGAGGTGGGGACAGAAGAATGCTTCTTTGTAGTAAGAGGAACCTAGTAACATCGAACTCAAACACAAAAGAAACATACGGTTAGGAGACAGGGAAAAGAGAATGTCCCTGACCCCAGCCTTCTGACTATGTCAGAATTTTGCTTTGTCTTTCCTTTCTATGGACTTGTCTGTTTCATTCCATAATTATAGAGTCATACATGTCAGGAGTGAGACCTGGCACTAGAACCGTGCACCCGGAGGCTCCAGAGGCTGGGAGAGGGGTACAGCTGAGTGGGAACCACATCTGTAGCTCGAGAAAGGGAAGATGTTGGCAACTGAGCTGGGAAGTCACTGTAGGAAAGCAGGTCTGTTTGGAGAGCAGGATCCCAGCTCCTTGGGTGGGACTGGGAGCTGACCTTTCAAGGCTTGGGGAATATTGCCTTTGTCCAAGTGTAAATCTCATTTCAAAGTAGATCTCAAGGTACCAAGCATGACAAGGATCACACACCAGAAATAGGAAACATGAGTGGCTGTTAGTGTTGGGATTATGGAGGAAAAGAAGTGGATTAAAAAAGAGTGGTGAGGGTCTCACACCGAAGAATAGTGTGCCAGCCCAAATGCTAGGGGAACATGCACAAATCTGAGGGTGTCACCCTAAGAGCCCTGACCCGACATGACTAAAGAGGACTCTAAAAGTAGCTGTGGGAAGACAGAAATAGTCTGTTAGTTACCATTGATGAGCCATTTGGTAGGTGTTCAACAACATCAGGGAGTGAATTAACTAAATGGGAGATTTTGTCCCTCAAAGCTCACAAAAGGACATGGAAGAATGAGACTTCTTAGGTAATTTCTGTTTCAGATTATATTTGTCTTAGAATCCATGTAGTGTTGAGTGTTGGAACAGGAAGTGGATGGGTCAGGAACCTGGGATTTTAAGCCAAGATCCTCAATAGCACTTTATGGAAACGACATTTTTTTTGTTTCTTCTTTAAAACAGAACATAAATCTTGGAAACACGTTATCATGTGTTTGGATGAGACACCGGCCTTCTGCATCATATTAAATGGAAAAGAAGTTTTTATCTGAGCAATTAAGGTTTTTGTTATTGTTGAGCCACGTTTTTTCCCTGATGGTAATTAGCTAGCAAGTTCAGCTAATTGTTGCTCCTGGTTCACATCATCTGTGTGAAGACAATCATCTATTTGCCATGAAGGAAAGACATGATGATTATGTTAAAGTTGAAATCAAATTACTTGGCACAGAGAGAGAGCAAGCATGAGAGAGAGAGAGAGAGAGAGAGAGAGAGAGAGAGAGAGAGAGAGAGAGAGTTGTAACAACTTCAGTCCTGTTCTATATCATTTGAGTTTTCATTTTGTTTCTCTAAGAAACCATCATGCTTTCATCTTGGGCAGTGAAATATGATACTGACATCTAAAAAGCATTTATAGACTATGTCAAATCACACATATTAGTACACAACTTGTTTCTCCCCATAGACTCAAAGGATAATATTTGACAAAACTGTCCGAAGTTTATATTAACCATACAAACTGATATTACCTTTAATTAATCTCTCTGCACTATTTAAGTGTTTATGGTAGTAATTTATAAAGCAACAATTGTACCTGCAACCTACGAAGTTCTCATGTAAGACTTGATTAGAAGATTAAATATGGAGTTGGTTGAAAAAAGAAAAAACCAAACACCCTGATACGTTTTAACGGACTGGCTCAATGAACTAATGAGATACCGGAAGAAAGGAAAAGTTTGTTAGTATCATGCATTTGTTTCTGGTGCTGAGGTTGAAACCCAAAGCCCCATGCATGCACAAAAGCTCCTACCAGTAAACTACATCTCCACCTAGCCTTTCATCCAAGCCCAAAGAATTGCGTCTGAAGGGCTATTGAAAGTAAAATTTAGCCCAGCACTCAGCACAAATTCTAAACATTATTGGCAGAGAGCAGTCTTGTGAAGCTTTTTTTGTACTTAAGATAATTGATCCTGTACACGGATAGAATTACAAGATCTCAGTTTAGAAGGTCTCTGGCATTGACAAATGTGGAAAGATATCCCTTGCTATAAGCTGATACTCAGTAATATTGTCAATAGAAATATGTGTATCTACAAGTGCTGAAAGTTATACTCCGGAGTCACCTAGTGACTCAGTTGTCCTCACATATTTTAGGATAGTTCTTTTTTAGAAAAATGGAACCATTTTTTTCAAGATTTTTTTTAATGCAGATAGGAAAATCTCGTCAAAGTTGAGAGATCAATTGAGAGAAAGGGAGGAAAGAGAGATAAATAACACTAAGGATATTTTAAAAGGCCATAGGGAACATTTTATAAGTTTACTTAATATATATGTATAGACATGTATATATATATATGTAATATGTAATGATATAGTTTAAGTGGAATCATGACACATAAGGTGATAATGCTCCTCCCAAGAGCCATAGACTAAATAAAAAATACCCCAGGACTTGGTATGGAAAAACTTCCCTTAAGCTGTTGGTCAGGAGGTTCCAAGAGCCTCCTAATAGTAGACTTCTGCCATTTCCCTTGGATGACACCCCAAACACACAGAACTTAGAGGAACTGAGCTGGAGTTGCTCTGGGAGCCTCTCTCTGAGGACTAGCTCTCATGGCAGTAGAAGGTGCTCTGCAAGCTGCCCAGAGAGACAACCAATTGATAGTTCTGCCAAGCTTTAAACCACACAAACCACATTGACGACTGGTTCCACGAGTGAGGTGCCCAACCCTGGGATAATACTGCTATAGCTGCAACAAAGCCCCTACGCCTAAGGCTCAGGGAACATCTTGGAAGAGGGGTAGAAAGATTGTAAGACCAGGGGACCTGCTTTAGACATGACAGGGAAGTTGCACTCATGAAACCCCAACAATGTGACTGCCTAAACAAGGCCTACCTGCATAATGACAGCATCAGTTGGCATGCCCATGTGGATGGTGGAAATTTCACAAGCTCATCTACAGATGAACAGCCATGTGAGGTCACTGGCTGCAGAGAGGGAGAAGCAGTTTTCTTCAGGGGCGAGCGGCTGATAGGTTATGAAACCTCAAGTGATCATCCCTAAACAGATACATACAAACAACACTAAAGGGACTCAGTACGTCTCTCTCCCTCCTTCCCTCTCTCCCTTTCTCCTTCTCTCCCCCCCCCCCCCGCTGTGTGTGTTAGAGAGACAGGGTATGCTTAACAATAGTTAGAGAAGAGATTATGAATTTGAGAGGGAGTGGAAGGGAAGGAAAGAGATAACATGGAGAGAGGGAAGGGAAGAAGTGTAAATACAGCACTCAAGTATGAAATTCTCAAAAACTCACTTAAGAAGATAAGAGGATGTTATAAACAAGTTGATAGCTATATCCTTCAAAGCAGGAAAAATATGTGTTCGGAAAGGGGGAAAAACATCCTAACTTTCTTAAGCTGGTGCCAGAAGAAAACAATTTTTTTTTAATTGAGAAACCATAACTACTACTAATCTGAATCCAGGATCAAAATGTGTCACCAGTTAGAAGTTGTTACAAATCATTTCAACTCAGCATTTGAGGAGCACAGTGTTGGCTGTGGCAGTTTGCTGCTGCCGCCATCTTCTAAACCATAGACTGTGTGGCTGAAATAACAGAGATTTCTTTCCTCACAGACCTGAAGTTAGGAGGTTTCTAATAAATGTGCTAGAAGGAGAATATTTTCTAAGGCCTATTTCCCTGGTTTGTAAATGGCAGTACTTACCTGTCGCCTTTCCTTTATGTGTTCATCTCTGGTGTCTCTTTTTTAAATACAAATTTGACCACAAAAACACTGACTTGGAGCTCACTCTAATGGTATCATTTAATTTGATCATCTCTTTAAGGGGCTTATCTCCAAATACAGTCATAGCCAAAGAATTTAAAAATATGAATTAGAAATTGGGGACATAGTTCAACCCCCAAATGCACATGTTTGACAAACTATTTCATGTTACCGAGTGCAACAAGATACATTCCAATTCACTCTAAACATCAGCAAGGATAGTCTGAGAATGGCACCTCTCAAACCATTTTCAACCGCAAAAGTAGATGAAAAATCCCTAAACAAAATGCAGGCTAACTCAACAGTGTATTTAAAAATGTAATGATCAATCTGGAAGTTTCTCAAACAATTAGGAATAGTGTTTCATCAAGATCCAGCTATACTCTCCTAGGCATATATCCAAAAGATGCTCAAGTACACAACAAGGACATTTGCTCAACCATGTTTGTAGCAGCTTTATTCGTAATATCTAGAAGCTGGAAACAACCCAGATGTCCCTCAGTTGAGGAATGGATACAGAAATTGTGGTACATTTACACAATGGAATACTACTCAGCAATTAAAAAGGAGGAAATCATGAAATTTGCAGGAAAATGGTGGGATCTAGAAAAGATCATCCTGAGTGAGGTATCCCAGAAGCAGAAAAACACACATGGTATATACTAATTTATAAATGGATATTAGATATATAATATAGGATAATCATACTAAAATCTGTACACCTAAGGAAGCTAATCAAGAAGGAGGAACCTGGGTAAGATGTTCAATCTTCATTCAGAAAGGCAAACAGGACAGACATTGGAAGAGGGAGAAAACAGGGAACAGGACAGGAGCCTACCACCTCTGAAAGACACTACCCAGTGGGTATCAAAAATATGCTGACTCATAGCCAAACTTTGGGCAGAGTGCAGAGAATCTCATGAAAGAAGGGGGAGATAGAAAGACCTGGAGGGAACAGGAGCTCCACAAGGAGAGCAACAGAACCAAAAAATCTGGGCCCAGGGGTCTTTCCTGAGACTGATACTCCAAACAAGGACTATGCATGGAGATAATCCAAAATCCCTGCATAGATGTAGCCCATGGCAGCTCAGTGTCCAAGATGATTCCCCAGTCATAGGAACGGGGACCATCTATGACATGAACTCATGGGCTGGCTCTTTGATCACCTCCCCATCACAGGGGAGCAGCCTTGCCAGTCCACACAGGATGACAATGCAGCCAGTCCTGATGAGACCTGATAGACTAGGGTCAGATGGAAAGTGAAGAGGACCTCCTCTATCATTGGACTGGGGAAGGGGCATAGGAGAAGAAGAGGGAGGGAGGGTAGGATTGGGAGGGATGGGGGAGGGGCTACAGCTGGGATACAAAGTGAATAAACTGTAATTAATAAAAATAAAATAAAGTAATTTAAAAAATGTAATGATCAAGCTGAGGTTGAGTTTATTAGCGAATATTGCAGTCATTAAGCCTCTATGCTCAGCAATTAAAATTTGTGGTAGCAGGGCTTTCAAATGCAGTACCAGTGTTGGGTGATTAAACAAAAGACATTTATGTGAGAGTAGATTTGATTTACTCAAGAACTGGAAGTTTGAGTGTCTGTGCCTTCATTAAAACCCACAGGTCCTCTTTAGAAGCATAGGTTTTACTTTGCTCCTATTTCTGCATTGGTCTCGCACTCATTAAAACTTTTCATGTGCCTTCAGATTCCTTGCAGGAGCTCACCACCAAAGCTGAAGGTCCTACATTCATAAAAGCATCCCCTGCTTCCCACATGTCCTAATGAGCCCTGGGCTGCACTGTTCAGATGAGCCAGCCTGTGACTTCAATGTGCTCTTGGAGCAAATGTCTGTCAGCCCGCGGCTGCTTAAGTCTATTATTTTAAGGCACTAATGGAGAGGAGCTTAGCATTTCACCTTCCTCATGTTATTTACATGCTTTAATATAAAATCAGTGTTAGAGAGCTAATTACAGCACCCATGTGCTCAGTCCATGGGCATTTGCGCGTGTAAGTGGGTGCTGTTGCAGAGGAGAAAGCAAGCAAGCAGAGAAGGCAAACACCATTCAACGAGCTTTAAAGTTAACTGTCATTCTTAGAGTTTGATATCTAGCTATTACCCCTATCATCTATCGATCTAGCATATGACTACCTATCTACTTATCCATCTCTCTCATATTATCTGTCATCTATTCGTTTATTCATCCATCCACTCACCCATCATCTGTCTACCTGTAGGAACAAACTCTCTTAAAACAGGAACCTTTAAGAAAGGACAAGCCTTATGTCCTTTTATTTTTTTTATTTTTATGAATTACAGTTTATTCACTTTGTATGCCCCTGTAGCTCTCTCCCTCCTCCCCTCCCAACCCCACCCTCCCTCACTTTTCCCCACCTGTGCCCTTCTCCAGTCCACTGATAAGGGAGGTCCTCTTCCCCTTCCTTCCTTTTAAATGAGGTTACTGTGGCTTTTTAAAATGTCAGATTACTAGCAGATTCTCTTACAATGTACTCCTGTGTGTCCCCACAATTTATGGCAGCTCTAACAGTGTTGACTGCCTGCCACTAGGTAGATTGCCTGAAACCATATGCAAAGTAGAAGTGCACATGTCCACTACTGGAAAAAGACCCTCACCATTTAAAGTCTACCGATAGCCAGCCAATGTGCTTGTATATGGAAGGTGATATTTTCTACTCTTATCTAAGTGCCCAAGACAGTGTTTTGAAATGTTAGTAGATTTTCACCTATTAACATTGTGCGTTTGACACGTCCTTTAACCCAGGGCTTCCTTTATCCACTTCCTTTATCCAGGACTTCCACATTCACTTCTTCAGGCAACAACAACAGTGTAGAGTATGCTGTCAAGTACTGCCATGTTCCACGCTGAAATGGAGGTGTATTTTAAGATTGGAAGGGAAGATGTATAGAGATGAGCAGTTTGATAGCTTGATTATAATTTGGCTTTATTTCAATGTAAAGGCTGTGAGCCTTCTTTTATCTGCACCAGGCTGGGATGATACTCAACAGGGTACTGTCCCCTGCATTGCCTATTACTTAATAATTCTCAAGAACCTTACCCAACTCTAGAGAAAGAGAAATTTAAGTGAAGATGGGAAACCCACGCTCACTAAGAGTTTTTAGCCAGCATCACGCAGACCTGACTTTTCAGGTGTATCACTTGCTCTGCTCCAGAGCACACTCTTCATAGGAACAATCTTCAGCAGGCTGGGTCCCTGAAGGGACTCCTCACCTTCCTTCCCATCACTGGTTTGTGGCTTTGTGTTATCCTGGAAATACCCCTCCTTCTTTCTATCCAATGTGTCTCTGAAGCCTGCCTCCCATCTTTTAGAGTTTCCAATTAATTGTCTATATTGTACAAGAAAGATGTTGGTAAGAATCTCCAACTCACCGGGCAACATGGTGGTACACACCTTTGCTCTCAGCTCTCAGGAATCAGAGGCAGAGAGATATCTGTGAGTTTGAAGCCAGCATGGTCTACAAAGCAAGTCCAAGATAGCCAAGACTACACAGAGAAACCCTATATCAAACAAACAAACAATCTCCAACTCATGAGATTTATCTGTTTGAGAAGAGAAATTGTGTCACTCACATATGTGTATATATACATGTTTAGTGAACAGATGTACGCATTCATATTATCATTTGTATCATTTATATTACCATTCATATATATTGATCATCTGCTAAGTAACAGATGTATGTTAGATGCTTGGAAAGTTCATGATGTTTGTTTTCTCTCAGGAAATCCTGTAGATGATGTCACCACACAGCTGTGTTTTGTGGTATTTAAGTTGCCAGCAAAACAGGATTTTCAGGAAGAAAGAGATGCCTAGATTTCCAGAAAGAAAAGGCAGCCAGATTGATCTTGGAAGGATGAGTTGATTAATAAATGGTATCCATATTTCTTAGAGATGATTGACTTTTCTTCATTTCTGCTTCAAGTAAGTAAAGTGGCCCTCAACTCAGCATTAACAGCAATTGTATTTAGAGGGCAGATATATCTGTCTGTCTTAATTGCTGATCTGCTACTATGACAAAATGCCTCACCAAAAGCAACCTCAGGAAGTTGGCTCATAATTTGAAATAAAGTACAGCATGGTGGGAAAGCCAAGACAGCAGGAGCTGGAACATTTAATGTTTACAAATCTAATCCACCTGTCTGTCCTCTATCTCCTCATCACCTCACCTATCATCTGTAGGAACCAAACTGTCTTAAATGCATAAACATTGCACTTGATTAGGAAGAAGGGGACAATGAATACTGATGCTCATCTTGCTTCTTCCTTTTTATATGGTGCAGGGCCCACGCCCAGGGAAAAGCACTGCTCAATTTTAATTTGGGTCTTCATAACTTCATTAACCCAATGAAGCATGCCCAGTGGCTCATCTCTAAGTTGGAAATCCTTATTTACCATCACACCTTCCATGTACATATTTTTGTAAAAACTAAACAAGGAGCAACCATACTTAAACAATTTAATGCCAGCCTAATTTTACCTATGGAATGTAGACCTTATGAATGTAGACTACTTAATCATTTGCAAAATTATTTCTGCATTATTTGATGAAGTTTTTGCTAGCTTATTGATCCATTCAAATTCTGAATGCCCATGAAGTATTTACAGGGAGATGAAAGGGTGATTTGCTAGGCACCTGCCCTCACCCATTTGACATTAGCTTCCAAAAGCTAAAATGCCCTCAGTGGTAGAGTACTTTCATAAGGTCCATTCCCAACACCGCATACTAACAGACGTGTACACAGAAGAATTAGGGCTGGAACTGGAGCCTGGCACACATAGTGCCCTAGATTCGATCTGTAACATCACAAAAAACGTGGTATGCTGATAGAGGTCTATAGTCCTAGCATGTAGGCGGTGGAGGCTAGGGGATTATGAATTCAAGGATATCCTCAGCTATGTAGAGTGCCAGCGTAGGCTTTATGGGACTCTGACTCAAAAACCACCAAAGCCAAAGAGATGTGCAAGTTCTATTATAGCAATATCCACTTCTCCATGCTCTTATATTTGATAGCATTTTTAAACGTAGGCCTTTCCTCTGCTTCATCTATGGTATTAGAGGTGATAATACAGACGTAACATTTCCAAAAGACACTGTACTCTTTTCTGTTTTGCCTGTTACATTTTTATTAATCAGAACCATTGACGTGGCATCTGTGTTGTCTTGCTGCCCCGTGTTGACATTTGTGCTGACACCTGACTGGCGCTCCTCTGCTCTGTGCTCAGACTCTATTGGCACTCAGTGAACACTGATGAAATGAATTTGTGAAACAAGGTTACAAGGTTGTGTTTCTGTGAGCTGCCCACCCAAACAGCATTCAATCTTATCTCCTTGGATGTAAACTAATGAAACCATTCTAGTGATAATGGAACAATGCACAGGGCCTGGCATAGAATGAGCACTCATCTCTTCTGAATGAAAGCTGGTGCCACTGCCGCCCACAGAGGGGTAGTAGAGGAAAAGCCCCAGATTTGGTTGCAGTCCAAGGAGCAAGCCTGGGCTTCAGCGTCAGTACTGGTCTTGCCTAGACTGCCCTGGCTGGCACATGCACATCCTGTAGAGCTTGCCATCCACTGGTCGTGAGCCAGCAGTCAGCTCTGCTCATGTGCACAGCATCTGGGCCTGAGCTTTTTTCTACACAGCGCTTGGCCCCATTTTCTTCTCATTAACCAGGTCAGAATTGCTGGCTGCTGCTGTAGTACCGTGGAGTGAGTCAGGTCTGTAGGGACGCTTGACATCACAGCACCCTCTCTTCCTAATCAGCTTGTTTTAGCGCGGCTTCTTTGTATAAACACATCAGTGGAGGGCAAGAGTTCTGAAATGAAGATGGTTATATAATTTTTTTTTTTTACAAATAACACAGCTTCCTAAAGCCAGCCTTTTCTGTTACATTTTCAAATCGGGTTTTCAAAGCAAGATAGTTTTAGACTCTGTATAGTAAGAACAGATTTAGAAATTCTTCCCAACAGTGACACATTCGAGGCAAAATATAGGTGGACAAGAAACAATGTTTTTAATTAAGAAGTACAATTAGATGTTGGTGGCTGTGTGTGAACTAAGGTAAATGTGTCAAATGACACACTAAAAGCTTACTAGGTAGAGATAGAATGTGGGTGACAGGCCTCAGGTGGCCTGCCTTAATGCTAAGGCAACTTCTATTCCAGGCATATAGCTAAAACACAGGCTTGTGGGCCACAATTACTTGGCTCTGAGATACTCATTCAACCCAGCAGAAAAGACCTGAGACATCCCCACAGTCACGAGCACTCGGTACAGTTGCCTGGGTTCACAGCTTAATTATTTAAATGTTTCCAGACTCAAATGACTGATGATCCAACGTATTTTTAATTCAGACTTTCAGGGTACACATTGTAAGATGAGCCTTGATAAATTCATGATCAAAGAGCTTCCTGCCATGCCGTGTCCTTAATTTCTATGCTCATATTTTATGTTAGACATGTAAATATTCACCCCAAGTTCAAGGGAACAGAACCCTGGATTGAATTCTAGACCTCATTGGACCCTTTTCAATGAGGAAGAGTAGAGGTGTTTTGTTGTTATTGATCTCAAAGAGAGAAAGAATGCTGTTAGAACAAAGAAATGGAGCATTGTTGTTGTATTTAATTTAGCCACCCTAAGATAAACACCCTGGGTGAATCATTCCGTGCTGGTGGTACTGTTTTAATATTTATCCTGCAACCTTTTCCTGCTCCCTTCCAGTCCACTGAGTGGGTTAAGGTTAGAGGTGGATTCACTCATGCAAGAGTTTGTTTCTATTAAGATTTCTGCGTTTTCCTATGACTTAGACTATTTCTAAGTATAAGCAGTGATCAATGGGGATGGGATGTCTTTTAAAACAGGACTTTCAAAAGTAAAATTTCTTTTATTTTTATATTTATTCAGTAGAGATGCCTCAATGGTAAACACTTCTCTAGGCGTCAAGCTTTTAAGGCAATTCAGATACCTCAGGTGAATTACAGATGCCTTCTCAACTATATATGTGCATGGTCATTGAATTTTGGGATGATCACCCTTTCTTGGGATTGATTGATTCTTGGTAGTTCTTTGTATTGCTGTGACTTCCCTTTGCCTGAGTAGTACCAGGAAAACCTCTCTTACTTGTTTGTGTTCTCAGGTTTTAAGCAGAGCCATCATTGATAAATGTTTAACAGGCAGCGTTCCTTGGTGGATAATGTATCAGGCAGTGAGGGGATGTTTCAGAAATACCAAATCCCTCAATCAAAATCATGGCATCCAACTGTGGTGCTGTTGCTAGGGCTTCATAGATCTAACTGCAAATCCCGTGAATTCAATTGGCTGGCACACACTCCTGCCCTCTGCCCAGTGTCTGGACGCAGCTCTCCTTTCTCCCTGCCTGGATGTTTGCTCCCCGGGTGCATGTCAATCCCATGTCATTCTTTATGATGTTCTGGATCTCTCTTTCTCCTCTTGGCATATATCACATACATTCCCTCCCCAAGTTTTCTGTCCCCATACCATGGAAGAACATTTTCCCTCACTGTAGAAGAGGGACAAGAGTTGCTTACCCTAGCTGCCAGAAGTCAGCGAAATAACCCTTTTGTTCTGTTGGGCTGGCTTACTTTTCTTCAAAAGAACTTTAGCCTCTTTGCTTTGCTAACTCCCACAATCGTTCTGAAACCTGACTCTGGCTTCCCAGTGGGTGATGAACACCGCGAATTTTCATGGCTGAATGTGACAGCTCCCATGAGCCACCATTCAGAACATAAAATCCCCAGTCTCTATCATCCTCATGCCAAATGCAGGAGCACTAAGTTGTGACGAGGAGGTCACATGGTGTCTTTGCAGCTTAGTTTGATTTTCCCTGGATTCTCGAATTTCTCTTCTATTATATTTTTCCTGGCAAAGAGCCAGCTACAAAAGGGTTAGAGGTACCCACAGCAACATTCCTCTCTTTACACACAGTTGCTCTTGAGTTCTTGTTAAGACGTTGCGTTGTTTAAAATGTTCGGCATTGGCCTAAGTACTGTTGATGTCACGTGCAGGAGCGTCCTAGAGCCAGGTGTTTGAATGCCATGTGGAACTAGATTCTGTGAAATCCCCCACGTCCAATTAAATTGAAAGTTGGAAACCTTTAATTATCGATCATTGAGAAAGCAATCGTCTGACCCTTTTTTTCTCCCTTCCTTTCTTTTTCTTTTTTATTACTATATGATGACACAGCTGGGCATGGTGGTACAGCACTATAATCCTAGTACTTGGTGTATGTCTATGAGTTTGGGGCTAGCCTGGCCTATAAAGCCAGTCCAGGACAGACAAGACTACACAGAGAAACCCTGTCTCGAAAAACCAAATAAATAAGTAAGTAAGTAAGTAAATAAATAAATAAATGTGACACTATATCACCAAAATGGTTTCCAACTATCAGACTCATGTGATTCTTTCTCCTCACTTTTCCAAGTAGCTCTGATTCTGATGACAAGCACAAGCCAAGGCACCCTGCTCTTGGCTTTTTATTACTGCTGGCTGGAGGACTTTCCTTTATCCAGAATTGGTGGAACACTGCCTCAGCCAGGCCATGGTGCTTGCCAGCCATCTGTCAGTTGGGAGGAACTTGTCAGCCACTTGATTGATGCAGCGATTGGTTTTGATGGTTACCTTAGATTAATGCACACATAAACCTTTAATGAGGAACACCTTTGTGTGGCTGTGTTTGTAAAACAGTTTTTCTGGAGTTTTACTGAGGAGGGAAGACCTAGCATGAACATGACTGGCTGGAGTCCCACACTAAATAAAAAGGAGAAAGTGGGCTGAACACTAACCTTGTCTCTGCATTGGCTGAGGATGCAGTGTGACTAGTCACTTCACATTCCTGGCCATGCACCACCTTCCCTGTCATGCTGGACTGGGCTTCACTTAACTGTAAGCCAAAATAAACCCTTCCTCCCCTAAGTTGCTTTCTATCTGGAACCTGGACACAGTGAAGAGAAAAAGTAATGAATATACTTGGGGTGAACTCACTAACTAGCTCTCAGAGAGTGTTTGCTCAAGCTGTGTATTTCTGGAGCAATTTTCAAGACCAGTTTTCTTCCCTGGTTCAGTTGTCTGTAAGAGTAGATCCACTGCCCTTTAGGCTGATCAATAGGACCAAGAGCTGTCCTTGTGGGCAATCACCCAGCTTACATCGGACAGATGCTTTCTTTTACAATGTTGTGATGTGGTTGAACTGGTACCAATTCAATAATTTTTGAGCACTGCCATAAAAAAATGTATGTAAAAATTTTGAAAACTATTTTTAAAAATCCTTAGAGTAATATGTACATTGATCTGGATAATGGCAATCATGCATCATTGCGCTTTGGTTTATAGATTTGTAGTTTAGACTTCCTTCAAAAACAATTGTAACACTCTGATGTCTTCTGGAATTTAGAAAGAGGCTGGAATAGGTGCAACAAAGACTATGGCTATTTTCACACCAAGATCACTGAATGTCATTGAAGGCCAACACCAAAAATTCACCTTTAATGTTTACTAGTCAAATTGAGAGAAACCTTTCACTCTGAAATTGGGAATTCAATAAAATCAGAATTCTAAGAAGCTCAGTTCATACACTGAGTCTTGCTATTCCTGGCTGCTAATGTAGATAGGACACTGAGAATGGAGATGCTTTGGTGGACTAGATCTGAGTTCGAATCTAGATTTCCTTTTTATTTTTTCAATTTGTTTGTTTGTGTGTGATGTGCGTGTGTGTGCATCTGTGTGTTGATCTTTGCCTTCCATCTTCTTTGAGACAGGGTGCCCTGTTCACCACTACATGTATTAGGCAGCAGATCCCTCAGATTTCATGGTTCTTCACCTCTGTTTTTACTATAGCTGCTCTGGGATCACTGGGAATATGTGTGCCCTAAGGATTTGAACTGACACACTAGTGCAGCAAGAGCAACACCCACTGAGCCTCCTTCCCAGCCACAGACCTACTCTTTGTACATCTTGAGGAAAGTCTTAACCTCTCTGAGCCTTGGTTTCTCTCTCTCTGTCTGTCTCTCTCTCTGTCTCTGCTTCTCTATCTCGTTCTCTCTTCCTCTCTTTCTCCCTTTCTTTCTCCCTCTCTTTCCCTTCCTTCCTTCCGTCCTTCCTTCCTTCCTTTCTCTCTGTATGTCTTTCTTTTTAAACAATTTAAAAAATATCCAGGCATGGTGGTTCATGCCTGTAATACCAGCACTCAGAGAGGCAGAGGCAGACAGATCTCTGAGTTTGAGGCCAGCCTCATCTACAAAGCGAGTTCAGAACAGCTAAGGCTACCCACAGAAACATTGTCTCATTAAAATACAAAACTAAATTTAAATATTTCTCTCATATATTACATCTCACCACAGTTTCCCCTCCCAGTCCTTTCTCCCATCTCCCTCCCCAACTATTCCTCTTCCATTTCTCTTCAGAAGAAGGCAGATCTCCTCTGGATATTAACCAAACATGGTATGTCAAGTTGTAGTAAGACTAGGCACCTCCCCCTATGCTAAGGCTGGATGAGGAAAGAAAGGGTCCTAAAAGCAGACAGGAATCCTACAGAAAACCAAGTTACACAGTTGTAACATATACACAGAGGACCTAGGTGAATCCTATATAGGCACTGTGGTTGTCATTTCTCTGTGGACTCCTACGAGCCCAGGATGGTTGATTCTGTGAGTTTTTTTTTGTGGCGTCCTTGACCCCTCTGGCTCCTGCAATCCTTCCTCCCCCCTCTTTAGCAGAGCTCTGCTTAAGTTTGGCTGTGAGTCTCTGCATCTGTTTCCATTAGTTGCTGGGTAAAGCCCCTTTAATGACAGTTGGGCTGGGCACCAATCTATGAGTATAGTAGACTACCATGAGGAACCATGTCCTTGATTTTTTGTTTGTTTGTTGCCTGTTGTGTTTGGTTCTGTCCTATGTCCCTGGGCTATTGAGCCTCTAGGTCCACAGTGTCAGGGGTGGGCTCCCTCTCATGACATGGGTCTCAACTTGGACCAGTCATTAGTTGGTTACATACTCCAAACAATGTTACCTTTACCCCAGCTCATCTTGTAGGATGGACAAATTGTAAGTCAAAGGTTTGTGGCTGGGTTGGTGTCCCAATTCCTCACCTGGAAATCTTCCCTGGTTATAGGAGAAGGCCAGTTTGGTAACCTCCCTATCCCCTCATTACTAGGAGTCTTCGCTAGTATCACCCTTATAGATTTCTGGGAGATTCCACTTCCCTAGTGTCTAGCTCATTCCCCAAATGCCCTCAATTCCAGTTGTCTCTCCCGGTACTCTCTGTCTCCATCCTCCCCCCACCTGATCCCTTCTGTTACTGTGCCCACCTGCCCCCAGTTCACCTACAATAACCATTCTATTTCTTCTTCCCAGAAAATTCATCTGTCCTCCCTCGAGTCCTCCTTGTTACTTAGCTTCTCTGGAGTTTGGTTTCTTAATCTAGAAAGTAGGAATGATAATAGCACCAAAGTTAATTTCATTATTAGATTTAAATGTGATCATAATGAAGACAAGAATTAAGCACAGTGCCTGGTGTCTTAGGGCTTCTATTATAGTGAAGAGACACCATGACCTCAGCAACTATTTTAAAGGAAAACGTTCAACTGGGCCTGGCTCACAGGCTCATGATGAAGGTCGTTACCATCATGGCAGCACACAAGCAGACATGCCGGTGGAGGGGGAGCTGAGAGTCCCACTTCTGGATTGTCAGGCAGCAGGAAGAAAGAGACCTTCTTGGCATAGATCAGGCTGATAGTCACAGTGTCTGATAAATCGATTTGTACTGACAGGATTTCTGCTGACACGTTCTGGAGGACCAAATGGACACTGACCTTCATTGTGAGAAGGGTGTCTGCCTTTGTGGAAGGGTACTACTCCAGGACTCAAGCACACAGGCTAACACCAAATGTCTATTTACATATCAGATTTTGCTCAGGCTCCACTCCCCCCCACCGAGTGTGGATGCATGCATGCGTGCGTGTGTGTGTGTGTGTGTGCATGTGTTATTGTATTTGCTTGTTAGTTTATTATGTAGAGGCCAGAGGTCAGTGCCAGATGTCCTCCTTGATCACTCTCACCTTAATGTTTTAAAGACAGGGTCTCTCACTGAACCTAGAGCTTGCACTTTCAGATTGTCATTTAGGTTAGACTGGTTGGTGACATCCCGTCTCTGTCCTCAGCACTGGGGTTACAGGTGCAGGCCACTACACCTGGCTTTTCTGTGGGGATCTAAACTCAGGGCCTCACACTTGGACTGCAAGCACTTTATCCACTGAGCCATCTCCCTCACCCAGAATTTTGACTATTATGGTACACGCAGATATACTAGTTTTATTTAAAAAGCAAATCAAACTTTCTATATAGGGAAACAAAATCACCTCCTCAAAACTTTCCATGACTCTGCCATCCTCTTGTTTCATTCAGATAGGATAGGGTTGTTTTTATTTCATTTTGATTTTCCATTTTCCAGCCACCTCTTAGAGACTCACTGCTGAGTAAGTGTGGATTCTCAAGTCCCAGGTGGCCCTTTCTAATCTCTCACTTTTTGGTATTGAAAGAAGACTACATACCATGGCTTTTACTTTGTGAATCAAGAAGCGTTTTTCTACTCTGGATCTCCTTGCTGGGTGCATGCTTTAACATCTGCCTTCTTCAAACAGCAGTAACAGTATCCAGACTGATGTTAAGTGACCCCCAAAATTGCAAGACCAAAAAATGTGCTAAATATCCATTTTAATATTTAGTCTGAGAGTGAGGCTCAGTGGTAGAGCCCTTACCTGGCATGCATGAGCCCCTAGGTCGAGATGGACACCTTGGGGAAAAAGGAAAGAGAAAAAGGCAATTTCCCCACCCACGCATAGATGGATAGTGATTCTATGAAAATTATAAGAGATACTGAAAAGATGGATGCAAAGATTAGACAAGGTAGTAGAAGCTTGAAAACCTTGGCAGATGCCTTTAAGAAGAGGACACATCTACGCAGACCTGTGATACAATCTCCCTTCTGAGAAAAGTGTGTTTTGGGAACTGCTAGAGCACAGAGGAGTGATGAGAAGGGGCGGGCTGCAGGAATGCAATGAGCAAGTGAATGAACGAGCAGAGTCAGGACAAGTAACACTTAGAATGGATTTGTGCTTTAGCTGCTCAGTAAGTAGGCACTGTGATAATTTATCACAGGAATCATTATGCTTTCTCAATATATATGTGGGAATATAAAAATTAAAAAGCTACATTGCCTAATATGTATTATATATATTATAAAAATAAAACACCTTGAAAGCCAAGTTCAGGATGAGATGGACATTTCAAAAATGAAAATGCAGTAAATTAATAAGGCATATTGTCTATTGGTAAAATTATTGAATTTTGAATGAGGGCAATAAGTAACACATGGTTTTAAACTCTTAATTTAATGACTCAGGAAACAGTAAGTTCATGAATAGGTTCATAATGAGTTTACTTTGGTATCTGGTTTGTCTTTTCTTTTTTTTCATTTTTTAAAGTAGATTCTATGAATTTTTAAGATGATATAACCACAAGTTCCTCTGACTTAAAATCTTAAAACTGCCCATCATGTCCAAATCCAATGTTATCCAAAAGCTATTTGCATTTGAAACTTTAAACATCTTCATTTTGTTATATTTACACAAGTTTACTTTAATGTGGTTGTACACACACACATACACGTGGTTGTGCATGCACTGACCTTAGTCCTTCTTCCTTAGGACTCATCTACCTTGTTGTAGTTTACCCATTTTTGTTAGTTATGAAATTATCATCACATAGTCAATACAAAACAATATATTTTCTTAGCTTCTTACTGTGTGTGTGTGTGTGTGTTTAATACAGTGCCTTCTCTTTGGGTTTTTCATTCATTTTACTAAGGTACTGCACATCCGATAGCCATTTTCAGTCTTTGTATCAGTAGCTATGTGATACTTTGATGATGAATGATGTGGCTAATGTAAGAGATTATTTTAGCATGCCTTTTTTAGGCATCTATAATGATTCAGGAGAAGTCTATGTTGGCCTAAATTTCATGCCTTTCTTGTTTCCTATTTACTCATTTTTCATACTTTTGTATAGATAGCATTTATCTATAATATTGAATTTTTCATCAACAATGAAATCATGTTACAATATTGTATTCACTTGGTCCTTCAATATTAGCAGTCCTAAGATACAGTAATTTGCTATGTAATTACACTATTTCAGTCAGGGACACACAAATTGCATAGTGGTCCTGTAAGAGTGTAAAGATGAAAATTTTCCATCCTTTTATTTCTATTGTCTAGTCTCATTATCACATTATTACTATTATGTCCTAGCACAATGTAGTGCTCCTGTGTTTGGCCATGTTGCTGTAAATAGACATGGACTCTGCTGTCCATCACATAAAAGTATAATATCTACAATTATGTTCAATATATAATCCTGATGACAGTAAATGACTATGTCACTGGTTTATGCATTCACTACACCTTAAATTACTGGTATTTTTGTGCAACTGCCTTCTACACATGGAATCGAATTCGCTGTGAAGAGAAAACCATGTTACTGTGGAAGCATCCTCATCTACCTACAGCGTCAGGTGCCTTTTGACTGAACCAGGGCTCTACCCCATGACTGACCTCTGCATCTAGGAAGGTTTACACACACTCTCACATTTGGACAAGGACAAGATTACCCAGTGGCCCATTCCAGGCCATGTCCCATCAATAAGTCACATTTGGCTGTGTGTTATAATTCAGCTACTTTACTCATTTTTAGTTCACATCCTTGGTTTTTGTTTTAACCCCCTTCACTTGTCTTTTAATTGTTTTATGGTATTACGGTATTAAGGCACCTCCATCTTGTCCCTCTGTCCCTCAGTCTAGTCAGGTTTTCTAATAATGCTCTGAGGTGCATACTTTATTTTGAGGGGGCAATGTTCATCCAGCATGCTGAACCAGCATGAAACTTACTAGTTGTCAATGTGAGCACTTAGCTTTTCATTGTGGCCTTATGAAGCTGTGGATCCTGAAAGTAGGGCACCACCATTTTTCAACCTTATCTCTTGACTCAGGCAAGCATCTTGCTAAAGCAGGGCCTGGGTCTCTCTCCTTTCTCTCTGGGTGCTCTTTCAAACCACAGAGCTGAGCGTTGGCCTCCAGCTTGCTTGCTACAGAGCACTAAGCACACCTGGGCTCTGGAAACACCCTGCCCACTACTTGGAGCTTTGTGCTCTTCTCTAACCTTGGGAAGTGGTTGTTTAGCTCCTTGAGCCCACATGCAAATTGCCTGTGTAACATTTTTTCACACCATTTCTGTGTATCTAGAGCCCTGGGACGATACCCAATGTGCAGTTTCCAAATCCCTTTGACCAAAACGTCTATACTTGCCAGGTGACAGTGATTGACAGGTAAAACATCACTAAGATGCAGATGTGATCTAAGAGCAATGCAAAGTCTCAGAGCTTAGTGTTGACACTTTAAAATTTTTGATGTTTGTGTGTATGTATATGTATACATGCATTCACATGTGTGCAGAGGCCAGAGGTCAATCTCTTGCACCATTACTCAAGAGCCAATCATGTTGGCCTTTTCATTGTTTTTGTTTTGAGAATGGTCTTCATTGGCCTGGAACTCACCAATTAGGCTACTCTCTGCCCATCTGCACCTCCTCAGCAGCAGGATTACAAGCATATTCCACCATTCCTAGAATTCTGGGGTGAAACACAGGGCCTCATGGTTACAGAGCAAGCACTTTATCAACGGTGTATACCACTAGCCTTTAAACAAATCTCGGATCTAGAGAGATAGCTCAGTTGGTAAAATTGGCTAGCATGCACAAGGTCCTAGGTTTGCTCCCAGCATCTCATTAAGCAGGGCATGGTGCTGAAGGCCTGTAATCCCGACTCTCAGAAAGGAGAAGCAGGAGAATCTTGAATTCAGAGTCATCCTCAGTTACATTGAGAGTTCAATGCCATTCTGGGCTACACGAGACATTGCCTTAAAAAAAAAAGATACAAAATAGGAGGAATACTAGTTTTGAAGAAGAGAGTGTCAGTCAGAGTGGGTGGGGAGAGGAGAGTGCAGCAGGGTCTAATGTAATCAAAATACATTATATATATATGCATGAAACTGTCAAAGAATTTAAAAACTGTGATTTTTTTTTAAAGAAGTTTTGAGGGACTGGAAGACACATGAGATGCCATTGATCAGGGAGGGAAATGAATGTTAGCAATAGATTCAGGAATCCCCAAGCATGCCCTTCAACTTCAGGAAAATCTCTAAAGGAGACTACTCAAAATAACCCAAAACACAGGCACGACACAGCTGCACTGTTGAAATCCAAATGCTGGAGTGTCAGGCAAATGTCCCATGCTTAAGGTCAGACCCTCCTGGAAAGATTGTGACAAAACTTCCTCATGTGTATTTTTTTTTTGAGGGATTTGTTTGTCTGTTAATAGGTCAGGGATTTGGGTCAGTCCTTAGGAGAGTTATAAACCCAAGCACTTGGCTCATCAAAATTGTCTTATAGCTGCTTTTGTAAAGTCGGTGGCCAAGAGGACTTCAGAACAGCTTCTCAACAGACTCTGTTTCTAAAGGAGCTGGAGCGATCTTTCTCATGGGAAGTTGATATTCCAGCACATGTTAATATATATTTATATTTTAGGAAAAATCAGAATGTGAAAAAGTCAAGTAGATGAATAGTCTGAGCTGTGTGTTCAGGAGCTGTGGGGCAGGAGCTGTTTTACAGGGGAAGGGGCAAGCAACAGAATGAGTTGAGCAATTTATCATCTTAATTTTTCCCTGATAATGGAGAGCCTGGCTTTGTGGAAGATTCCAGAGCACCCGCTGAAAGCCAAAGCATCGTATTTTTAACCTGAGATTCTAGAACTGCCCTGCCCCTTGGATATGTGTCTCTGGTTTTGGTTGTCTGCACCATCCATTTGGACTTCCCTGAATCCCCCAGAACTCCCAAATACAGAGCATTTTTGTCCCCAGTTTATCCCTGTGATCCCCCAAGCAGGGGATATATCTATTAGGAAACTTAAGAAATGACACAAAGGACTGAGATACAGTTCAAGCATAAAACATTTACCACACATGTGAGAGACCCTGAGTTCAAGCCTGGAATCACAAGATGAATTGTGATTAATGAAACCTTCGTAATTTTATAGGAAACCAAGACAAGCCCATGCCTGCACATGGAGGCTAGAAGAGGGGCTTGGGCAGCTTCCTCTATCACTCTCCACCTGTTCTTTTGAGGCAGAGTCTCTCCCTGAATCTGAGGCTCAAGTTTCCTCAGCTAGTCTGGAAACTGCAAGCCCCAGCAATCACAGTTGTCTTGCCAATGATTTTCAATTGAGCTGGGGTTACAGGAGGGCACTGGGAATCATACTCTGGTCCTCAAGATTTTTCAACTAGCTCTCTTAAACACTGTGCCTTCTCTCTAGCTTCACTAAAAGAATTTTTGTAAAGAAAGATATAATAAAGATATTCACATTGATATTGTTATCCGAATTGAACAAGCTTGGAATCAGAAACATTTTTGTTTGTTACTATAAAATGTAAATTTGGATTACATTTTTAAAAAATTAATTGTATACATGCATTTGCCAATTTGATATAAACTGAAGTCACTTGGGAAGAGAGAGCCTTGGTTGAAGAATTACCTCTGTCAGATTGGTTTGTAGGGATATCTGTGGAATATTTTCTTGATTAATGATTGACGCAAAAGATCCCATTCCCCTTTGGGCAGTGCCAGCCCTAGGCATGTGATCTCAGATTATATAAGAAAGCAAGATGGAAAAGCCAAGGCAGGAAAGACTGTGAGCAGTGTTCCTCCATTGTCTATGCTTCGGTTCTTGCCTTCAGGTGCCTGTCTTGAGTTTTTACCTTTGCTTCCCTTGATGATAGACTGGGACAAGGAGGTGGTTAAATTAACCCCTTTTTCCCCCAAATTGTTTTGGGCAGTGTTTGATCACAGTAATATAAAGCAAACTAGGATGTATGGTTACAATGTACTATTGGATTAACTCACTAAAGTCAGTAGTAATGATCAATCAGGGTAGTTAACTTGTCTGTCACATCAGAAAATTGTCATGTGGTGGTGGTGGGGTATGAACACTCACAGTCTTTCCTGCTAGCTATCTACGAACCACACTAATGGCAGCTACAGTCACCTGCTGTGTACTGGCACACGGGGGCATATGCTGCTGTTGTTCAACCTTATCTCTTCTCCCCTCTCCCACTATCGGGTATCTGCTAACCTCTGTTCAGTTGTCATTATCTATGGTTCCATAAGTGGGTGAGATCATGCAACATTTGTCTCTTTGTTCCAGGCTTATTTTGTTTAACAGCTCCTGGATTTGTCATAAATGACAAGATTCCATATTTTATTTCTAATGGACAACTAATACCTACCCACATATTTACTTCCTCCCATTGTTACTCTGCCAGGTTGGTCCCACATCTTTGACACTATAAATATGTTGCAGTAAACATGGGCTTGCAGGTGTCTCTTCAATATATTGATTTCATTGTCTTTAGATATAGAAGCAGTAGTGCAGTATTTTAGATCCTGTTCTATTTTTAGTTAGTTTTCTTTTTAATTTCTAAGCTCTACATTGCTTTCCATCGATGTGATAATTTACATTTCCACCAAAAGGGTGTAAGAGGCCCAATTTTTCTCTTTATTCTCTTGCCAAACATGCCTGCTTCTTTTTTCTAACAGTGATTTTAACCAGAGTGAGGTGATGTCTCATGGTTTTGACATGGGTTTCTCTGATGGTTGGCAATGTTGATCATTTTACTCACATATGTGTTGGCCATTTGTATGCCTCGTTTTGCAAAATGTCTGTCTATTCATGTCTTCTGCCTCATTTTAACATCAGATTGTTTGGGGGCGATATTTTGCTCTTCAGCTTTTTGTGTTCCTTGTGTAATTTAGAGGTTAGCCCCTCGTCAGATGTATAGCCTGCAAATCTCTCCTCCCTTTCTGTATGTTGTCAAATATCTTATAAACAACCTTCTCCAAACACTCGCTATAGAAGAGAAGAAAACCAGATGGTGGAGGGCTGTCACCCTCTTTCTGAAGGTGGGGTAGCATGGAGGGTGCTGAGGTACAGGTGCTCCAAATTACCTCCAGCTTCAACAAGCTATTCTAAACACTCAGGAAGCTGTGCATATGGGAGGTCAACGAGGATGGTAACCAAACTCCTATTTAGAAGTATGATAGAGAATACTTAGGCAGATCAGTGCAGTTTCTATGCCACATAGCATCTCTGGGACAGTTTAAAGCTCCCAGTGAGCATTTTTTTACCCACACACTTTCCAGCCAAAGCGCAGGAGAGGTGCTTCTGAGTTGAATCAACGAAAGGAGGCATTCTCCCTGTGGCTTGAGACCAGTGGACCACTGATTGTACCTTTCCTTGTTGCATGGCCTTTTTGGTGCTGGGCAAGGACAGAGGAAATGTCATTGTGTTAACAGTGAATGGTACAGTGAGATGAGATTCTGCTTACGGCTTATATGCAAGACCCTGGTTCATAACAGACATTCACCAATAGTCTCATTGTTTATAGAAGCCTCCCTATGCTGCTCACCTCTCACCGTCTGGAATGGTTTGGGAGATTAGCAGGGGTGGGCAAGAGAAAGTGAGTTTTTTAATATATTAAAGGGATCTTGTAGATAAACAGGTTAAAGGGATGGTTTTGCCATTCATTTTATTTATTTTTAAAAGATTTTTAGTGCTTTTAAATCTATAAATAAAATATTAGTATACACATACTTAGGAAGCATGGTGTGATGTTGTGAGTTATCTGTATGATGTTGCATGCTTAAATAAAGCTAATCAATCTATCTATCCCTAAAGAAAGTTATCAGCTACCATTTTGAGCTGGAGGATCATAGTCCCCCCCAAGTCTGAAGTCCTTGGTGTCAAGTATGTTTCTGAATTCAGACTTAGCATATACTGTACAAAAGAGGATTCTCTTCAGTATAGTCTGAACAGATTAATACAAATGGCAACATTAAATTGCTGTAGAAAAACACGTTTGTTCACTCTGAATGGAATAAAGATTTTAAATAGCATTCAAATTTGGTTGGGACACCAAATTCACGTTAGCTTAACTTCAACAGAAACAATATTTCCCACATTTTAGAGTTGCACACAAGAGCTTGTTGGTCTTGCATAAATCACACCAAGGATTATTTATTGGGCTGTTCATGGAACCTGATCTGTATTTTAAAGTATGTTTCAAATAACTAATAAAGCAAATATTCAGCACACAACCCATTTGTTAATGGGAGGTGAGGAACAGCAAGAAAAGTAAATGAGGTATAAATTTTTGAACCATGAACAAAGACAGTATAAAGGTATCTGTGTTGGGCGAGGAGGCCATTGCATAGATGATGCTTCCAGCTATATATTGCCAAGACCTCAGACCTAAGGGTGTGCTTTTTCTTTTTCTTATTTCTCTGCTAATTCTCTCTTTTTTCTCAAAAATAGTTAGTTTGCCCTAGATTTTGTGCTGATGACAGTCTGGGTGGCTGTCACATCTTAATCAGGGCAAGTTGATGAGGTGTGGAGGCCACAGTGATGTTTGTTTTATGGGAGCCAAGCTTTACAAAACCTGCATATAATATGAAACAATTTTATTTTAATGCATGGAGTGATTGTTTTTGAAATCACGTGACAGAATTAAAAATAATAGAGGTAAAAGGTCGCTGGTAGACCAGTGGCTGCTTCAGGGCAATAAGAGCCTGGCTCCTGAGTGGAGCTTGTCAGTAGTGCCGTGAATATTAGAGCCACCCAATAGTAGTTGTGTTATTTCTAGAAGTCTCTCTATGCTGCCCACGCTTTTGCTTGCGTCCTCCGGAATGGTTTGGGAGATAGCAGGTAAGAGCAGTGGAAAGTAAAGGCAGAATTGCTGAGCAATATAGCTTTTCTTTGAAGGAAATATTTCAGAGTTAACAGTGATATATGAAAGTACAGTTTTTGACTTATCCTGTGAAAGAACCCAAGATCTATAGGGATGTCTGAACTTATAGTGGAAAAACAAGTAATTTAATTTAGTTGCAATGAAGGACTAAGTAATTTGTAAGTGATTTGTCATTAGGAGTTCTAGTGAAATAAATGCTTATTAAACAACTGCCTTTTATGATTTAACAACCGTAGGGGACAAAAGTCGTCGATTTTTTTTTTCTTTCTGTACCTGACGGTGACATCTACTTCCCCAGCACTGGGGTTCAGGTACACATCACCATGCTTGGTGTTATGGTGAACTGGGACTGAACCAGGCAGAGCAAGCACTCTACCACCTGAGCTAGCTCTTGGACTTTCCTTCTCTTAACAGAGCCTCGATGTAGCGTGTAGTTATTGTACTGTAGGCAAAATGAGGTCATTGTAAATCTTTTTCATACACCTGACAAAAATGCAGAAACAGAGATGCTTGGGCTCTGGGTTCTCGTATGCCCATAGCCACATGATCCAGTATGTGGTGATTTCTTCAGTGCTCTGCAGGTCCCTGTACTGTCATATCATAAGCAGTTTTGAGAGTCTTGTTTACACAGCCAAGTTACAGAAAATAAGTTGTGATAGCTTTTTGGGTTTTCATCCCTCTTTTGACCCTTGGATTTCCCCGGATTATATGGCTCCAGAAAATGTGTTACAGTAGAATCTCCTACCCTGACCTCTTTTGGCAACTGTCTCCTATTATTAGTGACATTAGTGAACTTCTTTTACGTTTTGCTCTGAAGACAGGCGGAGCAAAATGCTGAGAAAGAATATGGAAATTAATTATAATAAAACACCATCAGAATTGAAAAGCAATGTGTTCAGATATTTTCTCTGTCTCTCCCTGCCCCCAACAACAACAAAAACACTTTATACTCTTAAACAGAAAAGTTACCACTCTTTCTGTGTTGTTAGTGATAAGAGTTGAAGCTCATGTAGCCTAACCCCCAAGAAAGGATCCTTTCTTTTAGTATTTTTGGAGATTCCTTGTTACCTTTCAATTCTCTGTCTCTCTTCCTGTTCTTGTTGGCTCTGGCATCTTTGGGAAAGCAGTTGTGTTTTTGCATAGCATATGCACTCCCTCTACCCCAAACGTGGAGCACATTCAACATTGCAAGCATTCTTTCTTTCTTTCTTTCTTTCTTTCTTTCTTTCTTTCTTTCTTTCTTTCTTTCTTTCTTTCTTTCTTTCTTTTTCTCCTTTGCTTAGAACAGAGGTGGAAACCCCGGGGGACTCAAGTACCCACTTGATAGGCTCCCTCTCTCTTAATCAGCCTGTAATGGAGCTAATGGCTGTTTGTCATCCTTGGAGATATAAATTTCCTGGCGGTGGCTCCTGCAGACAGTGCGTGAAGTGTGCTCTCTGTGCCAGCAAGGGCTGATAATCAGCATAAGGGCAGGGTGCTCCGTTAGCTAGAAGAGCCAGGACTTCCGGGCTGCCAGCTGCAGGACTCGCCTCACCACTTCTGAGACATGGACAAAGCCGGTAGGTCAAACAAGCCTGAATTCTTCCTGGCTGCTGGCTTCCTCTGAGGTCCACATCCTCTGCAGCATGCATCCTTTCCTATTTGTCTCTCTCATTCTGGACTTCACTGTTCCAGACTGGGAAGCATGCAGCACGTTAACCCCGATGATGCTTTGGCTACAAGGAGATCAGTGTTTGCTTTGAAGTTTAGGAATTGGGGTCACAGATTAACATACCCCGGTCACCTGCACTGCTATTTTATTTAGGCTGCAAGAAATGTGGTGTTTGATCTTTTGTACTCAGCACAGAGGATGTAAAAGTGCATGTAGTTAATGAGAAAACCATTACTAGGGGGTGGCAGAAGGTAAATGGAGCTAATAATATTAAAGAGCTGGACGGATTGTCAAAACTATTACCGTATGCACTATGTAGTAACATAAGAATTATTTTATCCTATTAGAATGCAATGTCAAAGATGTTGCCCTGATATTTTAATATGAGATTACAGACATTAGTTATATAGTCCGTCATTCGCCCTTTAAAACAGTATTTGCTTATGTTGCCTTTTATGTGACAGCTATATAAACATAACTGTGGAATTATTTTAGTTAATTAATTTTAATTAAAATTAATTAATTAAAATTTCTACTTCTCAGGGAGAAACTTTTGTTCTTTTTTGCTGTAGTGAACTTTCGAAGCCACGTGCTATGAGACTGCTCCCATTTTCTGAGCCCCCTCCCTGCAAGTTGCCCTCTGCATTAGCTCCCCTCTGAAACTCAATAGGTTCGTCACAGGGCTGTTCTGAGCTGGACAGTGATGTGTCCATTACTTGGAACCCTGGGAGTGCTCCTGAGAGGATCTGCTGTTTATGATACATCCTGCAAGCCAAGACCACCCTTCTAGTGGTAAAGCAAGTTTGTCAGGAAATTGATACCTTTCAGTCATCTGTGTAGGTAGTTTAGGCAGGTAGAGATTTTGAAGGCACCATATTCTGTGTTCTTTGTTAGAGGTGCTTGCCAGGTGCAAAACACTTGTACAATCATACTGTCTCAGACATTGAACAAGCTTAAATAAATTAGAACAGAATATATTAGGAATGAAAACCCTAGGGAAGTGGAAAAAAAAGAACAAATGGAAGAGGAGGAGAAGTGTGTGTGTGTGTGTGTGTGTGTGTGTGTGTGGTAACAGTAGGGAGAGGCAGGCTGGATTTGTGTATATACCTACATATACCTATATCTTCACTTTGCTTATCACACTGTGCTGTAAAGCTTGGCATGAAATAGCGATGCTATTCTATGACAAGGAACAATCTGGAGATCAACCAGAAGCTTCTCTGATTACAGTAGAAAAGTCAGCATTGAATAAATAAACAAACTAGCATCCTTAATTTAGCCTCTTTTAAAACTTTAGCCACCCACAATTAATTATACTGATATCCTGGCAGAATTATCACTTTAATTCAGTAAATGCCTTTCTTAACTGACTCAGATATTTATTTAAAGGCCATTTAAGAAAAGACAAGAAACAGCATACTGGTGCAGGTTTCTTGGGGGCTTCACAGTTGTGAAGAGTGATTATTTCTTTTTTGCCTAGCTATAGCTTTGGGGGAATAAGTGTTTATACTATTTGTAGATGAATTTGTTTGTGTAACTAAAATGTCACTAACCAAAATACTATGCTCTTGACAAATTTCAGACACACTAATGTACTCTGGTGAGCATCTCATAAAGAAGGTATTTCTATATTATTTCCAGTTTTAGATGCAATCCTCAATATGTGCATAAATGCCTTTCAACAGAGTGACATTCAGTGGTACTATTTGAAAAGTTCATAAATAATATTTTTCCATATAATTGACCATCAGTAATCACTTTGCATAGCCATTTTTTGGATGAGGTAAGAGCCAGTCATGCAAAGGGAAAATCTAAACATCGATTGCCCACATATGCTCTGATAAACTGTATTCACTGTAAGAAAAGCATGTAAGATGTATTGGTAAGTGGCCAAAACACAAACTGAAAAACTCAAAATTGAGTTATCTTTAATGTGACGCCACATGGCCCAGTTGACTTGAAGCATTCTCCAGTTTCATTTAAATAAAACAATGTTGTTGAATATTTACATCGATCTCTATTCAAAAGGTGACTTTGATGGTGGCTATCTGAGTCCTGAACTCCATCATAACAGTTGGACCATATATTTCTTCCTGAAGGAGCCACGCCCCCTTCCAGCAAGTCCCTTTTCCCCATTGGGACCTGTGTAATCCTTAGGCAGAAACACAACAACAGGGTTTGCTCAAGCTAAATGCCTTCGATTCAGTCAGATCAATCAGAGCACCACAACAAAAATATTTTTGTGTGGTTTCTGTTGTTAAACAAAGGAAAAAAGCCATCACTGGGGATTCCGGCCTTTGGGTGAGGTAAAATCTTCTCAGAGAACTTTGCCTTTGGGATCCAGTCTCTTCAGAGCAGAGTTGACATTCCCACTGTCTCAGGGAAAAAGACACCCCTCCCCATTATTGCTGGCTTAGGTCTTCCTTTAAAAGCTTTTCCTGGAATAACAATAAAATATTTATCAAACTGTGTATATAGACTATGTCAAGACAATCTCAGCAACCCACAATCTTTTTTTAAAATCCTGGCTGCTGTTTCTTCTTAGAAGTCATAGGACACCTCAGAAAGGTGTCCCTTTATACTTTTATCCCATGATCACATCTTTAGTCCACATCACCCTGCTGGTGCCTGTGTGTTCCTCTGCTACTTCTTACCGCATGCTCCTCAAGAGCTTCTCCTGACCAAACAGGTTGAGGCATTGATGATGAGTAATGAATGAGGATTAGCCAAAACAAGACTTAGAAATGTTACCCCATAATCTACAGGACAGAATATTGTAAATTGTTCTTTCCCATTTATTGAACTCATTTTCCCTGCTTAAAAGTCAATATACTTCATTCCCACCCTATGGATCTTAAAAGGTGCTATGATTTAGGGAGGAGGCAACAGCTGCTAAGGACCCTGAGTCTCTGCATTACGTTTACTATCTAGGATTTCCCTGCCAAAGAACTGGGAGGGTTAGTCTGAGGTAGTCTGAGGAAGGCTTTCAATGGAGCCACTAAGAACAGCCAGTCATCATATGTGTATGATAAATTACTCTGTCACCTCAGTGATAATGTACAAGTGATAGGAATTTCACGTGCTTCGATTTCCCATCTCCAAGTGAACACAGTCACTCTACCCATCTCTTCAGAGTGCAATGAAGAGAAAAGAGAATTCATGAAAGGCTTTTGCTACAATGGCTGTCATAGACTGTTTAGAGAGTCATCAGAAAACTGAGGCAGGCTGTGTTGTGAACAAATCTATGTTCTAGCAGGGTGGCTTTAGAAGAAATGCAAGTGGCAGTGTGGAAAAGTCAGCAATGAGAGCAGCCAGGTGGCTGGCCCAGGAGTATAATTGGAAATTGATGTGGGTGGCTCAGTGGGGATGAGGAGGAGGGGCGCACTGGGTGTGCATCATAGAGCATGCTGAGTGTGTACGTAGGCAGAGCTTGTCTAGTCAAAGGAGACCTTTGGGGTTTTAGTTTGAGAATCTAATAGCCTAACACTATGGAACATAAAATGAATTTTAAGGGAAAGGTGGCAAGTCCCAATTTGGAACTGTTGAATTAAAAATATCTCCTGTGTTAGCTATAAAAGTTCAAAGTAGATGGATGGTGTATACACACACACAAACACAGACAAGATAGAAAAAGAGAGAATTCTTTACTGACCATGGATTTGAGCTAAAGCAGGGTAGTTGGTTTATTTGGATTTTTATCCCTACTTAAATATATATTTAAATATGTATATCTTCAGCCCAGGAAGCCAAGAATAGCTAATGCATCCCCTTAGCCTGTGGCAAACCCCATAGGAAACTATAGAGTAAAGAAACTCTCAAATGCTTCATTGTTTTCAACACAGATGGAAATAAGACCAGACTCCCTAGGAGGATGCCCCTAAACACTAAAATTATTTGGATAAAGGCCAGACAGACCCTTCCATAGGAAGATGTAAACACAGACATTTTATTTTAAGCAGATTTAAAACTTAATTTTTTGCTCAGGAGAATTTACTTTAGAATGCTCTCTTACCAAAGTGTCTGAACAGTCAAAGGTATTGTGTCAGGAGAAGGGTGAAAAGTGGGGCAGACTCCCCATGACAGTTCACATACTTTGAAAGAGAATGCTTCCTAGGAGCAAACCATATTTGTTATAATATTTATCTTCTTCCTCTAATCTAGTATGGTAGTATTGTCCTATTATTTTGTATAATTTTGCTAGCCATAATAGTTTGTAAATTACAAAGTACGTAGACTACATAATATGTAGCATACATGTATACTGCATACATTATAATATAAGTGTATAACACATATGTATACATACATTCCATACTTGCCTATGTGTGCACTCTTGGTTGGGGGATTATTATTATTAATCTTGATGTAAGGGACTGTAACACAGTTATCCTAATAAACAATAACAATTTATGACAAATTGTCTTTGTAATTTAAAAAACTATTTTTATTGTCTGAAAGGCTCCTAACATTAATTACTGTGTACTTTAATCTGTGTAGTGTTTTGAGTGTCAGTAGTGAGGACCAGACCCAGGACTCTGTGCTTATTAGTCAAACACTTCCCTCCTGAGCTAAATCCTCAACATTTTATTGTACCTTGAATTCACGATGAAACAGATGGTTACCAGTATAACTTATCATGAAGACCATTGTGTTACTTCAGCATTTTATGATTCCTTAAATGAGTACTTTAAAGGTCATCCAGGATTCATGTAAAAATATTTTTTTCTAAGCAAAAATAATGAGTACTTGATGAATCTTCTTTTGGGGACATTTGTTTGCAAGATGCTTGTGTTTTTGTAGCAATCACTGCTCTTTAAAAGAAAATTTCAGAAAGTGAAAATGGGTTTGTGTTAAAATGCTAAGTGCTCTAGGGATGACCCTGAATGTTCTTCCTAGTTTTCATTTTAATTGAAGGTAACTTTGACCTCTTGAGAATAAATTGGAAGCTTGGCTAAGCATCTGCTGCAGCAAATGGTCTCAAAAAGAAGTCTTCTTGTTTTTGTTTTCAAGCCATTGGAATTTGTTCTCAATGTTTTTTCCCCCCATTTCAAACACTCATTTTTACAACAGCAAAACAAGCTCTGAATTTTCTATATTCACAAGACAAAATAAGGCTTGTCAAATGACTTCAGTCAAAAGGAATGACTGGAAATGTTATGGAAAGAAAACCAACAATAATGCATTTGGGTGGCAAAGAGGGGAAACAAACATGGAATTCCATGAGTTGCTTATTACTTCCTCCAGATATACACACTGAGAATTTAATGTTCAAGCAAGTTGGAGGACTGTTGAGTTTAACAGCATTAAACAGAGTTGTTGGCATGCTCTAAAGATTAGCATATAATTCCTTGCCTGCATTAATTGACATTTGTTGGAAATTCCTAAGATGGACTACAAAGAGTAGCATTTCCCAATTATATCAACTACAGAGCTTTCCTGCAGAACATCTAGCTGGATGAGGTAGGCATGCAAATTTAGAAATCACTGTTCAAGTCCCTCTATCCTCTTGTTTGCTTTCCATTTTCACTCTCCTGAATTCTTTTTGACTCTTAGTTTTCAAAACCAGTAAGTCATCTTTGGTACCTAGCAAACTAGTCATGTTCATAAATACCAAAGCTTGATTAGCTAGAAATTGAATGACTGTGTTATCCATGTTTGGGTTTTGCTTCTTCCTTGTTACTGCCCTCTGGAGCATGCCATCAATGTTTAGAGTCACTTTCTGATGACATAAGGAAGGAAAGGCAGCCAAGACTTCAACCTGCTTTGGACCAAAGTGGAATTTAATTGCAAAACATGAAAGTAGGAGTGATGCATATCTCTTATTTATCCAAACTTAACATTTAGAATGAAGCATTAAAAATTGATGATTGGAGACTTTGTATGTGAAAAGCAATCTCAGAGTTCTATTTTTATACTTCAGGTACCAAGAGTGCAGCAAAAAACAAAGGGCAAACATATTCAGCTAAATGTTACACCACTGGCAAGAAAGAAAACGTTGCTTTTGTGAATGGCCCTTCTGCTGCTCTACGCACTACGTTGAACATGTATGCATTATATCATAAACACTACAGCCAGCCTGTTCGTAAATACTATTTGCCTCTGAGTTACAGCTGATTGAGCTGGCATAACAGCGTATCCACTACGTGGATGGTCTAAGCAAATCCAACTCTCTTTAACAACAGCCAAGTCTAGTCCAGCATTTTCCTCTTGTCAAGCAGCTTTAAAAATGATGATTCTGGGGTTGGAGAAATGACTCAGTGACCGCTCTTCCAGATGACTTGGGTTCAATTCCCAGTACCTACATGGCAGCCCACAACTGTCTGTAAATCCAGTTCCAGAGGATCCAACATCCTCACACAGGTACACATGCAAGCAAAACACCAATGCATGTGAAATAAAAAAAAAAAAAGATGATTCTGAATCTTTGTATCTTCTACAACACTAAGTACAGGGCCTAGATTAATGTAAGTGTATAATAAATAGCGTTTTTGAATTTTAAATCAAATATGCCAGTTATTGAATTTGGAGTTCTATTTCCAAAAGGAAATTCATTTTGAAATATCTGATGCAAATATTAGTTCATGGTTAAGAATAAAACCGAAGCTGAGACAAAAGGGTCATGATTTTAAAGATAGCTTTGTCCACATGACTAGATGCTGTCTCCACTACATATATATGCATAGTATGTGTGTGTATATATATATATGTATGTATACAATTCTTTCATAAGCATTCAACATTCATGACAATTTATGAAATAGAATGCATGTTGAAGATTTCATTAATGAGATTCTGCACTCTGGGAAAAATTATTCACAATTTTTGCTGAAGGGTGTAACAGAAATTATTTTTACAAAGGGACCTGATAAATTTAAATGATATTTAAATAAAATTAGACACACCTTTTTGTAAAGTGACTCTCCTGTCTTCCAGAGTCATCATGGCCACATGTGACAACAGGGTCTCAATGTCCTTATCTGATTGGATGAGATCCAGACCCAGGCAGGTTTTCCTACTACTTCACATAAAGTCTCTGCAAGACTGTTTTTATAGATAGCTCTCCTAGCATCTTTAAAACAGTCAGTTACATTGTATTAAGCTACCTAACAGCCCCAAATTACATTTTTAAGTTTCTTCACATAAGCCTCTTTGTTGAAACTATTTTACTTTTTGTTATGTCTAGTGACTAAAATGATGTCTTATGACTGGACTTTAAAGTCATGATTTCCATTCTTAGACTTGAATCATTCAGTTCCAGCAGTTTTTACACCCTAATAGGTGTGAAGTTCAAATCCTGCCATTCGTTGCTATTAGTAACTAACTGCACTTGGGTTTCTCACTCTTCTTGTCAGTGTTCTTGCTCCTCCCACTTTTACAGTCTGTACATGTAACAAAACAAAACAAAACATGTATATTCCACTTGCTTCGGTTCTTGTGTTCTTCCCAGGCCACCCAACATTCCTGCATCCATATATCCAGGAAGTATTTCCTGCTTACCCACTGTGTGCCTGATGAAAAGCTAATCAGCGTGGACACAGGAAATGACAAAGAACTCCTTTCTTTCTGAACTTTGTTTTTCTGGCAGAGAAAATAAAGGATAACTACAGACAAAACTCTTAGAGAGTTTCATATATGTTCATTAGCTGATACAGACTGGGCATCCGTTCTTTGAAATGCTCAGTCAAAAGTATTTACAATTTTGGATTTCTTTCCTGTGATTTTGAAATATTTGCATGTATATAATGTGTTATCTGGGATAGAGTCCCAGGTCTCAACATAGCATTCATTTACCTGTTCTTTGCATCTTATATGCTACTGGATCTGAATCTTAAAAACCATGTTTTGGAGGCTTAGTACTCAGGGAGATGTTGCTGGGAGATAGTGAAAGCCTTCAAAGGTGGAACCCAGTAAGAGAGCCTTATGTGATCAGGGCCATGAAAGAAAAATATGGGACTCTTGTCTCATCCTTTTCCTCCTGTGCTCCTTGGCCATAAGGTGAACATTTGAACTGCTCCAGGTGCAGTTGATCTGCTGTGTTAACACAGGTCCAAAGTCACAGGGTCTACTAACCATCGACTGAGTCATCACAAACTATGGGCCAAAATCAACCTTTTCTCCTTCTGAGTTGATTACTGAGGGTATTTTTATAGAGACTGAATGTTTGTTAACACAGACAGACATTCTTGTGAACTTGTGTTTTGACTGCAACTTATCACCTGAGGTCAAGCATAGCATTTCTATTTATAACATCATATTGGAGCTCAAAGGTTTTGGATTTTGAATCACTTTGATTACAGGTTTTCTTTTTAGGGGTGCTTAACATATGTATTTAGATAGAGAGTGGGTTCGGTTGAATATTATTCTATATAGGGCCACCAAGTAGAGCTTTTTGTTTGTTTGTTTGGTTTTGATTTGTTTATTCTGTTTTTTTAAAGAGAGGGTTTCCCTATGTAGCCTTGGCTGTCCTGGACTCACTTTGTAGACCAGGCTGGCCTTGAACTTACAGAGATCTGCCTGCCACTGTGCTGGGATTAAAGGTGTGTGTCTCCACATTAGGCAAAAAAAGCTTTTGAGAGATTCTCATGTTTGCTGGGATTACGAACACACGAATTCCCCAAGAGCAAACTGGTATCAGGGTGTTTGCACAACAAAAATCTAAACCAGTGATCCTGGGGACTGATGAGTGTCCTGAGAAAGGTACCAGCTGAAGCCGAGCTACTTCAGAGTAATCACAGAGGTTGGGCCTCTGTTCTATCAGCATTCAGGAGCCTTCAAATGGTTTTAGGTGGAGATGTGGCATATTTGTATCTGAAGAGTTCAGGGCATGCCAATACTTTGAATAACAGGAAGTGAAGTTCCTGAGATGAAATCCACACAGCAGTTTCTTGAGGAAGGGGGTTACAGAGGGAGAGGAAAGGGAGATGTAGTGTTGTCTCAGCCCCATTGCCCTGCTTTTCAGCATCTTCCCCTCTAACCTCCATGCCCTGGCTTTCTTCAGAGCATGGTGGAATTCGACAGCATGCTCTCTACTTACAATATTCTGAGCCTTCTTCCAAACCAGACTGCAAAGTCTTCAGGTTATCTTCTGTGTCTTTCAAAGAGTCAGCAGTGTTGTTCTGGGTTCTAGACATCTGTGCAAAACACTTGTACATGTTTTCGGAAACGCCAACCTCTGTGTTCCATGCTGGACAAATGCCATAAGATTCTGGGGCATGGGGTTTTGTAGATAAGCTACCTGTATGACTCTAATGGAGCAACCAGTGTGAGAACCATCATTGCAGTGGGTTCTCCCTCCCATCTCCTTTTCCCTCTCTCCTCTCAACTCTAGGCCTTGTCTAACCCCTTTCCCCTTCTCCCTCCCTTCCTCTTTCCCCTTGCTTCCTTCTCATCAGGCTTGCTTTCTGTGTGTCCTCCTCATCAACAAACAGTCTACCTGAGAATTGTGTTTAGGACTTAACTCATTTCTTGGTGAAACATGAGGCTGGGAATGAAAGAGACCTCCAAGGCAATGGCTAAATTGTTTCTTGGTAACACAATAGACTGGTGATATGAAGAGCTTCCTATACTCTCCCCTTTTTGTCTTTCAGGAAGTTACAGGTTAAGAGTAAATACCATAGTAGAAACTGTTCCTCGATGAGTCTTTCCATGGGCATCTTAACTAATAGGAGATGCTAAAACAAACAAACAAATAACAACAACAAAAAGCCAAGTGGTATGCTATAGAAGAGGTACATATAGAAGACGCCCTCCCCGAAGTAATTTTATGATTGACGGTCATTAACTGTGCCTGTATTGAGTGAGTAGGTTGGAGCCAGTTAGATACTGATCCTATATTTTCTGCTTCCTGTATCTGTGTGACTTATCACAGATGTTCTACTTCTTACTGACAAAGACATAGGACCTGTCCTGCCTTACATATATCTGCTTTCTGACACACACACACAGCACGCACATGCACACACACACACACACACACACACACACACACACACACTCACTTACAAATACCCCAGAAAAAAAATTCAGATCACTTTGAACCAATATTATTGTACAGGATGGTTTGATAACTTTATGGTGTGTTGATTCAGAAATGATGCTTTTACAACAAACTTAATTCACGTCTTCTTATGAGAACAATACAATCAAATAAAACCATCTTTTAACATTTGACTTAACAGTCCCACACAGTTGAGTAAGCACAAATGGAAGGGCTTTTAACTCTAAATGTTTGGAGGGAATAAGTGTCTAGCCTTGGGAGGAGCCCTAGGGATGGTCGGAGGAGGATGCAGCCCAAGATTTGCTTTAGTCTTCAGAGTTACAGAGGCATTGTTACCTTACACACCGACTCAGGATTCTATGTTCCTTAGCACTCACTCACAACTCTATTGCCCTCTGGAAAAGTGTTCTGTGCCATGCCCAAAATTGATGTGTCTCTTCCTTTAAACAGTGTGTTGCACATGGACTGGCCATTCTTGGTGGCACACACCAGTAACACCACTAACCCCAGCAATTCGGGAGGTTGAGGTAGGAAGATTCAAAGTTTGATGTCTGCCTGTACTACATAGTAGACCCTGTTTCAAAGTTAGCAAATGATTCATTTTGTAGATGACTTTATATGTACTCTTAGCAAGACACATAAAATGAAAGCCCTCTGACAGCATGGGTATGTCCTGTCCATGTGTTAAGATGCTTGATTGTAGCAGATATGAAAGCACATTGTTATCACAATCATAAAGATCTTGTGATGTGTGCAAAAATGCTCTGCCAGGTCCAGTCAGAGGCCTGCATGAAATGGTAAACATGAAGCAACTTTCTCACAAAACTGTTGCAGTAGAGCGGAACAAGAATTCACCACAAGAATTCTGTATTCACTTGTTCCACTTCCTATGGAAAAACACTCACTAGGTTCTGTCTCATTTACCAAGGCTTGTGTGAAACTCTATTCACCCAACTTGCCTTTAATTTATCACCTGTTAGGTACTGATCCACCTTTTATAGACTTGGGTGTTATTTTCTTAGCAATGGAAATTTGGCAGACCTCCATGTCTAAAAGCAGCTTAATGTGGGGGCATTTTTAATAAAGGGATAAAAGGGAGCATTACTAACTTCGACCTTCGAGAATGGTCAGTGTGGCATACAAAATGTAAATATCTTGGGCTTCCTGTGTGTGGGGAGCTTCAGACCTCAGAGCATCCATCGTGTCTTCCCCATGGTCCTCAGAACAGACATTAAGAGGTGGATGAGCCAATTTGTTTGCTTAAACAATAAGCATCTTACAGCACTCATTAACCTGTGGGTCACCTTTTTAAAATTAAGGAAATTCAAAGACGTGTGTTTAAATAGCCTGAACTGTCACAATGCTTGAAAGAAGCCAGATAGTCAAAAATTAGAGCCAACTTTGTCTTTAAAATCCAGACTCCATGGAAAACCAGGAGTCCTGGAGCACACATTTAGCATGAAGCCTCACCTTTAGCCTCTAAATTTCCTGGCTTATATCAGTTTTTGTCATTAGCCCCAGAACTCTCTGTAAACAAAAATGTCCTTTACACTAACAGATGTGGGCTTTGTCTCTCTCAGTCTCAGGAAAGGCTTCTAGGGAACATCAAAACTATAAAATCTCCTAATGTACTTTTGTGTGCCTGGGTTATTTTAAAACAAAACCGAGCCCCCAAATCCATGTTTTAATGGAAAGCTGGAAATAAATGAAGATTTTTTTTTCTTAAATGCTCTACACGCTTCAGAAAATATCCCTTTCATCTTTGAAAATGATTACAAATATAGCTCCTTTCTCACAGCTCTACAAGAAAATTATGTAAACACCTCAAAGCTTTGGTTCTGCTCAAACAGATATGAAATTAAGGCAGGGAACTTTTCCCCCCAGAGAGCAGCCCCATGCTCAGCTTAACTACACATGGAAAATGTTTCAATGACATGTAAAATCCATGTTCCGTCCAGTATGTGCTTGGCCGTCTGCCAACCCACAAGGCATAGCCATGCCAAACCAGATTCCCACCGACTGTTATGAAAAGGAAAACCAACCACAATTTACCCTTTGGTTTTGCAGGCAACATGGTGTTTTTAGGGAGATGAGCTTGCATTTGTCCTAGCCACAAAGGCTGTTTCAGAAGCAGACAAGCAAATGGCTTTGGTCATAGTGTCTATGAAATACAACCGTTTCAGTCTGTGATCTTTGAAATCTAATAAGGGATATGCAATCAGGTAAGCAGGGACTGGAGATTTTGTCTGTGCTTTATTAATTGGAGGACCACACGTGTGAAGGGCAAGTCTGTATATTGCAGGCAGGTGGCTGATAAGGAAATAGCATATACTTAGGGAAAGGTCAAGAGTTGAAAGAGCAGGGAAAGCCTTGTAGTTATGTATGGGAATTGAGCGTAGTGATCTGCTTACAGAGTAGCAACGGAGAGGTAGGCAGAGATTTGAACAGACTGCAAGAAAAGGTCAAGTTCAATGCCATGTTTATGAGGAGGTCAACAGAAAAGCTTGAGGAAATACTACAGGTTTATTTTAGTGGATTCCATTTGGTGTCAGCTGGCAACAAAGAACACGAAGGCAGAGGGGTTTTGAGGTGGCTCACCGGATCAAGGTGATTAATGAACAAATCTGGTGACCTGAGTTCAGTTCCAGAAACCACACAGAGGTAGGAGAGAACTGACCCCACACA
>CM053763.1:17999074-18027678 GCA_028658305.1 Pachyuromys duprasi
GACACCTCTCTCATCCCCTCCCAATCCCACCCTCCCTCCCTCTTCTTCTCCTCCCATGCTCCTCCCCCTGTCCAATGAGACGGGAGGTCCTCCTCCCCTTGACTCTGACCCCAGCCTATCAGGTCTCACCAGGACTGGTTGCACTGTCTTCCTCTGTGGCCTGGTAAGGCTGCTCCCCTCTGGTGGGGAGGTGATCAAAGAGCCAGCCATGGAATTCATGTCAGAGACGGTCCCTGTTTCTCTTACTAGGAAATCCACTTGAAGACTGAGTTGCCATGGGCTACATCTGTGCAGGAGTTCTAGGTTATCTCCATGCATGGTCTCCTTGGTTGGAGTATCAGTCTCAGAAAAGACCCCTAGGTCCAGATTTTTTGGTCTGTTGCTGTCCTTGTCCAACTCCTGTCCCCTCCAGGTCTTTCTATCTCCCCCTTCTTTCATTAGATTCCCTGCACTCTGCCCAAAGTGTGGCTATGAGTCTCAGCATCTGCTTTAATACCCTGCTGCGTAGAGTCTTTCAGAGGCCCTCTGTGGTAGGCTCCTGTCTTGTTTCTTGTTTTCTCCCTCTTCCAAGGTCTATCCTGTTTGAAAAATACGAATTTGTGTGTCATCCTTGCTCAGGGGCCATGCTAATCTTCTCTGCATTGTTCTCTGTACTGTTTATATGTGTTGCCGAAGTGAGCACAAATTGCAACTCTTAGAGTCACATTCACTTGCCTTCCTTGTTTAAACATAATTCAACACTTGAAATAGTGTGAAATAACTCCAAAACACTGGGGTTAGAGTTTGAAAACATGCAATTCTTGACAAAAGCTCTTCTGAAGCTTTGAGCTTCTCCCTGGGCCTTGCTTTCCTCAGCTGCTGTATCTGGCGCTAATGATGAAGATAACATAACAGCTGATTAAATGAGCATGAGTTCTGAGTCATTAGTGGCATCAACTCACAGGTACCCCTGATAGGGTCTAGAAATGACCTGCCTGCTCGAGCCCCCCCCCCCCCCATGACCCACACTGCCTTCTTTCATCTGTCGTGTTCCAAGACACAGGCCCTCCTTTTCATCTTCTGTTTTCTCCTCTTTTGTGGTTTGAGAAAACAGACAGTCAAGCCCAAGGACTTCTGTCCAAGTTAAGACCTGTTCACAGAAGCCCACTGAGGGTCAGCAGTTTCCCTTGAGTTGGTGTCACAGCTTGGTTTACTTCCTGCTTCCTGACATGCGGTGCTGAGACAGGCAGCAAAGGGCTCCTCAGAAATCTGCAAGTGTTCTGTTTATAATATAAAAACTGTGAATATAATATTTAAAAAAAGTGTTCTGCCCACACTCTTGTATCAAACCAAAGCCCCAAAATCTTGCAGAGTGTCTTGCTTCTGTGGTCTTTCTGTGTCCCCAACAGTCTCGCCACCTCTAGCTGTACTGACCTGGACTCCAGCACCTGGTCCCTTGACCTCATCCCTAGCACTCCCTGTTCTTGGTGCATTGGTTTGCTCCACAGCCTTCTCATTCTCTTCGCCTACATCTGGTGTCCTCTCTTAGCAGGGAGGAGCTTGTGGGTAAGTGGTCTCCCCTGGCTCTTCTGACGGCTTGCACAGTAGGTGACACATAGTAAGTACATAGCACATGCTGGCGGGCTCTCCACTCGCTGCCACTGTTGCCAGGCTGCAGGATGTTCTGTAGAGCACAATAGTATATTTATACCCTCTCATTACACGGACTTAAAACAGCTAAGGAGGAAAGGAGAGCTGGGAGAAACAAAGTGAGAAACAAAGATGCAGGAAGCTGTGGGATCAGGTTGGTAAGACATTTGCTTTTCCAGAAACGGTCTTCTTCTGTTTTTTGTTTTTGTTTTGACTGGCATTAAAACAAATTAGGAAGTTTAAAAATATATTTTATAGAAGTTCCTTGTGAGAGAAGATAGGATATATAATATGTACAGTAGCAAGGACATTTGGATTTGATAGCTCACGAAGAACACGGCATGCATCTTCAAAGTGTTTTGAGGACAGATTTGCTCTATCAGTGGAATGAGACTTGTGAAACTCCACAACAAACTGAGTGGAATGAATGCCGTCTTCAATCCTAAGGAGGCACCGTCTGGTGACCTGTTTTATCTATTTTCTGTGAACGTTTCGAATACCTTCCCTAGGAAGAGAGGTTAGCTGTTTTCAGAGTGCCTAAAGTATATCAGGATGCTTACTGCTGATAAGGAGCAGAGAGAAAAACCCCTTAACCATAATACTTAAATGAGAGAAAAATAATTCTGAATTATTTCACAAAAATCAGTCGATATGAATATAAAAACTAATTTTTAGAAGCAATTGCTTTTTGCATATTATGATGTCTGTAGAGATTGCATTGCAGTTTTTAGCAGTTCTCAATGTCTAGAGACTGTTAGAGAAACTTTAATAATAATATTTAATAATATTGCTATTTGTGTTTTATCTTGCTTTGTGAAACAATGTCTCTTACCAAGTAGCCCAGGTTAACCTGGAACTGACGACCTTTCTGCCTCAGCCTCCTAAGTGCTGGCCTCTATGAAAAACTTTTATAGTTTATGTTCTTTTTGTTTTGTTTTTACACTTGGCCTATATTATTTTCAAGATGTTTAAAGACAAGTGTGTCATCCTTGCTCAGTTACTGGGATGCAGTGCACACTATGCTGACTTACCATGTATGACACAGATCATCCTACATAGCAGCTACGTCTCAGCACGTGTGGTATACGGTATCCTTAGTCAATCGTACACCCCTGCAACCCTCCCATAGCAAGATGCTAATGACATGGGTGCTGTCCTGAAAGATGGGGTGAATAGCTGAAGGCACGGCCTTTCCTCACTTTCTACCCTGCCCAGCTTGAGCTGTCGCAAAACTTACTCCTTTATCATCAGAAATAGATGTGAAGATATATTAACGCTAATAATCAAGATCCTGCCATAATGGTTAACTGATGTTCATACGATGAATCACCACAGCATGAACACTTTAGCTACTTTTTCATTTGCATTCAGATATTCTTGAGAGCAAAGAGGTAAAAATAAGCAACACTCTTGCTCAAAGTGTTTGGGGAAGAAGTTGATTTTTATGTTATCAGAAAAGGGCCTTTGTTCACATGGGTAAATGCCATCCCATGATTTTTCTGACTGGAAGAAAATGCTCAGAGTCTGTAAGGAACTTCGGGCCCCAGGGGAGGACTCCAGTGTACTATGGATCAGGGGAGACAGCTATAGGAATAGCTGCACCGGGAGGCCAGAGAGAAGGTGTATGAACACCTGACCGGGGAGGTAAAACTGAGTTTGTCATTGTGCCTATGAGTGGAGTAGAAGCGAGAGATGGGAACCATGGTCAGACCTGAAATATACATGGAAACAAACCAGGAGTCAAGGAACATGGTAGGAACAAATTTGGGGCTACTTTTTGGATCTTCTTTAGGAATATCTGCCGACTATATTGTATGTCTCATATTAAAAATATGGTCATGTGGGGCTGAGGATGTAGACCAATGGTAAAGTACTTGTCCAGCAGTTAAGCACTGAACCATATATGTTCCCTCTTTCTGTCTTGTCTTTGTGTCTCTGTCTCTTTCTTGGTCTCTGTCTCTCTCATACACACACACACACATGCACATGTGCACACGCATACACATACACACATCTCATTCAATAAGTTTGGTAAGTGAGAGAAGTTTGGTTATTGTATGATGCCTTAAAGCTTCATTTGATAACTCAGAACCTAATGGCTATCCCTACCTAAAAAGTTCATTCAAAATAACACTTTATAATATCAAATAGGTCTGTATGCTGGTTAATTTTTTGTCAACCTGACGTAAACTAGGGTCATCTGCAAAGAGCAAAGCTCAACTGAGAAAATGTTTCCATCATAGTGGCCTGTGAACAGGTCTGTGAGACTTTTTTTTCATTAGTGATTGATGTGGAAGGGCCCAGCCCAATGTGGCAGTGCCATGTTTGGGCAGGTGGTTCTGGATGCTGCAGGAAAATCAGGCTGAGCAAGCCACGGAGAGCAAGCCAGTAGGCAACAATTAGTACGATTAGTACTGATTAGTACGATTGACTAAGGGTACTGTATACCACATGTGCTTCGGTTCCTGCCTTGGGCACCTGTCTTGACTTCCATTACTAATGGACTATAATCAGGATGTGTAAGCCAAATGAATTCCTTTCTCCCCGAGATGCTTTTGCTCATGGTCTTCATCACAGCAAGAAAAAACAAGCTAGGACAGTCTGTGCTATGATGGCTTCAGTTTTACCTCATGTAGAGGGTTTCCAATGGATTTCATTCTACAGCGGCAATTCACACTTTTAGCAAGGCACATTGTCCTGAGTAGTGTGATGAGACCTAACATTGCCCTGTGTTATTCATGCCTGGGCATGAATCATCTCTTTTCTCAGTTTATCCACATTGTATATGCTATTCCCCCGTTAGCAACTTAGCTGTGTGAGTTATATCAACTATGTCATGCCAGGCATGGTGAGGCACACCTTTAATCTCAGCACGTGGGAGGCAGAGGCAGAGGGGATCTCTGTTAGTATGAGGCCAACCTATTCTGCATAGGAAATTCCAAGCCATCCAGATCTACAAAGTGAGGGTCCAGCCTGGTCTCCAGAGTGAGTTCCAGGACTACACAGAGAAACCCTTGACTGTACAGAACAAACAAACAAAAACAGATCTACAAAGTAAAACAAAGTCTCAAAAAATAACAAAACAAAACAAGTATACTGCCTCTTTTCAAATAGCCAGCTGTTACCTAACAGTGCCCCAAGGTTCAAACTCTTATTACAGTATGTTTCTTTACTTGTTCTGTTTTATTAGGGACTGTACACATCCTTATTCTGCCAGACTGAGAAACTTATCATGGGTATGTGTATTTAGGGAAAGCCAGAGCTGTATAAAATTCTTTGCTATCAGAGGCTTCAGGGATCCAGTAGACATCTTGGAATGGATCCCCTATGGATAAGTAGGGATTACAGTAATGTGAGTTTTTTCCAAATAATTAGTCATCTGAACAGGATGGATTCCAAGCCATGGAGATTTTTTGTAAGCACGGCGTTGTGGAATCTTCTTTTATCAGTTAGATGTAGTTTCAGGTGAACAGTGTCATTTCAATTTGCTGGAACACTTTGGGTTTCATGCTCTTTCAAGTTTCAAGGAAAAAAAAAAAAACAAAGGTCAAAGAAAAATGCCAAGAATTTCACCTTGTTTTGTGTGACAACAGAATGAAGGCACATAATTACACATAGTCCCCACCCCTGCCAAACCTGCCCTGGCCCAGATTTGTTTGAAATACAGAACAAAACTCATTGTTATCAGAGGATGTTCCCATGAGATAAGAAAGGCAGCTTGGTTGCACAAATACTCAAACCTCTCTTCCTTAGTGACAGAGACTCTCACAGTGAGCAAGTTAACACATGTTGATTTCTAGAATGCTTCAACTTTAAGATCAATTATAAGCCGAGTCCTATGCTATGTATACCACTAACCCCGGGGTGGGGGAGCAGAGTTCTATGTGCTGCAGCAATGAAAAAGAACGAGGAAGGGCTTAGGGAGTTTTTAGTATGGTTTGTTGTTGTCATTTTGTTTTTGCTTTTTTTCAGGAACTACTTTGAACAGGTGCATGTTAATTTTGGGGCTTGTCTGGAACTACATTTCAGAATAGGAAGACTAAAAATGTTCTAATTTAGTTGCTTAGAAGTTCATTTAATTTGCTATCAGACAAATATTTGCAAAACATTCTGTCTGCCCCTTTCTAAGCGCACGGCAGAGCCACCTCTTGCCTTTTCAGAGCAAATAGGTTGATCTGTCTTGGGAAACTATTTGGATGTCAGGGCTGGAAGTGTGGTTTGGTGAGATGTGGGGGTGTCTTCCTGGGGAAGTGACATTGGGCTGGAGTATCTTCAGAATAGAATCAAGTTTGCTAAAGGAACTGTGAGTTTGGTAGCAGGCTCTCAATTTCAAACTTGAAATGACAGCACTCAGCCTGATAAGCTACCTTACTTAAGTGTCTTGACTCACAATGGTTCTAATTCCAGAAAATAAATCTACTTGCAGGACATGAATATTTCTACATTCAATTTCATAAATAATCATTGAGTGCTTAGCCGTGGGTGATATGTTATGCCACAGTATTAAGTAGCTTTGGATAATTCAAATATCTCTGCCTTTGGCCTTTTTAATTATTAGTTTAAAAAGTTGAGATGAAGTTTACATAATGTAAGATTAATCATGTTAAAATTCATTAGCATTTGGAATATTCAGTTACAAACAGCCACTTGTTCTGTATGATTTCAAAATATCTTCAGCGTTTATTGAAAAACTCTTGCTGTAAAGTCAAACTTATATCTCCCTCCCTGACACCCTTCAAACACTAATCAGATCTTTGTGTCTATGGAGTTCTCTTTTCTGATTGTTCCCTCTTAGAAGCAGAGAGCGTGTGGCCTTTTGTGCCCAACTTCTTCAGCTTTGCATAGCCAGAACGCAGCATGTGACAGTGCCCTCCCACCTTTTTATGGCCAACTGCCTACTGTGGGAGCAGTCCACAGTTGGCTTCTCCTTTCACCTGAGGCATCTGATTTGCACCCATCGCTAGCTATTGTGACGGAGTGATGCTGTGAACATTTGTGTATCTGTGTTTGTTTGAGCACCTGGTTTCAGGTGTATAGAACTAGGTGTGGCATTTCTGGGCCATATTTTTGTAATTATGCTTAATTTTTTAAGGGAACACTAAACCTTCTTTTGTGCAAACTCAACCTTTAATATTTCAAATGGTGATGCACTGCAGTCAGGCCGTCACCTTGTTTCCTCCTTTTTCTCACGGTAGCCGTCCTAGTGAGTGTGACTCAGTAGCTTATTAAGGTCTTGACTTACTTATCCAACATGCTAGAATGGGCTTCTTTTCCTGTGTCTTTGGGCATTTTTATATTTTTCTTTCCATCTTTGATGACAGTTTCAAAGGAAGCAAGTTTCCAAGATGACAGAAATAACAACCTACTTAGAGAAAGTAAAACACAAGAGGGCCGGGTTAGGTATGTTTCCTTGGCTTTGTAGGTCATAATAGCCATTACTATCCTGGTTAAAGGAGGAACATGTGGATGTCTTTTCAATTTTTAGCATTTGCTATCCCCCAGATAATGGATCTTACAGAAATGTAATCAACTTAAGCCATATCTATCATCTGCCCATTCCGCACAGTCTTTAGAGACAGTGAAGAGTTTACTTATAAGATAGTTTCATAAATTCTTTACTAAAATTCTCTGTACACACACACACACACACACACACATATATATATATATGCATACACTGAGAAGTAAACATACATTGAAAAATAGACACATGTGTAAAGAGAGGAAAAAAGTGTATTCTAGGACTGATGGAGCAATGAAGCCTAGATTTACAAACTCATCTCAACAGTTAGGTCTATACAGGACTTTGTGCTGTCATCTCAACAGAAACAAAATTCTATGAAAAGTGAAAGACACTCTTCTCAGTTTCCACTGAAGTTGCAACTTAGTTTTTCTCATAACTTCACAGGATTAACGAGAGCAGACACTTAGGACAGAGAAGATCTAGAGCTTGCCATTTTCCTGAGAAAGACAGATGATCCCAGCACCTCTTACTTCAGGGGCCAATCCTCTAGAGCAGGACTTTGCAAACTTTTTCCATTTTCATCCCGTTTTGTTTAAGAAATTTTGATGCACCGTCAGGCATATAGATGTGTAAGATAGGTGTATGAGTCAAACATTCCAAGCCAGATGTGGTAGAGCATGTCTTTAATCCCTGAACGCGAGAAGCAAAAACCTGTGGATCTGTGTGTGTGCCAGGGTAGCCAGGACTACAAAATGAGACCCTGTCTCAAAAGAAATAAATAATAAAATATTTCATGATAAATAAGAATCAAATTTTTTATAAAACAATTCTTTGCTATCCTCAAAATTTTACCATTCGTTAAAGACAAAGGCTGATTTGCACACTAATGTGTAAATCACATTATTATGTGTATTTTCCACAAACAGTTAAATCATGGCTGAATATTACATATTGAAGGTTGTAGTACATCTTCAACACTTTTTAGAGTTGATCAATATTTTGATTTTATAATAGTCAGTACTGAGAATGCCACTTCTCATAAATATATAGTAAAAGATGCAGAAGTACATTTAGAACTATTTCAGAAATTGTTGGAAATTCTGTGCTAATTCCAAGCCAAAATTCATTGACCAGTTTTACATGAAACTCAATCTAGCAAAGCTAATAAGATATTTTTTAAAGTAAAGATTCTAAAATACAATACAAAGATATTTGATACCTACATGATGAGCAATGTGGGTAAAGACATGATCAAAGCCTTTGTTTTCTGTAATCAAGCCATTTTGTTTCCACAAAAGCAGAATATTTTGTATGTACGGTAAAAGCATTTCAACTCCAAAACAGCAGTCTGGAACCTGAGCCAAGGTGTTTCAGGTCATGTTCATCGCTATTGTGTGGCATAATGGCATGATTCTTAAAGTATCCCTGTTGTGTGTTCAAAATCAAGGGTATAATGAAGTTCTGCAGCTCAACATGAGGTTAACGAACACCTCAGATTTATATTGACTTTGATTGTGAATTAATTTTCTCATTGTATGTTTTACTGTTTCCTATTTTTTCACAATCCCCACATTCAGTGGCGTGACCCCACAGGCATATAGTATAAGAAGCAACTAACCTCGCAAGGATGGTCTATGGGATGGGAATATGACAGAGAGCATAAATTCTATCACGGAAGATTAGTAATATGCAAACATACAAGGTAGCTGTAAACAAGCCACGGAAATGCAAACCAAACAGGGTAGAAGAGCGTCGCAGTCCTGCTATCCTGGGAGGATGGGCACAGTGAGAAAATGTGGACACTTGAATTATAGGAGAAAGCTGTGTGGATATTACAGGGAGGGGATCAGGATCTCACAGTTCTGGTTGTTGTGTTTGAATGCAGTTTGGCTCCTACAAAAAAATGTGATGAAATTTCATAGCCATGGTAGTTGTTTGATATGAAGAGTCTCTAAGAGATGAGTAGGTTTTAAAAATGAATCAATCCCTTCCTCAAATACAGTGCCCTGAGGGTGGGCTATTAGAAAGTAAGCTAGCAATCATGCTTTTCTTTTGACCCAAGCTCACTGGTCTAGTGCTGATACAGAGAGAAGTCCTTGCCTGAACCAAGAATTCTCAGCTTCTAGCACGGCCACCCAGATCTCTTCTTTTCTGTTTTAAGTGACTGATCTCCAGTATTCTGTGACAGAATGTAGGTTGGGAGAGCATGCTTTGCCCACTTGAGGAGCAGTTGGTAAACCAATGTGTCCAGACTAGCAAGATTTCAAATGGGAACGAACGGTAGGATATAAATTGTAAGAAACAGCCTATCTAAAACCAAATTGATATTTGTGCTAGCAACCGGTGGTGGTGTCTCGTAAAGGGTCTTAGTTTCTTCTTATTCTACTAAACTTAGTGGCTTATGGCAACACACATGTAGTATTATATAGTTCTGGAGATCAGAAATACAAACTCAGCCATGAGAGCTGCTCTCTGTGCAGGCTCAAGAGAAGCATCAAATGATGCTTTCCTTTGCCTCCCTTGGGCATGACCTTTACTCTATGCTAGGAGTGCAGTCTCTTCTAGCTAAAGCTCTCCAATCCAGTTCCTATTTATACTTCTTTGAATGAGAAAGGCTCCCATTGGCTCATATGTTTGCATATTTGGTCCCCAGTTAGTGGGTATGTTTGGAAAGGACTAGGAGGTGTGTTTTTTTGTTAAAGGAGGTGTGTTGCTGTGGGTGGACATCCCCGGAGTGGGGGGGGGGGTTCCTGTACACAGACAGAAGGCCTCAGCTGGTCCTGCCGCCATGCATTTACTCCACTATCATGGACTCCAACCCTCTGGAACCATTAACCCACTTACATGCTTTCTTTTATAAGTCGCTTGGCCATGGTATTTTATCACAGGAATAGAAAATAACTAATACACTATATCTCCTTCCTTAGTCTGACTGTCGGCCTCCTTCTCACACTTTCAGATTAGTTGGGACTGTTGAAATCAAACCACATTACCACAAAATCTATGTTTTATTCACACCTGCAAGTCTGTAAAGTTCCTTTTGTCATTCACTGGTTCTAGGGTTCAGGGCATGGATATATCAAAAAAAGGAAAGAATGACAGTGGAGAAGAGGAGATTGATTTTCACTGCACCTTGCTTGATCAAGATGCAGTTTCTGAGTCTAAGACACATACATGCTCAATAATCGCAGAAAGTGAAGACAATTGGGGATTGTTATGATTTTTTTTAGAGAATTCCCATAAAAATATAAAATTCCCTAATTCTAATATTGTTCGTATCCCCCTACTTAGACATCTGCCTAGGGAAAAAATAGAAACAAACCATGTCACTCTGCTGACAGGGGCAGAATTTTTTTTTCACCTAAGAGCAAAATGTATTTCTAGTACTCATTTCATTTTCCTTTTAGGGGTACTTCTTTTAAAAAATCAAGTGAATTTTCAGCATTTGACTTCAGGATTGAATATTATCAAGCCTCATAGTTGGGCATGAAACTGGCAAGTATTAAATTAGGAGGTTTGGCCTGTGTTCGTAAGTAGTTGGCACCTGTCTGGGATGGAGCAATAGTTTGGCATCCCAATGGGGCCTTCCAGAAAAAGCCCGTGATGCTTGGGATCAGTGCTGATTCGAGCCAGTGATAACTGTGTCTGTGTGACCCAAGGTAAGGATGTCCTACTGCACAGGGGACCTTTAACTTGAAATGTTGTGTTGCTGCACATGAGTGCCATGGTGATGTCTGCTTGTTTGGTGTGCTGCCAAAGGCAGGAAAATATTCCCAAAATAAGCTTATTGTAAAGGAGTCCAAAACAGCCCTGTGTTCTTCCACCACAAAAATGAGAAGCCCTGAGAGAATGAGATTCAAGTTAAGTGAGCATTTGGGCTGCGGCTCACAGTCATCTGGAGTGTTCTCCGTGGTGTTCTTCACTGCTGGGAACAGCCTGTGAAGTGTGCCACATACAACATGTGGCATTACGCACTCTGCAAGTGAGCAGTGCGGGTCTGGCCGACCTCCGAGAACAGTCAACGGGCTGCAGCTCTAATGTATATTCATCTTCTTTAAGTTCAAGGTTTTGGTACAGATTATCTCCATGACAAGAGGAAGATGAAAACTTTGGATACGTGTCCAAATAACTTAAGTGATGGGGGTTTGAATTCTGCTCTCCGAAAATGAGACCATCTGATTAATGTTGGTTGGGCTTCTCCTAAAGAGCACATCCTCCCAACGACATCATTAAGAGGCAGATTGAGCAGAAGAGGACAAAAAAATGATAGAAGCCCTACGAGTCTGTCTTTATTCTGAAATACTTTCTTAGATCATATTTGTTCTGTTGCCAGGGTTATGAATCTGTCTTTATTGTGGAATGATGCCACATACACTGGAACATTGAAACTAATATATGAAATCAATGTTTCGTGAAAGAAATAAGCCAGAACTATGCTGGTATGGATCAGCCTTTGGAACAGGGAAAGGAGCTAAGGTGATTCATCCCTGAGTCTGGACCACTTCCCCAAGCCCACCTCAGTGGGACCCTCACAGGAACTGAATCTGAGGCGATGCACCTTCACATCCTTCCATGAGGAAGAAGATGCATCAGTACTAGTTACTTCTCTTGCTTGTGTGACAGAATATCTTAAAGACAGGAGGGTTTGTCCTGGCTCATGGTTTGAAGGTACAGTCCCCCTGGTGGGGAATCTATGGTGGCAAAGGGGACATGTGGCAGCTAGCCAGATTGAAGGGAAGGATGGATGCAGCTCCTGGCTACCATTTGCCTTTTGGGGCAGTATACGACCCTACCTGGAATGGTGCCACCATTTAGGAGGACTCTGCCCACCTCATTTACTATAATGTAGATGATTTCTTACAGACACTCCTAGAGGCTTGTCTCTTGAATGATCCCAGAATATGTCAAGCTCATGGTATTTACTTCCACTGTACCTTAACTACCAAAACCAATTTTTTTTTTAAGTTCTTTCTTGTCTCACGCACAGGTTTGGAGACAATTCTTCCTCAAAGTTCACAAAGTGTAAGATTGCTCCTATATGGTGGTGAACTAGATATGTATATTTTACTTAAACATTTATGTTTTCTTTTTTAAAATTACCTGTCCTGGCATTTATCAATAGAGACAAATAACATTTGGGGACATATGACATTTAAAGAATTAATCAACTTTAGTTTTTAGAGCAGTTTTGGGCTTATAGCAGAACTCAGCTAAAAGCACTGAGTTCATACTACAACCCCACACACTTTGCACGCCCCCAAACCGAAGGGCTTCAATTGCTGAACTTTCCTTATCTCCCAAAGACTACAGCTTACATTAAAGCACTCTTCCTTTGTGCAGTCTGAGGCTTGGACAAATGTGGAATGATAGGAGTACACTACGATAGCATCATATTATGTATTAGATAGACTGCCCTAAAATTCTTCCATGACCTTTCTAGTCATTCCTTTCTCCTTCCCTGATTTGTCTCTATGCTTTTCCAGAATCTCATAAACTTTGAATTACATAGAGTATCACCTTCTCAGATTGTCTCTTTTTACTTAGGTCTGTGTATTTAGGTCTCCTCCATGTCTTTACATTATTTAGTATCTTACTTCTTACCCTTCAATATTAACCAAGTGTATGTGTGCACTAAGGTCTGCATGTTTGCTCTCTTGGCTGCTTTCCCTGATTGGCAGTAACGAGTCAAGCTGCTATAATTGTACACATACAGGTTTTTGTTTGATGAAAGTTTCAGCCCATTTGGTTGAATACCTTGTATCATTTTCTATTCGCTGCTGTGATCAAACACTGATCAGAACCAACTTGTAGCTGAAAGGTTTCATAGCATCTTCCAGCTTAGACACCATGATCAAGAGAAGCCAGGTCAAGAGCTCCAGGCAGGAATCTAGAGGCAGGGACTGGAGCAGAGACCACGGAGCAGTGCTGCTTGCTAGCTTGCCTCTCTGGATTTGCTCAGTCTGCTTTCTTATGCAACCCAGGCCACCTGCCTGAGGATGTCAGTGCCCACTGTGAGCTAGGCTCTCCTAAATCAATTAGAAATTAAGAGAATGCCTCAAAGATGTATCCAAAGGACATCTGATGAAGGTATTTTCTCAGCTGAGACTCCTCATCCCTGGTATGTCCATGTTCGTGTCAAATTGATGAAAACCAACTACAATGCCAAGGAATGTGTTTGTTGGATCATATGTTAAAAGTCTGGTTGGTTTTATAATAAATTGCTAAACTTTCTTCCAAAATGGACGTGCGTTTTGTATTCCCTGCAGTCATGAATGGGAGTTCCCACTGTTCCACATTTCTATCGGCTTTTGGCAGTATCTGTGTTCTGGCTTTGAGCCATTCTTGCAGATGTGTCGTGGTACCTCATTGTTGTTTTAATTTGTAATTCTCTAGTGACTTATATAAATGTTGAACATCTTTTCAGATGCACACTTGAAATCTCTATATGTTCTTTGGTAAAATGCCTTTTGCTTACTTTTAAAATTAGTTTGTACATTTTCTTTTAAGAGCTCAGCATATAGTTTGGATAACCAACATTTATTAAATATGTCTTCCTTGCACATTCCCTACAAATCATTGACTTGTCTAATTCTTTTGACATTGTTTTTCACAGGTTAGAAGTGGGGTTTTTTTTGTTTTTTGTTTTGTTTTGTTTTTTTAGTATTAATGAAGTCCACCATGACACTTATTTTTTTATAGGCTATGTTTTGATGTTCTACCTAAAAAGTCACCACCACATGGTAGGTCATCTAGATTTTCTCCTGAGTAATTGTCTTAGAGTTTTGTGATTTTTTTTTAGATTTATTTTTTTATGTATGCAGTAGTCTGACTGCATGTATACCTGCATGCCAGAAGAGGGTACCAGATCCCAGTATAGATGGTTGTGAGCAACCATGTAGCTGCTGGGAATTGAACTCAGGACCTCTGGAACAGCAGACATTGCTTTTAGCTATTGAGCCATCTCTCTAACCCCGAGTTTTGTGATTTTTGCACCTACTGTTTAGTCTGTGATCCTCTATGAAGTACTTTATATAAAAGTTAGAATTTGAACCCAGATCCAATTTTGATATGGGTGTCTAGTCTCTAAGATGAACTTTTTAGATTAGTTTATTGCATGTGTATGTATGTGTGTGTACATGTGTATTTCGTAAGTATACAGACATATATACGTGTGTCTCTATGTATACACCTACATATATAGAGTGGATGTTAGAGGTCAGAGGATGCCTTGTGGAGACAGTTCTTCCTTTCCACCTTGTGGGGTCCAGTAGATCCAGTCTAGGTGGTCAGTCTTGGAGGTGAGAGCCTTACCTGCTGAGCCATCTTGTAAGCCTAGATGAACTTTTAAAGATAATAAATTAAAGTTTAAAAAAACGTTATGGTTTAAATTGGAATATAAAGGGCTGACAAGGTAGCTCAGCAATTAAGGGTACTTGTTGCTCTCCCAGAGGAGCTGAGTAGGATTCCAGGTGTCCACATTAGGTTACTCACAACCACCTGTAACTTCATTGCCAAAGGATATAACCCCCTCGTCCCCACATCTGGCCTCCAAAGACACAAACACATATACAAACACGAGTGTCAAAACAACAAATTACAGTGGAGAAGTTGGATATAAATACAACTTTCAGTGCTATAGCACAGTAGAAAACTATAGTTGAATATTTCAACACAGTTAGTAGAAAGGTTCCCAACAAAGAGATGATAAATGTCTTATGTGATTGACATGTCAGTTATCCTGATTTGATCATTACACATTTTAAACATGTATTGAAAAGTCACCCATTACCACTTAAATATACACAATTACTATGTCAAAAATTAAGAAATCTACTTTTGAAAAGAAACAGTTCTGAATTAGAAGCAAATATTGTACATGTCAAGACAGCATTATGAAGTGATCACATTATGAAGTTGAATCCCACATTGAGAAAGTGCTAGCCCATGCAAACGTGTGTGCAAGCTTCATTTGTGCTGTGCCTGCTCCTATAGGTCTTTGATAGGAAAGTAAAATGCCCTAGAAAGATTGGTGTTCTGAGGCCTACCTTGGTCCTTGTGTGTGTGTTTGCGTTTGTCAGAGAGAGAGAGAGAGAGAGAACTCTACAAGCTTACTTTGATCACCAAACGCCACCTCATCCAGGGACAAGCCCTAATCATATCATAAGGTCTCCTGCAGAAAGTTACAACACAGGAATGTACTGTTCTCTTGAAAAGCTGTAATTAAACAAGTGCATTTTTCTGCTGTCTGATCTTGCTAGAGTAGGAACACTTAGTTCTGTTCATTCAGAAAGAGCATTTTTGCTGAAAAATGAAACTTGGATATTTTTCAGTTTTGATATACAGTCCTATATGTATTTGGTGGTGGTAGTTACATACAAGCCTAACTAGAAAAAAAAAAAACTAGTCAGATTTCTCAGTTGGTATCTTGCTGTCAGCTGTGACTTATGCCCTCAATCACCTTATGATCATTGTACAATGAGTGTTCACAGCAAAGGAGTCTAAAGACAGGGAGACCGAGCCACTTAGAGAATTTATCTCTTGTCTATTCCTTTAGAAGAGGGGCCTTGGCCTCATGCCAGAGATGCTAAACAACAACAGTATCTGCACTGTAAGGTGTCAGGTTGATGACTGAGCAGTGGAGCAGGTACAGGTTGCTGCAGGCAAATCTTGGATCGTTTGCATGTTGTAAATATTTGCTCTTTGGATATAGTGAGCACACAGAATAAATGCTGCAGCAAAGGTAAAAACTGTACTTGTCTCTACACGATCGCCTAGCCACTAGGTAACTCATCATTTTGAAGTCAAACATTAGTATTGCTCCTTTAAATCCTTTTCTCATTCATGTAGAAAGCTAAGAAGCCCAAGGAACTGAAGAAATCCCTGTGCACAGATTTGTATGAGGAAGTTGACCTGTCCTATTCACTATTGTTGTGTAAATGATGAAAAAAAACACATTAAAAGTGAGACTTTATCCCCTCCTCCTTATTGCTATCCACAAACAGAAAGCATGACCTCATTTTTATATAGAACACTTGTTATGGATTAAACATAAAAGCGTACTCTCTGGCACATGTATATGAACACTTGGTTTCCAGCTGCTGGTAGTGACTAGGAGACTGAGGAGTGAGAACCTAGCTGGAGGAAGTAGGTCTTCAGAGAGCAGGTTTTTGTAGCAAAGCCCTGCTCTCTTTCCTATCTCTGCTTCCTGATCCTCCAAGATGTAATAGCAAGTACATAGTCCTACATGCCTCTCTTGCTCACTGTGACAGACTGTATCCCTTCAAACTGTGGGCCAGAAAAAAAATTCCTCCCATCTTTATACTCTCACAGATAGCATATCTCTTCTCCTGGGCCTTAAGAAACAGTTAATATTTAAATCTTTGTGAACCAGTAGATGAAAATTAAGCATTAATTATAAATAATTATTTATTGTTTTAACTTTCTTTGTTTAACCCACTTCATACACCTTTTGTTGTTGTTGTTTATATTTTTGGTCTTTTTTTTTTTTTTCTTTGATACAAGGTTTCTTTGTGCAGCCTTGGCTGTCCAAGAACTAGTTCTGTAAACCAGGCTGGTCTTGAACTCACCTGCCTCTGCCTCCCAAGTCCTGGGATTAAAGGCATGTGCCATCGTAGCTGGTTCACATACCTTTCTTTTGTGTGAGAAAACTCTACATTTTTTTTGTCTGCTGTTTATTTTATTCAATGTCCTTTTTAAATTTAAATTTATTTTTTAATTATTCACTTTATAACCTGATTGTAACCTGCTCCCTCGATTCATCGCACTCCCACTCTCCCTCCTTTTCCCTCCCCTTGTCCTCAGAAAGGAGGAGCCCTCCTCCCCTACTATCAGACCCAGCCTATCAAGTCTCATCAACATCCTCTTCCTCTGTGGCTGGCAAGGCCGCCCTGCCATGGAGAAGTGATCAAGAAGCAGGCAACAGAGTCCATGTCAGAGACAGCCCCTGCTCCCCTTACTAGGAACCCCATATGGAGACGGAACTGCCTATTGCCTGCAGTGGAGCAGGCGAACTAGGTCCTTTCTATGCATGGTCCTTGGTTGGTGCATCAATGTTATTTTTATTAGTTTTTAGTGGCTCTTTACATCATGATGCTAAGCTTTAGCTATAAATAATTCACATGCAAAACTTTAAAATACTCCATGTACACCTTTACAAAATATTTTTATAAGGATTCTGAACTTTATTTCTCACTTAGGAAAGCTATTTTATTCTTCTTTTGTGTGTGTATGTTCCAGAATTGTTTTTCTTTTTTCAATATAAGGTTTTTTTATTATAATTTATTCACTTTGTATCCCAGCTGTAGCCCCACCCTTGTCCCCTCTCAATCCCACTTTTCCTCCTTCCCTCATCTCCTCCCATACCCCTTCCCCAGTCCACTGATAGGGGAGAACCTCCTCCCCTTCCATCTGACTCTAGCCTATCAGATCTCATCAGGACTGTCTTTCATAGCCTTCCTCTGTGGCCTGGTGAGCCTGCTCCCCACTCAGGGGGAGGTGATCAAACCGCCAGCCACTGAGTTCATGCCAGAGACAGCCCCTGCTTCCCTTTACTAGGACAACCCACTTGGACACTGAGCTGCCACGGGCTATATCTGTGCAGGGGTTCTAGGTTATCTCCATGAATGGTCCTTGGTTGGAGTATCAGTCTCAGAAAAGACCCCTAGGCCCAGATTTTTTGCTTCTGTTGTTCTCCTTGTGGAGCTCCAGAAACTTCCAGGTCTTTCTATCTCTACCTTCTTTCATAAGATCCCCTGTACTCTGCCCAAAGTTTGTCTATGAGTCTCAGCATCTACTTTGATACCCTGCTGGGTAGAGTCTTTCAGAGGCCCTTTGTGGTAGGCTCCTGTCTTGTTCCTTAAGAAAAGCTATTTTAATTCATAACTCACTGCTAAAGGTTTGAATCATGTAGTTTCTCTTTATATATATACATATATATATATACATATATATATATATATTTCTGTTTACATGTAAAAGCCATATTCTTTGTTGTATATGTAAAAGAGTATGTGTTTTACATAAAGAATGAAAAAGGACCTCTCTTTATTATCTTTGCCAATGTATTTGTGCATACCACTACCATTTCTTGGCTCACTTAAAACAATCAACTTTATTATCAAATATATGTCATGGTCTGTTTCTGAAAGGTTTATCTCAAAGTTTTTCAAAGACCACTTAAGATCACCTGTGGTATGTATATTAACATATAGAAAAATGTAATTAATTAGTTTCACAAATTAAAATGTTGAAATATGAGATAAGTTGTGATTTTAACAAAAGTCCCATTTTTAGTCACTTTTATGTTCTTAAACACTGATAATATTGGCTTATTTTAACCAATATGTACTTACTTGGATCTATACTGTCATGAACAATGAATTTTCAGGTCATTGTATATTAATTTTGTTAAAACAGTTTTTCTTTTTTCCTTGGGGCTATGTATACTCAATCCGTAAATACAAAGGTTATTGGCTTTAAAGTTATTAAAGCATAAATGTCAAGTCTTTCTGGCTATTTCATATCTTAGTGTCCTGTTTGCCTGGAGAAATATAGAGGTTTATTATATGAGCCTCCCAGAATCTTTTAAATTAATTCTATATTTATCTGTTAACCAGTTTGAGTGGGGTTTTTTTTGTTTGTTTGTTTTTTGTTGTTGTTGTTGCTGTTGTTTTGTTTTGTTTGGGGATGAGGTTATAACTAAAAAGAAAAGAGAGGAGAAAATATAGGAAACATAACAATGACACTGAAATTTTTGAGGATCAATAACTCACCCATTCTTTGTTTTTAATTTTCAAACCTGAAACTTTCTCAAATAGAAATATATCCATTTTCTGTGCTATACAGCAAATTACCACAAACTTGGCAGCTTGAAACAACATTAATTATTGCACAGTTTTCATGAGCCAAGAATCTAAGCACAAATTAGCTCAACCCACCCTCAGGTTGAAATCTAAGGTTTAGCAGTGCAGAGTTCACATGTGAAGGTTTGGCTGGGGGAGGGCACTGGTTCCCGGCCCCCTCAGGTTGCCCTTTGCAATGCTGGACTCATGGCTACTTGTTAATTTAAGCCAGTAAGTAGAGCAAGAGGCTATAGCAAGCCTGCTTTTAAAACAAGTCTTCTCCAAATCAGCATATATAGCATAACAATTCATAACATAACAATACAGCAGGAGAAGCATCCTGTCATGCTGTGCACATAAAGAAGTGTCACTGGGTGACATCCAGTTGCCTTTGACATATCCTTTTGATTGGAAGTAAGTCAAAGGTCTACTCATGTGTGCGTGCGTGAGAGAGAGAGAGAGAGAGAGAGAGAGAGAGAGAGAGAGAGAGAGAGAGAGAGAGATTCATGAGGTTCCTTTTTGTGTCCTAGAGCATCCATGAAAATTTCAAACAATGGCATTCTGGTAAAGTAATCAAAGGGTTCACGAAGAAAGTTAAAATAATGCTTCTAGTAGATAGTTGATGAATTATTTCAGTTGGTATGGAGAAGACACCGTAAGGACATGGATTTTTCTTCTGGCAGAAGATGTAAATCCCGCAGTTCTGCGCCCTTGTCAAGCAGCTACAAACTCAAGGATCACTATTAAAAAGTAGCAGAGAAAAAAATACTAAGAATAGTTGTTTGCACAGGGGTGGCAGTGTATAAAGCCTTGTTCAACAATAAAAGGGGAGCACAGAACATAAATAGCTGTTTTAAAGATTCCTTTATCAAATTTTCAGGTGATTGACAGTGCCCAGTGGAGAGACTGAACCCTTTAAGTTTCCTTGGTATAGAATTGTTTAGAATATCTAATACTATTGGCAAAACCACAAAAGACTTGACAGCATTCGCATTGCTGTATTCTTGTAAACCAGGCTTTATAAACCAATTAGAAGAGCAAGGTAGGGACACCACTGTAGATGGTACCCATCCAGTGCCTCAAAACATATCAATATGGATATACCAATTTCAGTGGAAAACTTTGAAGAACCTATTTGCCTTGATGATGGCAGTATGGATTTTGTTTTAAAGAGTGTCCCTGATAGAGGAAGTAGGAAGTGGAAAGTTCTGAATGAGAAATGTGTTCCAGGGAGCAGCAAATGGGCTTGGAGGCTGGATCACAGACATGAACAGGACAACTGATGGATAATTGAGGCTCATGTAAGACCTTAACGGTCACTAAAAGATTGTCAGCTGTAGCTCTTTGAGTACAGAGAGAACCCACTTAGGTATTTTCCTAGCATGTTTTCATAAGAGCTATGACAGTAGTGATGAGGGGAAAAGCCTCCTGGGTTTTAATATAAATTCATAATAGACTTGTATATAAAATTAGTAGAACATGTCCCCAAGCCATTCAAGATTAACTCAAATGCTAGAAACAAAATATGATGAAGATTACCATTCTGGTTATAAATTATTTTTTTCATTTATATTGAGTGTCATATATTTGCTTTAAAAAGATATATATGTGCTTAAAATACATATTTGCTTAAGAAAAATATTAAGTATATGTAATAACAGAACAGAACCTTAAAAGGTAAATCTTCACAAGCATGCAGATGTGAAGTTTCACTTTTCCATTAAAGATGCTGAGACTCAGTCCCAGGTCAGCATTTCTCACATATAGAGCAGTCTTAATAGAGACACATTCATTGTACAATGCTCTTTCTACTGACAAGGAAGTGCTATAGTTCTATTCAGCTGGTTTCCATGCTCATTTGCACATTTTTCCCCCTCAGCAATGAGTCGTTTGCGTAATTTATTCGATTCCAAAACTGTAATTTAAATTGTAGCTTCCCCAACAACTCTAAATGGCACTATTTTAATAATCATTTTCTCTTTGCCCACTCCTCAAAAGATTTATCCAGTGTAACATTAGAAAGCGTCAGCCAAGGGATAGTAAAGCCAACGGAATCTACATAATTATGCCTGGCTTTTACACAGTATTCACTCTTCCCCTGAATAATTTCTGAACCATTGTATCCTTCTTTTTTTTTTTTTTGTAAGCCACTAATGATATATTGCATGAGATGCAGGATACCATAAAGTGCATCTCTCTTTCCAAGATGGATTCAAAGAGGAAATAAACATGTAACAATGGAACTCTGTTAAACAGACATATGGACACTGTGGAGTCTAAAGACAAGCCTCAGGTGCATGTCATAGGGAGTTTTTATTTATGCCAGTATGCCTTCCATGGCTCTATGTATATTAAAATGCATGAAATTTTAAAAATGACAGAAACAAAAGACAATTTTTTCTTGAATCCATATTTTATCTTATGTTCATCTACACTATAGTAGTAGTATCGAGGGGATATTTGGCCCTTTCAGAAAGAATCAGTTATGATAGGGGAAAACTCTTTAGGTTTGAGTGATAAAACGTGGATAATAGGGGTGATTGGAGTCACATACACAAAACCAAACTTGATCAAAAAATTCTGTACCCAACAAAACATATTTCTTCTAAGTAAGCAAGGGATATGTACAGATAGTGACTATTGCTACACAAGAAATTTGAGACATTCCAGAGATTGTTTTGATACAGAAAACACTTACTGACCATTGTAAATTAAATTTAAAAATCAGCATTGCTATTCTGAGACAGTGTGTGAGGGTTGCTAGTCTGAGTGATAACATTGCTCATATCAGTCTTTTCACTTTACTCCCTTTGTCTGTCTGGATAGATGAGTACATGATGCTTTGAATTCCCATAGGAAAGACATCACATCAGATTTCCTGGATCGGAGACCTTTCCTAGAAAAGTGACGAAGGCTAAAACTCAAAGGACAGACAGATAAATAAAGTAAACCAGGGCTCTCAGAACCCAACACGATAGATTGTGATTGTCAGACAAAAGCTCTGAGGAGACACAAGAGAACACCCTCCGATAGATGTAGCTGAAGTGCAGAGGGGAAGGAGTGAACCAGCAGACAGCCAGGAGGCTAAGAAGACTCAGTGGAACTGGTGAAAGCCTGCAGAATGTCAACAGACTGTGTCTCTATGGAGTGAATGCTGTACTGATTACCTTTAGTCGTCATTTTCTCTCATTACACACTTTAGCTAAAATACTAATATATCACCACATTTAAGATATCCTAAGTATGAAAGACATTCCATTGTGGAATGGACTACATAATAGTCCTTTCATAGACATTCATGTCCTAACCCAAGAACACAGGAATGTGATTTGTTTTGTTTTGCAGGGGATGAAAGCCTTAAAGATCTTGAAATGAAAGTTTCCTGGTCTACCTAGGTAGGCTTTACATCTTGTTCAAAGATGAGTGTTTTTATGAAAAGCAGAGGATCAGAAAAGATGCACACAGAAAAGGCTTGTGTCTTAGTCCATTTTGCAGTCATATAATGGGATAACCTAGCCTGGGCCTTTTGGAATAGACACAGATGCCTTTCTCACAGTTCTGGGGGCTGTAATGTCCAAGCTCAAGGTCTAGACCATGGAAAGGTCTTCTTGTAGCATCATAACATGGCAGAAACACTGCCTGAAGAGAGCAAGAGATGCTATGTGCTTTGCTAACATCAGTTCCCCCACCACCCCCCACGGAATCTTCAAAGTCCCACCTCTCAGCTGAGGGTGAGGGGCACTTATCAAGTATACATTAGGCCCTGAGCTAAACTCACAGTATGACATAAACCATGGTGGCATGTGCCTGTAATCCCAGCACCCAGGAAATGGAGACAAGAAGATCAGAAGTTTACTGTCCTCCTTGGCTACATGACAGTTTGAGGTCAGCTTTAGCTACATGAAGCTCAAAAAAATAAAATAAAAAAGGAAAAGGAAAAGAAAAGGTTCCAGCTGTTAATATGGTTTTGGTACAATTAAATATCATCATGAATTTTGCAATGCCTACAGCTCAGGCTCACCCACCAGCTCCTGTATACACCCACATGCATACAATGTACACAGACACACACACATACGCACTCACACATACACAAATACACATGCACACACACTAGATGAGGTAACATAATGAACAGGAGTGCCAAGAGTCCCAGAAAGTGGATGAGGGCAGGAAGGATCCTCCCCTAGAGCCTTCAGAAGGAGCTTCCGACCTCTGACATTCAGAACTGGAGTGTTAGCTGCTGTCATTACTAAAGTTTGTGGTCTACTATTATGATACCCACAGGAGACTGCTAATAGACACAGCCTAGGTGAAGCAAGTTCTGTGCTTTCTGATTCCTTTGAAGAACACCTAGACATTTGCTCATTCGACCAGGGAATAGTGTCCGTCCCACTCCCTGTGGCCATGAGCTCCATAAAGGTGAGGTGCTCTTATACGGTTAAGAATATAGGGTTATAGGGGGTTATAGGGTTAAGTATTCTCTCATGGTCTCCAGGCCACTGGCTCAGAATATCCTTTCCATACATACTCCATCCCCAGACCATGGATGAAGTCAGTTTTCTGGCTTTATACCTATTTTATTTCAGTGCAGCTGTTGTACCTCACAGTAATTAGGGGGCAGTTCTTGACTGTTCACAGTGGAAGTGGACTTCTTCTAGAAGGCTTTGAAAGCTGTAAGGTGATGAGTGAGCCAGAGCATGAATAACTGTGAACAAAAGTGAGCCAACTTCACAAATGAAACCGACCTTTAATTTGATGCTTTGAACCTTCCTGTCTTAAAGTTGTTGTGAGAAGTGCAATAATTCAAGGCTCTGACTTGGGATGGCTTGTTTGATTGTGTTATGAATTGATTTGTGTACCTCAAAATGTCACATATGGAAATGTCACATGTCCTAACCTCTAGAGGTTATGGGCTATAGTTTCATCATTATTTTACAGATATACTATTCATGACTAAATTTATACAAATAATGACATGCTCACACAGATTGCCAGAGGGGAAATATTTCATGAATAATACACTTCCTTGCTCCCTGATCAACTTCAGAAGTACATTGTGATACATACAATTTCTAGGCAACTTTACTCTTACTTCTATTTGGACAGCATTTTAGTAGCTCAAATCAGATATTACTTCTAAATCAATGGGTGTGCATGGAGAGATGGCTCAGTGGTTATGAAGGAGGATCTAGTTAGAATCCCCTGAACCCTGGTGTGGCTGCACATGACAATGGCTTCAGTACTGAGGGTCAGAGACAGGCAGATCTCAAAGGTCATTCTATCAGCAAGGGCGAGCTTCAGGATCAATGAAAGACACCCAGTGTCCTGCTCTGTTATCCTCAGGCCCACCCAGAAGCACCTGTATATACACATGCATGAAACACATGCACACGCACACACACACACAGACACACACACACACACACACAGGAGGAGGTTACATAATGAACAAGTTATATATGACTATAGGTTAGTTTTGGCCCCTGTCTACACCATGAGTCTGGTTCTTGCTGGATGTCAAGAGATTAGAGGCAGCATGATTTCTGATCACAGAATGAACATCCTTAATTTTTTCCTCATTAATTTAAGTATCAGAATCTTAAATAAAGTGCATTTTAGGGAATGCATGTAAAATAGCTAATAATTTAAGCAATTATGTGTTCACACTCTGCATTGTATTGTGACAAACAATTATTTTTCAAAGGATGTTTTAAATACAATTAAATTTTGTACAATTGTCTAGCTTAAACTCTGTTTTAGTATACTATATTTGGATTCAAGTGAGTTTTAACAGACTTTAACTGGACTTATAAGCATGTTAAGTTTATTTTGTCTTCTATATATACAGGAAGATATGGTTATTCATTTAACTCCGTTGGAAAGGACTATATCTAACTTTATGTTATAGATGTAGTATACCCAAAATAAAAGAAATGTTTGAAGATAATGAAGGGACACAGTGAGGTTGTAGCACTAATGGGCAGATTTCCCATAGGAAACAAAGTTTTTCTTGTGACTATGAAGATGAACATTCTAGCATGTAAAATTCTATTATTAAGTCTCGGAATCTTTAGGGACAGGATAAGATTTATGTCTTATGGGAATGTCCTTTAAATCAATGGAGAATACATAATTTAAAAAGAAATATTAACATTGCTTCTCACCAATTCGAAGGAGACTTTATCTGTATTTTTCAGCATGCACAAAGTTACACTAAGATAAAGGAAAGATGCACACTAAAATTTTTAAAGCACCAAAAGACATTATTGTTAAAGTGTATTTTATGCTTCTAGTGTATAAACAGCATTCCTTACTAAGATACTAATTTCAAAATCAACAAAAGAAATGGTGGATAGACTGACTATCTGAAAATATTTAACAGTACCTTATCATAACAGATAAAAGATTTTTTAACAGCTAGGGATAAATACATATGCAGGGATAAATTATGTCAGAAACAATGGAAACACTTTTTTAAACTATTCTATCAAATCACTTTCCTCCTGTCCTTTATCAGGTATTCAGTGAGTGTGGGGCATGTTTGAGGTCATAGGAGAGGTACAAAGATACAGAGACCTAGATGGAGTACCCAGATAAAGAGAAATCTAGAGTTCCTCTCCATTGTTGGAACATCTACATTGGTTACCAATCACTTTAAAGTTGTGAAACTGCACCCCAGTCTAAACTGTTAGCTCTGGCTAACAGTAATCCATAACCCGAAACTTACCAACTTTGAAGGAGCTGAATTTAAGGTGTACAGAGTAGCAGCTTCTTACAGTCTACTGAGAGGTTGAGGCTGCAATTTCAAGGCCTTCCTAGGCTGCAAAGTGAATCTGAGGACAGCCTGAGCTACATCGTGAGACACTGTCTCACAAACAAACAAGCAAACAAAGAAGGGAGAACCAAAAATAGGCAAGTAAGAAATAAGTAACCAAATTTATTAGTTCTCAGATATTTACGGTTCATAGTGTGTAGTGGACCAACAAGACGTGCTTTCTTTGGCAGACACAGGCAAACATATGACCATGTATTTCATCACAGGACCATGACTCCTTAGACACAGCCTCATCCTTCAAGTCCTTGTGCAAAGAAGGTGCCCTGTGTTGCATGATTTATCAATGAACTATTGTCCACTGGCCCGGGTTCATGAACAAGAGCAGAGGATAATTGGAATTCCACTTTTCTTAAAACAGCAAGACGGCTGGGTGCACTCTGACCCCTGCTTTAAATTTAACTAAATAGATGGGAGAACTTGAGACTGCTCAACATGTTTTTCAAGCAGTCCCCCCTTCCAGAACTAACATCTGAGTAGCTTAAGGAAATATGTGAGAAAAGCTCTGGCATTCTCTGTTCTCTCTCTGGGTTTGAGATTATCCTCAGAATGCTAAGCACAATGTTAGGGCTTACCTTTGGAACCAAAGATTGAGCTTTTCCCATACTTTGTTATCTGTGTGCCTTCAACTGTAAGTGTTGTCTGCAGTGCCATTGTCTTAAGCTTCCATGGTAGGTAGGAACTGCTTCCGAGGAATTTCAAGATGTGTTTTTGACAAAGTCTAAACAGTAAATCAACAGTTATACTTTTCCCTAAGGAGTTAAGTATACACTGCATAGAATTTAGCTCCAGTCAAGCCATCCGGTGTTCAGTAGTAACTAGTTATTAGTCAATTATATTTACAATTGGAGATGCTACACTGATTGGACTGTAAGGGTGTAAGGGGTTATTAGGTTCGAGTGTGTATGTGTGTTTTGATGGTGCATGTGTATGTGTGTGTATGTACATCTGTGTGCATTTGTGCGCGCTCATGTGAAAGCCAGTGGCCATGTGTGACTGTTTACAGAGGTGCTGAGTGAGGATCAGAGCTCAGGTCCTCATGCTTAGGCAGCAAGCTCCTGCCCACTGAGCCACTTCAGCAGCCCCCCTCTGTTCAGACATGCACCATCTTCTGTGATATGGGTAATATCATACTTTACAGATGAGGAGCCTGAATTGAACAGAAAATAACCTGACTCAAAGCTCACCTATTAGCCAGTGACATTTGATTTCTCAAATTTTCCTAAACAAAGGGATGGCTTATATCTGAAATCCCAGGGCCTGGGGAGTAGAGGCAGGAGAATTAGAAATTTAAGATAATCCTGCACTACATACTAAGTTTGCAGCTAGCCTGGTTATGTGAAACCCTGTCTCACAACCTATACATATAGACAGACAGACAGAAAGACACAGACACACACACATATACACATACACACACACAAACCCACACAGCAAGCAGCAAACAATAGCAAAACAAAAATCCCAACAATAGGAACAGTTTCATATCTATTCAACTCTCATATCACTCAACTCTCCAGTGTTCCAGACTCCATCTTGTCTAAGGATATAGTATGAAGGTAAAACAGTAGGCCTTTCTCCTCATGTGTTTGTACTTGGTTTACACTGGCATGTGATTAGTTTTAGTTATGTGCTATAACTAAAAACAATGGAAAACAGACAAGGTGTGGGAATTTCACGTTGATGTATAAAAGACAAGAGAAAATCCCTCTGCTCAGGATATCTTAGCCAAAAGGAGATCTTAACCCAAGTTAGGGAGGAGGAACTCAAGTATATAGCTGAGCTCAAAGAGCAAATGCTCTGAACTGAGTGTGTACTTCTGTTTGAGGAACATAAGGACATTGTGGACAGAAAGACTGAGCATATACGGAACCTGAGCAGGGAAGCTGTCTTAGTTAGGGTTTCATTGCTTTGAAGAGACACCATGATCACGCCAACTTTTATAAAGGAAAACATTTAATTAGGGTTGGCTCAAAATTTCAGCTTTACTCCATTATCATCATGGTGACAACATGGCAGCGTGCAGGCAGACCTTGTGCTGGAGAAGGAGAGTTGTACATTTTGATCCACAGGCAGCAGAAGGAAACTGTGCCACACTGGATGTAGCTTGAACATAGTATACTTCAAAGCCTGCCCCCACCCTGGCACGTTTCCTCTAACAAGACCACACCTTCCCCAACAAGGCCAAACCTCCTAACGGTTCCTGCAGAGAAATTTTAATCCAGCAACATGGCTACTTTGGCAATGGATGACATCTAAAGACCTAGGTCTGTGTGATCTGGATAGAATACAGACATGCACTTAGTACACACCTTTAGTCCCAAACAATCAAAGTAAGACCACTATATGGAGGAAGTAGGCATGTTTGACGTTGACTTCTAATTGGGGGGTGGACAAAGTGATGAATCATAGAAAGATTTGACAAAATAGTCAGACATAGGAAAAGCCCAACTCTTGGGAGAATAGGACAGGAAAGGGAGTTGAGTTACATGCAATTCAGTTGAATGCAGTTGTGTTCAGTTAAGTGTGGTGCAGTTCAGGTGAATGCAGTTTAGTTCAGTTGAGTCAGTGGAGTTCTGTTCAATTCATGAGTCACTGCAGTTCAGTTCTTGAACTTCAGAGACAGTTTTTTTTTCTTTTCTTTTTTTTTTTTTTTAGTTTTAAAAAATAGTGCCTACAGGTACTATTTTCTTTTTAATTTATTTATTTTTATCTCAATCACAGGTTAGGTACTTTGAATCCCAGGCGTAGCCCCCTCCCTCAGTCCCTCCTACCCTCCCACTCCCTCCCTCATCTCCCTCCTCCCCGCCCCCTC
>CM053763.1:18028178-18063184 GCA_028658305.1 Pachyuromys duprasi
GCTCCTCCCCAGACTGCCTACAAGACTGTGCGATCCAGTCTATAATGGCGGGTGCGGGCACCCAGCGCAGCTGCTCGTTCAGATCAGAGCTGTGTGCCCCTGGTCACCGGGAAATTTCTCCAGGTAATAACTGGGTGTCCCTAGGGTTTTCCCACTTGATTTTCTCACCATAGGAGTTCTGCTCACCTGGCACTCACAATGCTTGCATTTTAGGTCCCAGAGTTCAGTCTCCTGGTCGCTGCGTTGTTTCTGCTCTCCTACTCCTCAGACACAGTGTTCTCTCGTGGCAGCCATCTTGGATCCCCCGGTACTATTTTCTTCGACAGTTTTTTTTCAAGCAGAGTAATTTAGTCAGAAGCCTACAGAAGCCAGGCTGAATCAGTCAGCTTGGAGAGGAATTTTGAGCCAGAAGAGCTGAGTTGAAGCAACCAGCCAGAGTTCAGAAAAAAGGTAGTAAGGATGAGTTTATTCAACAGTAAGGAGGCTGAAAACGTTCTAGTCCTAGGTTAGTAGACTGAGACTGGAAACGTTTATAGAAGATTAGATTGTAAGAAGGCTAGAAGTTTCCAGGATTGGGCCTATGGATAGTAAGAACAGAGATGGAGACATGGGCTCAATCTAACCCAGTTATTTGTAAAGCATGGGTAAGGCTCTCATCTCATCCCTTCTTCTGAGGAAATAAAACCTTTACATGTGCCACTCTCTGTGGGCCAAACACATGCCTACTTACTCAAACCACCACAGATGCCAACCAAGGCCAACTAGACAAGGCCTTGTAGACTAGGATAAGGACTAAAAGTGTCTGCTTTTATTTACAGATATGACAGAAAACCAGTAGAGGATTAGGTTAAGAGGAGAGCCTGTGTAGAACAATGGCTGTCGATGGGCCACAGTGAAATTAGAGAGGTAGTAGAAATGATGAGGCTGAGAGAGAGTAGGGGCCATGACTGTAACACTTGGGGGCTGTTTTAATAAACTGTAGCATTATCTAATCTATGGCAGAAACAGTACATTCACTGCATGCTCCAACTCCCTCTTACATCTATTGCTTATTGTCTGGGGAAAAAACAGGGCCCGTGACAATGGTGAGTGGTTTGAGGTGGAGATGGGTATTATAGCCTCATTTTTATCTTGGCGTGGCTAATCTAGTAATCATGCCTTATATATTAATTAATTAATTAATTAATAAGAACATCATAATCATAATTCAATATAGATTTTATAAGAGAATTAAATCTGAAGTATGGAACGTAGTAAGTAGATCAGATTCCCTCTACATCATATTCTCCTTCATGTGAGGGAGAAGACTGGGGACAGGCAGAGAATGGAAAAAACAAAGTGGATTGAGTCAAGAAAAGGCTGTGATTATGGCAGCCAGTAAGTACCAAGGGAAGGCCAAGTGGAGAAGTAGCACCTTTTCCTGAGCCTGTGATCTGCGAGAGCTTGGGCTGAATTGTGCAAAGGTCTGTGAAGCACTGGTGTAGGAGATGGGACGCATGAGTATAGTGGAAGGTGTAGTTCTAGCAGGCAGATAGATCTTCCTATGACTGCTTCCCTTCCTCGCAATGGGTGTCTGTAAGTCCTGAATGTGTGCTAAAAGGATAATGAGAGCTTGCCTTCCCTCTGGCTTCCAAATGGCCTGTGCATGATCAACCACCAGCACAACTCCAAGGCCCATCCTTCTTAGAGGATAATACTCATTTTGTGTGTCTGTATATAAACAGTGACAATCATTTCTAAGGATGGAGTAGAAGAAGTTTGTGTGTGTGTGTGGTGGGGGTGGCTTACTCACAAATTAGAGAAAAAAATGTAAAATACAATATCAAAGATTTTTAGGTTTTGCCTTTAAAATGTGAAGAAGTGCTTTCACTTCTTATTCATGGTACAGATGGGTTATGTATGAGGAGGTCTATTTGGGAGCAGGGCAACATTTTAAGACAGAACCCCAGGATATTTGACCAAAAAGCTTTGAAGACACTACTACATTTTGGTAAGTGTTGGATAAACACAGATGAATTGTGGTTGCTTGTTTTGTGAGTCGACATAAAAATCTCTAATAAATTGTCTTATAAATTTATTAGAAAAGGAAAGTTTTACTGACTCAACAGCCATGCAAGAACATTTGCCCACTCCTTCGTGCCCTCTGTGAACTCAGTTGTTTTAGCTGAGAATCATTCAAGGCAGCATTCCTAGAGCTAAAATTGTTTCTAACATATCAGGCCGTTTTCTTTCATGGACCCTGTAGATTACCTGTAAGGATTTGTGAGGACACCCATGGCGCTGATTTTGTTTTACCCAGGGAATAATTGACTCTAGGCTGGGTCAGTTTTTAGTTTGTGTTGCAAAGCTTAGGGTTTTGGGAACCTCACTGAGTAACCAGTTCCCAAGATGGTGGTAGGATCAGCCCTTACATACTTCCTGATCAACCTGTTTCAAAGCTGAGGATTTTTGTTTTGTTTTCTTTGTTTGTTTTACTGGAACTAGATCATTGATTCCTGTCCATGGGCTGATCAATGTCCACCAGGGGATAAGCATTATCTGGCTGTACACCTGGACCCTGTGTGTATGTGTGTGTGCATGTGTGATGTCATAGTTTCATGAAATCTGGTAGCCTTTCAGCTCCTACCCTCAATAGATAATGAGTACCCCTTGAACAACAGTAGCAGCCGGTATCCCTCACAGACACCCAGGGTTTCCCAGATCAAATAGGCCTGAAACACTGTGAGGGCCACTCAAACATCACCGGTGCTCACTCCCCTATAGGTAACTGGTAACTGGCAAACTTGGGGAGTCAGAGGGTGAGAGTTCATCTCCATATCATGTCGCTTGGTTGCAGGCAGTAGTCACTGAAGAGACCCTTGTGATTGAACTCTGGTGCTTCGAAAATGAGGCTAGTCGCAGCACATATCAGAAAGCTGCCTCCTGATGCTTTGAGGTCAACTCTGGATTTGGGGAAAGCTTCCACAAAATAGGTGGCTTGGTATGTCCACTCTTGACTAATGAGGCTGTTCTGACTCCTTCTGTCCATGAACTACAACTGCAATTCTTCCCTTGAATGGGTCTTCAAGGATATTGCTTTGTTCCTTACCTTAATTTGCTGTGGAGATAGGCAAGAAAACAAACAAACAAAAGTCGAAACACCTGGATCATTTGTCATGTTTTGAAAATATAGTGTATTAATTGGCTCCCCAGATCCATGTGAGGAAAATGTATTTGGATGGGGTATTTTTATGTAGAATAAATATAGCAAAATGGAGACTCTAGAAATAGACCTTCACATTTATAGAATACTGGCTTTTAATAAGGCTGAAGATAGTTCCAAGGAGAAAAAAATCATCTAGTCAGTAAATGGTACTAAGGCAAAAAGAATTAGGTGGGATCTGAGGTTTTAGCTCAGACATAGAATTTTGACTAGTATTGGCAAAGCCTTAGATTCCTATCCCTAGAACTGCAATCAGTCAATCAACCAACCAATCAATCAATCAATTAAACAATCAATCAATCTTTTTAAACAAAATGAGTACCCAGCCTTATTCCATATAAAAAGTTAATTCACAATTGAAAAACAACAAGAAAAAACCCTAGTGTAAGAGTTACAATTAAAACTCTTCAAAGAAACTGTACGTATGACTCTTCATGACCTTGGGTTAGACAATTGATTTATTAACATGACACCAAAAGCATAAGTCACAAACCAATGGAAAAGCAAAACTGAAAATTTTGTGTGTTCCCCAAAGAAGATGTAAAAATTGTTAATATAACGAGATGCTCATTAACATTGACCCCAGAGAATGTAAAGCAAGACCACAATAATCAGAGGCTTGAGAAATGCTTCAGCAGTTAAGATAATAGATCATTTACTGCTTTGTGGGGAACCATAGTTTGGTTCCCAGGATCTGCAACTGGTGGCCTTCAAAAACCATGACTCCAGCTCCAAGGGATCTGACTCCCATTTTTGTGTGTTGGTGGACACTCACCCTCATGTATGTGAGGATAGGTACACACACATACAATGCTCTACTTTGAAAAAACAGTTTGCAAGTTTCTTTTTTTGAATTTTTTGGTTTATTATTGTTTTGCATGAGTGAACATGGAATGTGCCATTGTGTGTGTGTGTGTGTGTGGAGGTCAGATGGCAACTTTTGTTAAGTCAGTTCTCTTCTTCTGCCTTCGTATTGGTGCCCAAGTCACCAGGCTCGCCCTTAGCTGATAAGCCATGTCACTGACTCCAGTTTCTTAAGCAATGAGTCAGAGAGTTACCATCACCAGCCATCTAATTTTTGGTATGTAGCCAAAAAGAAAAGAAAACATGTATTCATCAAAATTGGTCTGTGAATTTTCATAGTTCATAACAGCCACAAATTGAAATAACATGAATGCCCATCAAACTGATGAATATAGAATATACCATATCCCTATAGTAGGGGAGCTTAGGAATACAAATGAATGAGTTTCTGATCTATACATGCACCATGAACTACCATTGAAAACATTATGCTAATGTTTTAAGTGAAATAAACCAATGAGGAAAAGGTAAATGTTGTCTGATTCCATTTACATGAAGTATCTGGGATAGGCATATTCCTAGAGGAAGAAAGTACATTCATGGTTTCCTGGGACCGAAAAGACCATGGAGATAAGTGATGCTCTTGGGTGCAGGGCCTCTTGTCACAGTGATGAACATATGAAATTGATGGTATTAGCACTTACACAACTATGATGTACATGTGAACGTATCATAGTTTTAACTGACCGAGTCCTAGGCTTTATAAATTTTATCTCAATGATACTTTCTGGAATTCTTAGTAAAATATGTTCAGTTCAATAGCCCTACCTATCGTTGAAAAACAGAGTTCTCCCAAAATTGTTTCCTGTAGATTGCCATATGAGAGCAAAAGGATGTCAAGAATTTGTGGTAAAAATTAGAATTCTTACAAGATCAAAGAGGTGTTTTTGTGGTCTCATGTAGCATGGGCTAGCCTCATTACTTGCTATGTAGGCAAGGATGGGCTTGAATTACAGATCTCCTTCTGCTTTCCAAGCCCTGGGAGTACAGGTGTTTGCAACCACCTCTGGCACAAACTGAACCCTTCAAAGACAGTGGAAGCTCTCATAAAATCAGAAGCACCAGTGGTGAGAAGAAGTCCTAGGATAGGTATATTTTGGGGGGTTGTCTTTCCACACTAAGGGGTAGAGGACTCACCGCAATCAGAGAGCATAGTAGGCATGCTCGGTAGGATGTGGGGTCAAGTCTGAGTCTGGGAAACTGCTTTGTGCTTGCACCCAATTCCCTGCAGAGCTTGGCTCTCCAGGTAGCTCACTGTGGAATCTCTCAGGCCTTTCTGGTTATAAGAGCCTGTGTTTGGTGTTTTTTTAATCTGATCAGGGATTCTCTAAGACATCAGTGCTAACTGAGGATGCACGTAGCTGAATTTGTAATTGGGTGAACTTTGTGCCCAGCCACACTGATGAATAGATTCATCACACAAGAAGCAATTTCGTGCCTTTTCATAGGCCTTCGGAGCCACAGCTGATTAGCATAACATTTTTAATTATGACAGACTGAAAGGGCACGTCAATTGGATTTTGCAATCCTCAGAATGATGAGCCTAACAGCTTTGTTGATTAGAAAACTTAGGTTTAAAACAGCCAAAGAACAAAGGCTTGATGGGCCACAGTGAAACCTAAGAATTTACATGGACATAAGTTCAAAACAAGTTTGATATGTTTACTTTTTCTTTATTACTTAAAAAACCATGGACAGTTTTACACACAGTGAAACAAGTACCCGTATTTTGAGAGAATGCTTCTCTAAGTTTTGATATTTGCATACATCCATGCCATCCATACCCCATCAGGGCACAGAAAGGATATTTCCACCTTCCAGGAGAGTGCTCAGGCCTGTCCCAATCTGTCCCCACTCTTCCGATTTTCTTTCCTAGACATTAGTTTCCCAGCCTGGGAACTTTGTAAGGGCATATTTGTGTCCCTAGCCTCTCCCCGTTGGTGAAATTGTTTCAAGGCCTTCATTTGGTTGGACTAGTTTCCGTAGCTCGTTCAGGTTCTTGGCAAAGAAGGGAAGAGCAGCATGCTCAGTATTCTCTGAGGATCAACAGCCTTGGGAAGGATGGTGAAGGAGTAGGAATGGGCAAAAGGAAAGTGGACTTGCAGGTGTCTGACTGCTGGGCCAGGTTTGATGCTGGCTGAACTCTCAGAATTGCCTCAACCTCTTGTCCAGTGCGGCCGCCCGGCACTCTTCGGGTGCTGGTATGGGTTGCTTCCCTGAGAAGGAAGCAGCACTTGGGGCAAGGCTGTGGATTCAACCCGAGGATTCTCCCCACCTCCTCCTCCTCAAAAAGTTGCTCATGGCTGAGGGGCATCTCTGGCAACACCCCCGGCAGCTGGGAGAATAAAGCCTTTACCTCTAAGGGAGGTTCTAGTCAGCACGCCACAGCAATTTTTGGTTGAGGAGTTTTCTGCTAATGGATACGCTACAATTTACTGAGTCTGGTGGTAGTCATTTGACCTGTTCCAGATCTGGGCAATTAAAGAGTAATGCTGCAAGCTGTGGCTGTTGCTCAGGGCTGTGGAGTTTGTCTAAGGTGCTTACAGCCTGGATTAGATGAGCAGCACTGCTAAATGCAAGGTTCTTTTCTATGCCTGCCCTTGCCTAATGACATAGACACCTTTATATTTATTACAAGCTTCAGGCACTATAGCTGGGCAGATACCCAGGTATTCAAACACAAGTTTGGCCTGCTTCCTGCCACATGGCCCATTACCTGTCATCATAGTCTCATTCTGGCACCTGCTTCTTCACCTGTGGTCCAATGGCGACTCTGCCTCTCTCCCCTGTTCCCACCTGATATACCCCTATGGGCCTGAAAACCCCATCTTAACTCTCCTGACAAACTACACGCTGTTATACTCTTTATCTGAACAATTGAAAGGTGATGGAGAGCAACGTTTACAAAAGTTTGAGACAGGAGACTCTTCATAAACATATCAGTGCCAAAGTCCAGCCTGAGTCAGATCTGTACCAGCACAGAAATCAGCGTTTGAGAACTACAGAGACGGTCTTTACAAAGTATACAACGACATTATGCCAATACAGCACTGAGAAAACAAACAAAAAAGAACCACAAAAGCAAAACAAATGGAATAAAGTTGGGGGACATGGCAGTACACTTGCTGTCCCGGCTGCTTGGGACACTGCCACATGTGGGTCACTTGTCTTTGAGACCAGCCTGGGCAATACAGGAGAATCTTGGCTCAAAAATAAATGAAGCTGTGGTGAATATTCTTGAACAAGTCTTTTTATGGATACATGTTTTCGTTTCTCTTGGACAAGTGACAAATAGAATTTATGAGTCATAGGCCTAGGTGTATGTTTATAGAAACTGCCAGATAAATGTACCAATTCCCAATTATTCTATCCTCCTGCCCTTGTCTGAGAATCCTAGTTGCTGTATCCCTTTAACGACACTTGGATTGACCAGCTTTCTTTATGTTAGGAAAGACTTAAAAAGTTTCCCACCAGTTGGAGAGGAACTCTAAAGGGTTAGGCTCTGTGTTGCACAGATTTTTAAATCTGTGATTTAAAACGTAATTTCATATGCATTTCTGTGCAAAAGTCATATGTAGCCCGTTGACTCTTTTATCCTACCAGTGAGCTTCTATTTCTAAATATATTTTTAAAAAAATTCTCAAAGCTTAGATGGGAACTTAAAACAGACCTTGAAGTTGAACCAGTAAAGTTAAAATGCAATTACAATGAAAGAAGCAAAAATAAATTACACAATGTTCAAATTCTTTTTCTTAGCGTGTTATTTCTATAGTGTGTATTTAGACAGTGTGCCTTTATTTTTATTTATTTTGTTATTTCTGTGTATGCATGTGCCTGTGTTTGTGTATGTGCATTGTGTGTGGGTGTCCATGGATGCCAAACAGAGCCTCAGATATCTAGAACTGGAGTTACAGTGGGTTGTGAGACACCATATGTAGGTGTTGAAAAGTAAGTTCCAGTCCCAACAAAGATCCATAAGCGCTTTAACCATTGAACCACCTCGTCAGTATCTAGATAACCTGCTGTGACTGATGTTAAATCACAATGTTCAGTAAAAGACTGAGTTCTTATCCTTTTTATGTAGACCCTATTGATTAATCCTTACCTTATCTATCCACATATCTACTGAGAACAATTTATTTCATTTTCTTTGGGTTTTTAGTCACTGTTTTATATTTGGGGTAGTAATTAGGCAAATACAATATTACCTCAGATTAAATGGCTTACAACAGCACAAGCAATCTCCAATTCTGAGATAGATAGGATAGAGTATAGCCTATCACCATGCTGTTCTTAGACATTCAAACTATCAGAAAGTTGAAGTCATGGTAGGGATTGGTGGGAGCTTGACTGGTGAAAGCTATGCATCCCAGCTCATGGGTGCTATAGTATTCCTTTTCTTACAGAACACCAGACTGAGGGCTGGTTCAGTTTCTTGCCACCCATGAGCCTGAGTGAGCCATGCTCTTTGTCTCATGACACATTCGTGTTATAGCTCACCAATATGACAACTTGCTTCTTCCCAGAAGAAAAGTGAGTATGTCCTAGCAAAAGAGAGATTAGACTCTTACAAAATACAGCCATGTGCTTATAATTGCATGCATCTTTCTCATACTATGTTGGTTAAAGGATACCCATAGGCCATAACTGCTCTCAAGGGTCAGTATCATACAATGACGTGGTCTCCAAAGGCCCCCCTTTAACATCTGTCACCATGTCCCTAGTGTGGAGACATACTTATTATTTTATCTCATTGAGTCAAAGCTCCCTTCATGCAAAGATTAGCTAGAAGCTTCTGTCCTAATTGCCAGCTAATGAATAGCTCTGTTTAGCTTTAGCATGATGCGTTTCAGTTATCTTTAGCATCCTGCAGTTCAAATAAACTGATTTTTAACAAGAGAGAGATTTTTTTTTTCCCTCAGAAGAGAAATTGAATAGAGCTGTAGCTGGGCCTACTGAAATTTAAATGTGTGGATTTAGTAGATGCATATTAAATGTGATTACAGTAATAGTCAGATTTTGTGTTTTCTCAATTACGAAATCAAGAAACTCATGCACTTCAGTAAACGATGTTCTCTTGACACTTCACTTACTGGAAGGCCATCAAGGAAGCCAGTCCGCTGGCATTTCTAAGGCGTCCTCAATTTCCTTTAATCAGGTCTTCTAGTCCTCACACATGTAAATGGTATATTGATAAAGATCAATCATTGATTCTTTCACTCCTGTGTGAAATGCTGGGCACTTAGCCATGTGCCTATCATGCTGGCGTTACAGAAGTAAATGCTTTCTTAACCATTACAGTGTCACTCTAAGTAATATTAAATCCAAGGAGTGTGATAGATGAGCAGCCAGGGGATAAATGCCACTGAAGAGGTTACTATGGAGACACATAGATAAGGGTTCAGAGGACGTCATGTCTAAGTGGCATGCCTCTTAGAAAACAAAATATAAGAGAAGTAGAAGGCAGATATTGACACTCAACTCAAGAAGACAGATAATAAGAACCCGAAGGAGGGAGATTTCCTTTAGAAACTTCTAAAAGACAGAAACAGAAGTTGAAAAGCCAAGGTTTTAGATAATTCCAGACAGTAGACCGAAAGAAAATAAGTCATGAATTGTAAACAACCACAGTGCTGGCAGGCTGAATAATTGTCTCATTCTTCAGATAGCAATATCAGTTTCCAGGTACCAGATATTCCTATATTGGCATAAATAATGGAATGCAACTAAAATATTCATAGGGCTTTTGCATAAAATGAAACACTTCAAATGAGGTGAGATATTATTTCAAACAGAAACAAGGTAAAAAATAATCACCCTAAAATCGCAAATCCAACTGGGAAATCTATGTTACTGGTGACTGTCTCTTCATTAAATGTAAATATTACATTCAGCATTGGTTCATAAAAACAAATCAATGGATGTGTCACTGGCTCACAACACTGCCTACATGGCTGTGGAGGAGAAATCAAATAATTTGAAGAAATGGTAGAAGCTGTGGGCTTTTATGTGGCATTTGGAATATTTATAGAAAAGCAATTTCTCTAGCATTTGCTCCTACTAAACAGAAAAACAAATAGACACTCTAGGGTATAACAATAATTTTGCAAGAAAAACTGCCTTCAGGGTGATTTCCCCCCACTCTCTGCTGAGTCCTGTCCTGACTTATAACAACTTCCCTGTGTGTTTTCAAAATTAGAGTCCGTCTACTTAGAGAATTTAAGAAATAAAAAGTGGATTTTTTAAAAAATGGCACTACTCTGAGTACATATTGTGTGTCTGCTTTCTAATCGTGTGATTATATAAATTCTCCCTGAATAAATCTTGTTTTGATGAAAGATTAAGTCAGAACACCTGCAAGCTCCGAGGCTGCCTCCCTCCTCCTTCCTGGGCTGCCATCTTTATCACCTGCTTGGAGACTGTGTCAACTTTCCCTAATTGAGAAGTAATTCGCAGTAACTGGAATCCGTTCTACATTAAAGCACCTCTGCAATTCGTGCACATCTCTCCAGAGGCTTGTTTAACTTGGAGGGATTCGTAGGCATATATTTGCATTCTAAAAAATCAGAACATTTCTTAAGGAATTAAAGTCATACTCCCTCCTCACCCACACCATTTAAAAATTCCTGGAATATGTGAGTAAAGAGCTGTTGAAGTTAAGCCCGCTAAGCATAAAATTACTTATTCTTTTCCCTTAAGACATCAATTGGAGTTTTGAAGATGCAATTATACTACAAATAAAAAATATGACAGAGATGTATTTACTCTACAGGGAATGAAAATAAGCAATGCGTAGTTCTTCATCTGTTTTTCATTATTGGATTCCGAACTATTTAATAAAGTGGTTTAAATAACACCACAAATTTATTTGTATCCTCCTCCCTCCAAATGCAAAATAATAACTTTTAAATTACCTCCCTGGTAGCGATGTTTCAGTTCTACAAACTTCCAGGAAGCTCTTTCATCTTAAGTTATATTCACCTGCATTTCAATCACTTTTCCCACTTATTCTTGCAAGTTGTTCTCTTAGGGTATGTTGAATCACCGTGCTTACCACGGGGATCAAATGAGAATACTGACCACACCAAACAACGAATCATCAATCTTGATTTTTTAAGCCCTATTTTATGGTTGCTTCTATTTTTCTTATTTCTGATCTTACTCCTTTTCCCTTTCCCTTCTCCTTTTAGCATCAAGAGTTTAATGCTACCTAACTCAATGAATGATTGGATCATGTGTTCGTTCCTGGTTTTGTTTTGTTTTGTTTTTTTTAACAAATACAAAACTAGAATTTTAATCATTCCATTAACTTTATTGTGCATGGTTTCCAGTATTTTATGACTTTTTAGTCCTAAATAATTTATAAATTGTAATTCGATTTCCTTTGTTTTCTAAGTGTGTTGATTTGGGCTTTCAAAAATATGTGTGAGAAAAAAAACCCTATTTTTCTTGTTAGTTTGTATTTTAAATGGACAATCTGGATGATGGAGAGAAGCTGAGGACCTATAATATGAATTCTTATAATATATTGAGCTGTCTCTCATTATACTGTAGTTAAGGATCTATAATATGAATTCTTATAATATATTGAGATGTCTCATTATACTGAAGTTACTCAATGGACATATTTTCCTTGTCTGTCTGTATTTACTTACTTATTTTTCTTTTTTTCAGTACTGAGGAACAAACTAGGCTTTATACAGGTTAGACAAGTGCTCTGCCTCTGAGTTATGTTGCTATTTCTTCAGTACCCAATCTCAAAGGATATCTGTTACATCAAGTTTGGCCAATTGGATTGTCCGAAGCCATAACTATAAAAATGTCCTGTTTTCTTAATCTCCTGACCTTTTGGTGATATGTTAAAAATCTCTCCACACTACTGCATACCTCTCCACTTAACAATCCCACTTATTTTTACATGGTTCAAGGTTCTACTCTCAGAAGCCTGAAAGTTTATTATTTGTGTACCTTGTTATGCTAACCTACCATTATACAGGAGTTCTCTCTGCTTTTTATTATTGTGACTGACTTAATTATCATATTACTAATACTGATATACCCATTTTTCCTTAGTTGGCATTTTTGACATAATGATTATGGTAGTTTGAAAGAGAAGTGTCCCCCTTAGGCTTAGGTATTTGAACACTTGGTTCCCACTTGGTGGCACTCTCTGAGGGAGATTTAGAAGGTGTAGCCTTGCTGACAGCAGTAAGGTCATTGGAGCTGGGCTTTGAGAGTTTAAAATTCTGGTTCCAATTCGTGGCTGAGGATGTGCACACAGTTTCTTGCTGAGACAGCCGTGCCTGCTGCTTGTTGTTGTGTCTCCCAGCTGTGACAGAATCACATCCCTCTGCAACTAAAGGCCAGAATGAACTCCTTCCTCTTTAAGTTGCTCTTGGGTATGCAAAAAAAAGTAATCAACGCAATAATATTCTTAGTCTTGCTTTCAACCTTTGCTGTCTTGGGCATGTCTACTATAATTTTCAAACAAAGGGATTGAGTTCTGTTTCTTTCAATCATTTCGTTTCTGTGTATAAGAAAGTTTATTTCATTTGTGTTTATCAAATTTACTAATTTAGACTTGACCAAATTCATTTTTCAATCTCTTCTTTCCTTATTATTCTTAATGTTAAGTTACTGAGATTTTCCTTCTTTTTTTTTTTTAGTTATGAATTTGGAATCCTGTTGTATTTTTCTTGTTATCTGAAGCAATAATATTTTTCTAGATTAAGCTAAAATATTTAGTTTATCTATCTTCCTATTCATCAAAATCAGGACTTCAAGGTGTTAAAACTGTCTACCTTTATTTTATATAGCCTCAATTTGATACAATTTACTATCATTTTATCATTTTATGTGCAGCACTCTTCCTTGCATAGTTCAACTTAGCTCTGGGCTTCTTGCTAAGGAATTTCTTTCTTGCTGGAGCGGTTTAAATGATTAAGCACTTTTGGTGAACAGTTGATTTAATACACAACTCCTTGAACTGAATCATAACCCCATATGGGGTCACATAACTGAATGTGGGGGATATGAATTTTCCTCAGTAGTCAAAAGTCCCTGAATGCATAAAAACTAATATAAAGTCAATGTAAAGTTGGTGAGATGTCTTATTAGATGAAAGTGCTTGTTGCTAAAGTTGGAGAGATGATTCAAGGGTTAAGGGCTCATAATGCTATTACAGAGGACTCCATGCCTCCTAACTCCCCACTGCCAATAATCCCAGCTCCAGGAGAATGCAATGCTCTAGCTTTGCAACCACCTGCACACAACTACATCCACATAAAAAATTGAAAGGTGCTTCCAATCCTGAAGACTTGAGTTTGATTTCTGGGACCCACATGTTGGGAGAAGAGAACTTATGCCCTTGAATTGTTCTCTATCTCCCATCTGTGCGTGACATACTCAGGAATCCATGCATGCGCGCGCGCACACACACACACACACACACACACACTAATTAAGTGTATTCAAATTCAAATGCATAATGAGTCCATGATTAATTAGAAAAAACAATGACTTTTAGGTTTTTTTTTACCATCATTCTTCACCTTAGGAGTATCAAATTTGCCTATCTTTGGATTGTATTGAATTGGAATGTTATATATTAAAAATTACTATTTGAGTTGTAGACCTGAGTTTCAATTTTTGTTTCTCTATAGTATGAATAATAAATATGCTTCTACTGACTTCTGGATTTATTATGATTCCTTAAAGTGTCAACTGTAAGGACTTTCTGTTTTCTATGTATTGTTTAAATTTTTCCTTTTATTCTTCACATTCAGTTTAAGTAGAATTTGTGTAGATGTTGACTGATTTTCTTTTTCCTGTTGGTTGTACAGTATCGATTTTATTTTCCTGTTGGATAAACATCTTGAAATTAGTGTTCTAAATTTTCATTTCCAACACATGCCACTCACTTCTCATTATAGTTTTAATTAGAACGACAGCTTGATCCTTCCAACAGGTCAGGAAAAACTATTGATGTCTTTAATGCTTTCTCCCTATTTAACCCACCAGGAAGTCTGACTCTGCCTTCAAAATGTATCAGAGTTTAGGAGCACCTCACTCCCACTGCCCCAGCTTGTTCTCAGCCACCACCATTTACAGCCTGGGGTATTTTCCTAGTCTCTCTTGTCTCCTCCATTCTTATTTGGAAGCCACCATGATATCTTCTGCCATGCTGCCCTGAATGCAACTGATGTCATCAGAAGCCACTGATCATAAAATATAAGTCACATCACGTCATTGCTTCTCTGTCACCATGTGCCTATCCTGATCATACTAAAAGCTCCAGTCTTCCTGCAGGGCCCCACACGGTAACTGTTTCTGTTCTCCCCAGGTATCTCTGCTTAAACTCACTGGCCTCTTTAGGCTCCTCAAAAATGTATACTGTGCTCCTAGATTGACTTTATACTGACTATTAACTGTTTTGTTTTGTTTTAACCCTCGGAGCGCTCTTCCCCCAGACTGCCATTTGGTTAATTATATCCCTCCTTCGGGTTTTGACACAAGCATCATCTTCTTAGTGAGGGCTGTTATGACACCCAGCCCAGGCTCTCTCAGACCTTCTCTGCTTTGTAACACTTTCTATCTTCTGGATTTTTATAAAAGTATTTAATATACCCTTTTTCCATTTTCTGTCTTTTACTTAGAACGTAAGCTCTATGTATTATATACAGTATCTCCTTTATTTTAGTTTCTCTTCTAAGTACGTGGAATATCCAAGTACTCTGAGTATACATATTATGTTATCCAAAGCATATATATCACACACATATATAATGAAGCAATAAATATAACATATAACATAAGTATAATATTATGTACTGTATTTTCATATAAAAGAAATAATGAAATGCAGTTTTAAGCCAAATGATCATTAACTTAGGAATGAATAAACAAACTGATGTAGCTATATAATGGATGATACTCAGGACATAAAGGAGAAAAATATGAATACGTAGGACACTGTGAATAATTTTTTAAATTAAATGAAAAAAGTAAATTGTGAAAAAAAACTGGGCATATATTATCCCATTTATTTGAAATTTCAAAAAACAAGTTTATAAGATTGGTATGCTAGCTTTATGGTCATTGTGATAAAACACCTGAGGGAACAGATGAAAGGGAGGAAGGTTTTAGCCCATTAGCACAGGGTGAGTGTGACTGGGCAAAGAGCAAAACCAGATCATGTTTTGGCAACCAAGAGGGAGAGGGAAGAGACAGAGAGCACGTGTGTGTCGATTGTCTTTCTTCTCCCCCTGCCCTTCATTTCACCCTGGCCTCAGCCAGAACGGAATAATGTCCACAATCAGAGTGAGTTGTCCCCTCTCCGTTAGTATTGTTTGCAAGTGTCCTCACAGAAACACGGAGGAGTGATTTCTGCAGACCTCCTGAGTGTTCCCATATCAAGTCTAGTTGACAATCAAGATCGACAGTCACAGATAGATACCAGACCATTAGGCACCTGATGGCAGGGATGGGACAAGTGTAGTGTGGGATTGGGACCAGCTGCAGAAAGTTGGTCTTGCTTGTGGTGATGGCACCACTACTTACGCACCAGGACTCACAGAACTGTTTACTTATAAAGGGGTTCATTTTAGGATTTACAACTTATTCCTCAAAAAGCTGCAGCAATAAGGAAGTGAAAATAAACTCATTCCGATTGCATGCTACCAGATTTAATTTTTCTTTAGTTTAAAAAGCACTTCACAGTCTTGAGAAGTCAGACATCTTCTCTGAACCACCAAGTCTATGTGGGAAAGATGTCGACTGAGAAACTAGGTTCAGTCTTTCCTGCTATGTGTTCTTAACACCTGGAAGAAGAGATGTCTATGGGGTGGTCATTGTTATAGTAGGATGCTACAACCCTTTCTCCAATACAGTATTCATGAGGGACTGGCACAAGAAAGTCCCTGTCCCACTCGTCTTCAAGCTTGAATAAAAGGCCTTGTTCATGGGAGGTACTCAATCATTACTAGTTTACTGAAAACATGACTGTTCAACCAGGCAGTCTATAAAAGGACAGAGATACAGTCAGTGATAGATTTGCTGCATCCAGCACACTATTAACAAACCATGCATATTGTGTTAGATGGTTCAACGTCAACTTGACACAAGCTAGAGTTGTCTGAAAGCAGGGAACTTTATTGAGAAAATGCCTCCATAAGGTCCAGCTGTAGGGCAGTTTTGAAATCAGTGATTGCTGTAGGAGGGCCCAGCCCATTGTGAGTTGTGCCATCCCTGGGCTGGTGGCCCTGGGTTCAATAAGAAAGCAGGCTGAGCAAGCCATAATGAGCAATGAGCAAGCTAGTAAGTTGCACCCTTCCATGGCCTCTGTGTCAACTCCTGCTTCTTGTTTGAGTTCCTGTCCTGACTTCTTTAGGTGATGAACAGTGATATATATGAAAGTATAAGCCAGATAAGCCCTTTCCTCACAGTTTGCTTATTGGTCATGGTATTTCATCCCATCAAAGCAATAGAAACCCAAAGACACATATATTCATATACAGATGAGGTTTTGTCTATATTTGAAGTTGTTGGTATGAAGGATATAGCATAAGTGCTTACCCTACATTTATTAAGTGTTCATTGTCCCAAACACCTTATTAGGGTCTGGGAATGTACATGGTAGTTGCTACAACAATGATTGGACTTAACACCAAACTATTATTTTCTGTAGCTCAGAAAATAATTATTAAGGACATTTTGAAGATCATTTACTCTACGTTTTGCCTAGTGATTGAAAGAGTTAGAATTTTAATGCAGTTGGAGTTTCGAATGCTATGACTTGATACTCTGTTTTGCATATAAAATGAAGTAGGGTAACATATAGGTACTTTTCTTTCTATTTTAGAAGGAGTGTTTTTGGGAATAGAAATTCCAGTCCCACCCCTTGAGCTCTATTTTTCTGGGTAAATCTCCCAATAGTTGGCCCAATGTGTAAGTAAGCACACAGCTGCCTCTCCAAGCCCACTGCTGAGACTAGCTCAGGGAGGGGCTGAGGCAAGGTATTTTGTTAATCCTGTTAGCTTGAGAGAACAGAAGGAGGGAGACTCAGGAAATAAATCATATAAAAGTATGAGAACAATAGGAAAGAAAACCTGCCTTACAGGTTGATTTCCTGCTCTGCCTAACATTTGTGGAATGTGATCATCTCTTTTTTCACAATGCTTAATAGAAGTAGAAAGTCCAAACTTGTGAGTCTTACCCAGACTTCTCTTTTTGTCTTCTGGTAGTGCTGTTTGTTGTGTTAACAACAAATTCTCTCAGAATTGTTAAAGTAAATGGAGTACAAGTCAGCCCCAACCTCTCCAGAGTAACACTTTAAGATGGAAGCACTGGTTGTATTTCCAGAACTTCCACCCAAAGTAGAAAATTCAGAAAACCTTCTATTTGCCTGTTAGTGCTCGCAGCTTCCTAAGGAGGCTCCTCTTGCGGATGTAGCCATATTCTGAAAGGAACAGAAAGTTGTAAAAAAAACAAAAGAAATAAAAGTAGTAAAATAAACTCACTTGAATGCTTGAAGACATTTGCTTATTAGACTTTAGCTTCTGGGTTACAAATACTCCGTTATAATATTGTTAGTCTATCCACGTTAAAACATTCTTACCACTAAAAATAAAAAGGTGTACTCCAGCGACTCTTATACAGGAGGGGAGAAAAGACAGTGCTACATTTTAGTAAATCCCAACATGGTACGTGCATAGGAAATAATGATAAAAAAAAATGTTTCTTTCAGACAACCTTTCTGTTTCCCTTGCTTTTTCTAAACATTGTGTTGAAATTGAAAACAGATAATTTTTAAAAATTCTTAGAAAGTCAGTAAGTTTCAATTCTCTCCTTCTCAGCGCAGGGTTTGCCATAGCCACAGTTCTCGTTACCCAAGGAAATGTCACGAATTTGTTACATTTTCACAGCTAAGTCCAAAATAAGGATGTGGGTCTTTGTGAACTGTACAGGCTCATTTCAGTCATGGCTGTTTCCTGGACCACTGTGCTTCTCATTGCCCATCTAATTTGGTGGGGGGGGGGGAATGGGGGATGGAGCTCCATTTAACTCTTCTCTCCACCATGAGAATTGCACAGTGGCTATCGGCAGATCTGACAGACCTGAGCAAGACAGAGGCCCAGGATTAGGACTCAGGGGGTCTGAGTTCTTCCCTTTCTATACTTAATACTCTCCTCCCGTCACCAAATTGTGTTTCTGTCATTTGGACCCTGACCTCTGAGGAATCGACTTTTTCATAGTCTAGGTTCGTAAAGGTTAGATTGATGTCTGCTTTAATTTCCCACAGTACCTTCCATCCATGACAAGTACAGTTGTCACTTTGGATACCCAAGATGGCTGAGTTTAATAACTTCCACATCAGACAAGTCAGGGAAATCTGAGTGATGGAGTAAAGTGTTTGGAAACTTCCGAAGTACAAGTGCTCCTAAAAGCACACTGTCTCCCAAGGGAAATTCTAAGCAAGTCCCCTCAATTTCATTTTTTTCCTGGAAGTAAATGAATAAATCACAGTTCTTTCAAGGATTGAAACTAGACTGTGGAGTGGAAAAATCAGTGAATGCTATTCTTCTATTTTTAGGAGGGTTTAATATAAACAGATCCTCAAATCCAGTCAGGGATGATTTAATGGCAGTGTGTGTCAGTATGTGGAGACAGAAGTATGGTGTGCTGAAGGTAGCGCCTTCTGGTTTGGAGTCAACTTGTTTCATTGCGAGGAATTTTGAAAGCCAGATGACATCAATTTTGCAAGTTCATAAATGGATCTTGTGTGTCTCCCTTCCTCCCTCCACAGGATTGCCTAAATCCATTGCTATTTGTCTACCAGGATAGAGACGAATGAAAGATCAGTTTAGAAATCCAGAATAAAAGCTGGAGCCAAGGGGACCTGTGCTTAGGACATTTATGCAGATGGCTTCCTTAGATGCACACTCATCTTTTCTAGCATTTTCACAAATTCCCTGGAAAGAGTAGTCTATAGAGAAATGCCTGTGTTTTTCAGGTGACATTACGTGTTCCCAGCATCCATGTTAAACCCGTGAGAGCAACTCTCAGAACTGTTTGTCTGAGTTCAATAAGCATGCTTGAGGCATCTGGGAAGGACATTATCTTAAAATACTTTTGTTTTTGTTCTTGATTCAGTATCTTACTTGTATCTGCAGCTGGCTTGGAGCTTACTGTGTAGCACAGGCAGGCCTTGAATTCATGGTAATCCTTCTGCCTTAGCCTTTCACGTGCTGGGATTTCAAGCATGAGCCACCATGTCAAGCTTCAAACTGTTCTCGTTGTATTTCTCTTCCTAATCTTTATGTTTTGACCTCAAGAGGCGACTTGGGAGTTACTGTAATTTCCTCTACGTGCATTGGCGTCAGTTCTCAGCTAATGATAAAAGGTCCTTCAAACACTGAGCCCCAGCAGAAGTTCTGGAAGCAGGATGTCCCACCCTTATGAAAGAACCTTGCAGCACACTTCTTGCAGTTTGGCTGATACGATTCCAGGGTAATGTAATGGGACTGGGAGAGTTTCAGAGAAACATGTGTAACTTGATCACTGGTTATTGCAATTCCAGATGAGACCATGAAGTATATCAACCACGGGCTCAGGAAAGGTCTTGATCAGGTAAATATGGATGTGTTAACCAAAAAAAAAAAAAAAAAAAAAGCTACAACCATGGAGTACCTCTTCTTCCCCCATAGTCTTTGAAATAAGACTTTGTAGAAGGAAGAAACCCTCAAACCCTCACTATTATTTCACAAAGAGAAGAAATAGTGATAGCAAAAATCATCGCACCAGAGCTTAATGCTTATCATCCTAAAAGGCTTCTCTTATGAACTTTGAATGGGCAGGATTTACCGTGTTCCCCTGAACAATGACCTCCTTTATCAAGAGGCTCCTCGGTAGCCCAATAGTGAGATACCTCCCCTCTTAACTTCCACACATATTTTGCTTGTTTGTTTTCTAAGACAAGTTTAAAACAAAGAAATGAAAGAACCAGAAATATCATCATTTACCCCACATCCCAGGTGGAATGTGTTCTCAACACATAGGTAGTGTTGATGTTATTGTTACAATTAGAACTCACATTTTGGTCAGGTCTTTCGGTTTCATTTAAAAAATTGGGATTTCTTGGATTTGCTGCGTATGTCAGTAGCAGTGGGCCTGCCTAGCATTCAAACAGCCTCCAGGGCTCGGTTTCTTAACAGCTTTTTAAGGAAAAGAACAACTTTGTCCCACCAAAGGGACAAAGTTACTTAGCTATGATGGAACAGATAAGCAAGTGTCTTTCAAATAACCAAAACAAAGTCCTACTGAGCTTGGTAATACACAGAGTAAGGGAATGAGACTTTCATGCTTAAATATTAAAACAGATTATCTTATAAGGTATATATTGAAGAATTGTTTTTATACTTCAGAATTGTTTAGGATAAACTATAAGCAGCATGAATATATTGTACTTTTGGATGAAATGTATAGAGTCAAAAAGATATTCACAAGTTGTAGTATATAGCTCCTAACAGAATATATTCATGTAACCACCCTTTTGTTGAATGTACCATGTGCATATATATGTACATATTCACACACATATATGTATACATACATACATAGTATACTGTGTCTAGATCACTCAGCTTGCCACATATCAGCTGTATGACATGGTTTTCAGGAACTTGAGACTTATTAGCATATTATGAGGATGTTAATTCAGCTTTGGGGGCATAATAGTTTCCAGTACAGTTGTGTGTACCTTCTGAGTATTTTGAACATCTTGCTTTATAGTGAATCTTTTGGGCTGAGGTGAAGCTAGAGTATTAGGTGGTAGAGTCAAGTGTATATATTTAGTTGACTTCATACATAGAACTCTGTGGATATCACTAACTTGTGTTGTCCAAATTGAAGCCATTAATTTTTTTTTATTGCATTTGTTGAAAGGAAGATAATTGTTAACAAGGGGAAAACACTACCCAACGGACTATCTAACAGGGTTGCAATTCCGCAGACAATATAAAGAAGGAACTAACTTTAAAGAAACAAATTTTCCTAAACTAAGTACCAGTGACTGAGTACTTTAATGATTTTTTTTTCTCAGACCTAGAGGCTTCTTTGACATTGAACCTTGACAATTAAAGGGACTATTCTGAAGTCCTCCTGCCCTCCTGCCCCAGGGGGTGCGAGCACCCAGCCCCGGGGTGCAGCTGGACCAACACCCCACCCCCACCCCACACCCTCATCCCGGTGCTCTGCTCTTCCCTCTCCTCCGCTCCTGGTCGCCCTGGCCCCCCTCTTTTCTCCCGGTGACCCCTGACCCCAGCTAATCTGCATAGAGGAATGACAGGCATCCGCTGGGCTGGATCGGCCGGCCGCTGCCAGGGCTGGGCGACCCGCGCGCGTGGGGAGAAGGTGCGGGACAGGCGGGCGCGGGCCGAGATGAGCGCGCGGGAGGCCGGCGGCGAGCGGACGGGCGCGCGCAGGAGCGGAGCGGCCCGGTGAGGCGGAGGCGCGGCGGGGCGGTCACCCGCCATGGGCCAGACCTCGGTGTCTGCGCTGTCCCCGCAGCCCGGCAGCGGTGAGTCCCGGGCCAGGCCGGCGCCTTCATTGCCCCGCTTCCAGGCGCAGGCCCCGGCTCCGCGCGCGTGCCCTGGGCTTTGGTTTCTCTCCAGATGACTCGAGAGCCAGAAAGTTCCGAGAAGCGCCATTTGCGCACGAGTCTGTTTTGAAAAGGCGAAACTTCGAGAGCAGGAGAAACATTCCCGCGGCTCCCCCCTTCCTTAGGCTTGGCTTCTGAACAGACTAGAACGGAATTCTTTCAAGCTTGTCAACTGATTTATGGTTTGTTATTCAGAGCAGAAGTGCGGCTTGCTTTCCCCTTTCCTGGCAGGACGCTGAATATTTAATAACTACCCCAAAATGTGTAACTAGTTCAGATGATACTTGTTTTGTTTATGTTACACACATAAGCCATGGCATTTAGGAAAGCCTGTGTCTTGAGCGGTAAAAGTTTGGTTTGTGGAAATGTGTGTAAAGTTTCTGAGTTACAGTACCATGCTTCTTTTAGAGTTTTCTTTTTAAGAAAATTAGAAAGAAGGAAGGAAGGTAAGCAGGTTGGCATTGTCCCCATGTATAGGGATAAACAATTCTTTGGCAACACATCATGTGATTAGATAAGGAAATAAACCTTCAAAGTTGTATTTTGAGGTTTTGTTTTGTTTTTTTTTTTTTTTTTTTTGCCGTCAATGATTTCTAAAACACAACCTCGCAGAGACCATGCGTGTTGAACATTGAGTCTGGTGAACAAGAGTCTGGTGGACTTAGGTTTTACAGGCATCCACAGGATCTCACAGAAAGGAAATGACAAGGCACAGAGGAAGGTTTGTAAAGCATTCCAGGATGTTTGAGTAGACGGAGCCCCAGTCTCAGCCCCTCCCCACGGGTTTGTGCGTGTGTGGTGCAACTTCGTCCCTCGTAATATCATAGGCTTTGCTGAGGCTTAGGTTAATGCCCCCAAAGAGTGACCCCTTTGCAAGGGAGAGAAAGCCGAAGTCAAGAAAGCTTGCTAATAATGTTCTCCCTTGCTAATAAGGGTATGGCCACATTGCCCTACACATCAAAAGACTTCTTGTTTCTGGCTTCTGAGTGCGTTTCTTTTGGGGGGTGTTGATAAGGCACCTTGATTACCTTCTTCACCATAAGACTATTTGTATACAAAAAAAGACTGGCTTTCTTTCGTCTCTTTTAAAGTGGTGTGATAGTCTTCAATTAACACAAGAATGCTTGTTTGGTTGGTTGGTTTCTTCATTGGCAAATATAGAATTAACTCATTATTCCAGTGTAGCCAGTGTTCCGGAAATAGTGTCCTGATTTTTAGCTCTTTCTAGAGTGAATTATGAAGAGGTAAAATTTGCCTTTACATAAATCAAGGAATAGTACTTAAGTGAAGTCTAAGAAGCAAGCAAAATCCTAGAATGTGGCCCTTTCTAGTATAAGAGGAAAAAAAAAAAAAGGAAAAAAAGTTCTGCGTTAACCCCTATGGTGTAATAGTATGAAGAAAGCAGGCAATCCGTTTAAATAAAAAAAAAATTATACTTGGCCATGAAAGATATTGTAGGGAACTCTCTCACAGATCACATTATACATAAATTGCAGGTTTCTGCTTCAGACTTGAACAACTTTGTGTCACTGAAATGACTAACCCATACTTCATGAACTAAGCTTGGTTGGGTTGTGACTTGTGAGTTAAGAAAGGGCAGTGGTTGCGGTGTGGAAGTGAAGTAGTTTTCTTGTGGCATCCACGTAGGATCTCTGCTAGCGGGATCCCAGTTCCCAGCTGTTTCACCAGTACATTCTAAATGACAGTGAACAAAACTGAATACAACAAGGTTTTGTCCATTTTACTTTGCTGCTGGTGCTCCATGACTTGGAGAATGGCAAGCCCTGTGCTCTTTGCTCCTTCTTAGCTGCTTTCCTGGCTCTTCAGGTAAGGTATAAGTCTGTAGAGCTCACCAGACTTACAGTGCTTAAATGAATCCCCATCATAAAGTTTAGAAGGACAAAATCTGAGGAATGTCTAGCACAAGGTTCCAGAGTTCATATTTACCACTTCTACATTGTTACCATAAATCAGTTTGCCCCCCCCCCCACTTTGACTTCAGGTTCTCCTGAGACATTCAGCTCTGGACTTACATCTAATGTGGGGGGATCGAGAGGATTATTAATAGCTATTTCTGAGAATAGTGAATTATAAAAATAGTTTATTGACGTATAATTCACAAGCCACAGTATTTTTCCATTGAAAGTGTATAGTTTATTGTTTCTAGTATACTTGGCTTGTGTAACCATCAATCCCCATCGACCGACTCTCTTCCCTGCTAATAAACATGATTCTGTTTTATATCTCTATAGATGTGTTTATGTGAAATGTCTCATGTGAGTTGAATCATGGTGTTTGTGTATGTGTTTTGTTTTGCTTTTTTTTTTTTTTTTTAATGGCTGGCTCCTCAGAGTTGGTGTAATGTTTTCAAGGGTCAACTGAGTTGTAGCACGTGTCAGTATTTCATTTAATTTTATTGCTAAATAGTCACATTATTCTTTCATCAGGGTTATTTCTACTCAGATGGCTACTGTGAATAACACTGCCTGAATTTCATGTACAAGTTGGTGAAGGGGTGTTTTTATTTCCCTTGAATCTATAAGTGGAAAGAATCACTGGGTCCTTTTAGGGGCTGCAGTTTTTCAGAGCAGCTTGTTGCACACATTCCCATTAGCAGTAGAGGAAATTCCAATTTCTTTATATTTTTGCTCAACTTGCCGTTGTCCGTTTTTGTGTTAGCCATACTTGTGGATGTTGATTTGCTTTTCTCTGCTTTCTGAAGGTGTGTATAATTTGCAAATATTTTATTCCATCCTCTGGGCTGCCTCTTCAAGTGAATGGTATTATTAGAAGCTCATGCTTTACAAAATGATGGTGTACTGTTATGTTTTGTTTTTGGTTTGTGTCATGTCATTTTAAAAAAAAGTTGCCTAATGAAAACCAAGAACATTTATGTCTTTGTTTTATTCTAGGGGTTCTATAGTTTTCACTCGTATCCTTTGGTTAGTGATACATTCTGAGTGAATTTTTATGTGAGATGCGGTGTGGAGTTTCAGCTTCGTTCTCTGGCTTCTGGATATCCAATTGCCCCAGTACTACTTGTTCAAAAGATGATTCCTTCTCCTTTGAACTATTGTGATTGGGATATCACTAAGTGATAAAACACTTATCTAGCATGTTTGAGACCCTGTTTTCTATCCCAAATGTGTGTGTGTGTGTGTGTGTGGAGAGAGAGAGACAGAGACAGAGAGAGACAGAGAGCACTGTCTTGGTACTATTATAGAAAAATCAGTTGACTGTATAGTAAGGGTTTATCTGTGTGCTGTTTATGTTAGTATCACACTGTCTGTGTTACTGTAATTTTGTAGGAAGGGTGGAGGCTGAGAAATATGAATCTTCTTATTTGATTCCTTTTCAAGATTCTTTTGTCTATTCCATTGTTCTTGTGTTTGCACATGAATTTTACAGTCAGCTTTTCAATCTTTACATGAAGTGTTGCTGTTGCTTTTTAAACTGTTTTATTTACTCTTCTTAAACCTCTTCCTTCCTTCTCCACCCCAATCCATTCCAACACCCCAATACTGGGTAGGAGAGGTTAATGGGGAAAGGGGATGAAGTTCCCTTAGGCTACTTCCTGCTGGTTAAGGTCATTGGGCTCCTTGGGGAAAGTCCAATCTTCGTTTCAGGATATCTCTGACTCCTCTTTAAACTGCATCAACAGCAAGCAGCAGCAGCAGCAGTGGCGGCGGCGGCGGCGGCGGCGGTGGCGGTAGCAGCAGCCGCAGCGGCGGAGAAGCACCAATAGCCTTCTTCTTTCTCTAGCCTCTCAATACTCTCTGGCCTCTGACTTTTATTTTTCACTTCAGAGTCCTCAGAGTTAAACTATCTGCAGCTGGCAAAGAGCCACTCTCAGAGCCCGAATGAGGCAAATAGTTTGCTGCTGTGGACAATCTGGATGAGTCCCATACCCTACACCTGGGATCAAAACAAATATGTTTTTTATCCACAGGATAAAAGTTGGGGCTTTGATAGACATCATGTTGAACCTGTAACACAGGCTCAATAATATTGCCATCTTAAGATACATAATAATCTAGTCCATGAAAACAAGGTCTTTTCAATTATTTAGATATTTAAATTTCACTTCTACTGTTTATATGTGCATGTGGTATGTGTGTGTGTGTGTACAGAAGTCAAAAGACAGCCTCAGTTCATTAGGAGATCTCTTAATTTTTTTTCTTTTGATACAGGATTTCTAAGTAGCTTTGTGACTCCCAGGTAGCCAGGCTGGCTAGCCATTGAGCTCCCCCAAATCCACATGTCTGCCTCCTTGATGCTAGGATCCCACCACGCCTGGAATTTTTCTGTGGCTTCTGAGGACTGAACTCCAGTCTTCGTGCTTATGCTCTATTGACTTACTTGTTTCCTCTGCCCCTCTTTGTGCAGTGCTGTCATTTTTTTTTTACACTGCATTGATTTTTTTTGTTGTTAAATTTATCCTACAATTTTTTTTCTGGTTATTATAATGTTTATTGCTTATTTCATTTAAATGATTCCCGTTGTTATTATTTAGAAATTAAGACCTTATCTTTTATACTTTGCTTATAACTTGCTGAACAAATTTATCCTCTTAATGGCTTTTTAATAGGCTCTTGATACTTTTCTATATTTAAGCTCATATGATATCTAGATCCAATGTTATACGCAAAGAGTGACATTTTACCTCTTTCTTCCTGGTTTGAATTGTACTTTTCTTTCCTTTGCAATAGAAAAATTTCCAGTTCAGTGTCAAACTGGAGTAAAAGAAGAGAACAATTTTTGTCCTGCTGCTGGGTCTCGGGCAGGGGTTATAGCATGGGCTTTTTACCTATATGTGAGATGTTAAAGACTTTTTGTTAGGTGCCTTTATCAAAAATTCCTTCCTATTCTTAACGTATAAATGTCTTCATCATAAAAATGTTGGGTTTTGTCAATGGCTTTTTCTTCCTCTATTAGGTTGTTGGTGTGAATTTTATTTTTTACTCTATTAACACAACATGTAGCATTAAGTTGGTATTGAGATATTAAACTAGCTTTGCCTTCCTGGGGTAACTTCATTTGGGCATAGTATATAGTCTTTTTTTGTGTGTGGCGCTAGATTAGGTTTGTAGGGCTTTATTGAGAATTGGATTCATTGTTCCTAAGCAGAGTCAAACTAGGAATGCCTTCAATTAGGGTGGGTCCTGTATTCTGTGGCTTTGTGCCCAGAATGGGACATGGTAGACTGAACACAGGAAGTACTTGTTGGGTATATAAATGAATCAACAAACAATATTCTCAATGAATAGTTTGATGAGTTTAAGCCAGTGATTATGTGACTGAAAGATATGCATTGTTTTTCAGTCTTTTTTTTTTTTAACTTCAAGAATTATTTTAGTCTGGTCCCTTTGTGTGAAGGGTGATGTCTTAATCTAATATCTCTCCTCATCTTTCTCAACCTCACCCCATCTGCATTGAACCATAGACCTGATCTTAGTAATTCTGCCCCAACCTTTTAGGTAGAAAGGTCAGGGGGTGCCTTGTCCCATTCCTAGGAGACAAGGGAACAAGTGATTAAAGTGTGCAGGGTCATGCAAAATGCTGGTAAAAGCTATGTCTGCTTGTGTTTCTGAGTTTTCAAGTTTGGTTGAGGTTGCTCCATTATCCATTCTTTATAAACCAGAAATAGGAAGAAAATGCAAAAACAGAAGGAGTTTGTTTCTTCACTGATAATAATGTGCACATGGCCAGAAGTCAACATGACAAAATGATTTAGTATAAGGATGAGGTGAAGTTCCTCCTAGCTCCCAACCCTGTTCTGCTTTCATTCCACAGTTATTTTATGTATCTTTAACAAAACAAACAAGACATATTATACTTACTGCGATGTCCTTTGAATTTTTCGTGTACAATGACTTTAAAAATACATCCATGCTAACTTCTTTAATTCTGTGAACAAGTGATAATTTAGTATGCAAATTTATAAAAGTCTCCTTTAACAGAACCCTGTATTTTTGTATTCTGCTTATACTTCTGTGTATTTTCTGGGTTCTTTTGTACCATTATGTACCATTATGAACAATGTTGGACATGCTTACCTGAGCAGTTGTAACTACGTGTACCAGTAAAATCCCTGCAGTAGAATCTTTTGGTCAATGATTTTGTGTCTGTGTTTTGTTTTGACAGCCTTCATCAAATTGTTCCTATTGAAGCCATCTCACTGCAGCCACTCATTATGAGAATTGTTTTTCTGACCTCTCTCACTTTGCTGCCTATTGGATGAGTCCATACCCTGTACACTTAGTAAGAAATGAAGTCACTCCCCCTGAGTAGGACAGTCTGCAGGCTTAATACATGGAACAGTAGCAGAAATTCAGTCCCCACTCATGCCTAAGTGTACATGTGAAATGATGACACTATTCAACTGAGCTTGGCCACAGGGTTTGGCACAAAAAGTTTCTGAGTTTTTGTAAAAATCTGGGAGGTGGGTGTGCCTCTCATTTTGATAGTAAAGTTGGGCATTTGAAATTCTTTCTTTCTGACTCACCTATTTGTAGCCTTTGGGTGTCTTCATGGCTTCCTGTAGATTTGAGAATGAAGGTGATTATTAGCATCATGTGATTCTTCGACTTATTTGTAAGTATCTGTTGATGACTGGTTAGAATTGTTTATTTAGAGTATTTTTCATAGAGCCACTTTAAGTTTCATGGAGTTAAATTGATTAATTCCTTTCTTTTTGGCTCTCTTAACAGAGGCTTTCCTTTGCTGCTTGTTCTCTGATTTATTCTGACTTGTGATGAAAAGATGTGGTCTTGCAAAACTTTTAAGTATCTGTAACAATGTCTCACTCCCCCAACAACAACCCCAAAAGTACCAACAAGTTTTACCATCAGCAAAATGAAAGGGGAATTACAGAACTAAAAGAAATATTTGTTTCATGTATGGAAAATTATGGTAGTAAGAAAAAGGTAAACACTCAGAAAAACAAAGGACACAGGCTTTTTTGAGGGGGGTGGGTTCAAGACAAGGTTTCTCTTTGTAGCCATGGCTTTCCTTGAACTCACTATGTAGACAAGGCTGGCCTCAAACTCACAGAGATCTGACTGTCTCTGCCTCCTGAGTGCTGGAATAAAAGCGGTTTTCCACCACTTCCCGGGTGAACAAGCATTAAAAGCAAACGACAAACAAAAACCAAAAGCAAATAAAACACAGCAGTGTCTGAAGTTACAAGCTTACTGTGGGCCAAGACCTTTACTGAAATTAGCTCACAGTGGATGTTGTGAGCTAACTAGTTAACTAACTAGTATTGTGTCTCATTTTATAGATGAGGAAAATGAAACCCCAAAATTAAGTAACTGGTCCATGATCCAAGAAGACACATAAGAGATCAATTTCTACATAAAAGTTAAAGCAATAAGTGAAAGAAAAGGATGTAGGGGGGTGCCATTAATTACCTAATGGATTGAGTCAAGGTTAAAAATGAATAATTTCCAGGGGAAGGTTGTCTTGACATAATCTAAACTAGCCCATGCTATCAAGAGAGAAGTTTAAGGATATATATTTAAAATCTTACATGGTGTCTATGCTCACACTTCGAAGTCATACTCGAAGTGTTTTGTAAGGAAGTAACTACTAACTAGGACATCTATCAAAGTTCTGCAATAGAAGTAACCTAGGGATCAAATGCTAAGAGATTTATGGGACAAATTGAGATATAGCCATGTTACAGAAAAGCCATTTAGGGCTGAGAGAGATGGCTCAGTGGGTAAAAGCATATGCTGTCCAAGCATGGAGACTTGAGTTTGATCCCCAGGTCCTGTGGAAAAGCCATACCCATAATGTCAATGTGGCTGTCGTCTGACCTTTACACTGGTTTGTGGCACACTATACCTATACCATGAACGTGCATTTGCAAATGTGCACACACAGAGTCATTTTAAAAGATTCTCAAAGACTTTTTAATTGATGATCATCATGATATGTCTCAAAATATGAACAGTAGTTTTCAAAGTAATATCGTACTTCCTGGGGGTTTGAGACCACCATGGTCTTTTCTCATTTAGACATGATCAAAGCTGAGGTTTCCATATCAGCTATTTATACAAAACATCACAGGAAGTAAGGCATAAGTTGACCCAGAGACTGTACTAACTCTTCTCCAAACAGATGGCCTCCCATATTCAAGTTTTGTGCTGTTTTTTTTGTTTGTTTGTTTGTTTTTGTTTTTTTGGTTTTTTTTGCCTTTTGACTGTAATGGTGAGAACTGAAGTGCCACAGACCCTAATATAACCATCTGCCCCAAGGTTTTGTGTCTTTTCCTTTCTTTTCTTTTCTCCTCCTCTGTAGACCGCTATGTAGCTCTGGCTGTCCAGGAACTATGTAGACCAGGCTGGCCTCAAATTCACAGAGATCTGCCTGCCTCTAGCTTCTGAATGCCAGGATTAAAGGCCTGCTTTTCTTTCTCACTTTTAAAGATAGAAAATAAGTCAGCACTTCCTCCATATTGGTCTGTAGCTCATCCAATTTGGTCACCAGTGACATCATAAATATTTATAGTTTGAATTTATTTTATCTTCAGCAGTCTGAAAATATAATAACCAACACACAAGTTCAGCTTTAACTTTTCCTTGCCTAATACAGTAAGAAAGGAGATAAACTTACATTGCTGGCCCTGTGATTAAGCATCTTTAATTCTAATAGAGGGGGAAATGCAACATGCTTTCTTTCCTTGGAGTCCTTCAGCGTTAACAGGCAAACTGCTGGCTTTTATTCTTAGGGGGAAAGATTAATATTTACTGAATACTCAACTGATGTAAAAGTGATAGTGAGGTAAAAAATAGTCTTAAGAAAATAAACACACCCATTTCTCTTCCATCCCCCATCTGAAGCAGAAGGAACAAAAAACAAATAACGCTGTGATCCAGAGGGGAACATGCAAATAGCATCACTTACCAAAAGGTTGCTCTGCCCATTATTATTTAAACTTATAAACTACCTTTTCGTTTATTTTCATTTCAAGGAGTGGAATTTTTCTTTTCCTGTAATCCTCCTGGCAAGTCTAACACTGCAGTTCTTAATCCTAAGGAAATTTGGGTTGCCAGAGAGAGAGGACTGAAATACTATTTTGCTAACGAGTATCCTGGAAAGCTGTGCTGGTATGTGGTTGATGGCAGATCCCTGCAAACTAGGCTGTTTACGGAGGGGATATTAGAAGGGAGAAGAGTGATTCAGCCAGTAGCTCCTGAACCAGTTGTTTGTAAGGTCTTATGCCAAGCTATGGGGAAGGCCCATAAACCTTCAAGACCTCACCTTCAAGATGTTTAATGGAACTGTGGAGAAATGAGAGTAGAAGAGAGGGGTAGCTAGTGAGCTAGGTTAAAAAAAATCAGGTTCAGAACCAGAGCAATATCTAATAGGGACAAGAGGTAGGGAGGCTGACAAAGGCAATGAGGACTGCTAAAGATGCCTTTTATACAGTCAGAGAGAAATTGTTACAGTATTGTCCTCAGCATGTGCCTGCTGCCTGCTGTATAGGTTTCACAGGGGCAAAACAGCAGGCGAGAGTTATCCAGCAAGGTGGATGGGAGGCTGAGATGCCTGGTCCTGAGGGTAGCTGGAGAAACAGGGAGAGGGTACCAGCCATGTACTGGCCTCTCCTGCTTCAGCTTTAGTAAGCCGTGCCTACTTGACAAGTTTGCTTAAATACTTCCTGGACATCTCAAAGGTTGTGTAGCTAAACAAAAGACTTGATTTCTTTGATACCAGCACTGCCTTCGACTTCCTGCATTTCATTAAATCATACACCCAACCACTCATAGTGTCAAGACTAGGAGTCATCATCCTTCAGAAGCCGTTTATTAGGCTTCCCCCAAAACACATCCCAGGCAGTAATTTTCAGTCTGTCTCTGCTGCTACCTGCCACACCCTAGCCTGCGATTGCCCAGATAACTTCAGCAGATCTTTCTTCTGCAATTCATTTGCTGCACAACAGCTGAAGTAATTTTTTTTTTTACATACTTCATGTCACTGCCCATCTTAAAACTATCCTGTCTCGCCATTATACTTAGCATGAAATCCAGACTTTTCCATCTGGCCCTCAAGGCTCCACACAATCTTTGTTCCTTCTGTCTGATCTCCTTTCCCTTGGCCTAGCCACTGGGCTCCCTTCTGGTGTTGCTATCTCTGCCCTTTTCTATGCCCAAAGCCTGGTTTGGTCTTCCCCATGGACCTTTGCAGCTGTGACTCCCGTTGGAGACTTTCATCTCTTGTCTTCATGGTTCTTGCATTCCAGAATCTTGTCAGAGATCCTCCCTTTCCAGACTAGCCCACCTTCCCCCACTCACAGCTGTAGGGTCCCTCAGGGTTCTCAACACTCAGATGGTTCACTTTTTCCATGTCTCCTTTTGAGCCCCACAAGCTCAAGCTCATTGTCTCTCTTAGGGAGCAGTGTATCGACTCATCCTCAGCTACATACCTGATACAAAAACTCTCTAGGGAGAACATGAGTAGCCCTTTTGTCCAGGCCATGTATTTCCACAGCATTAGAAACTGAGAAGATAATCATGAAATAGCTAAGAAATGCAGAATGGATATAAATGTACCTCCAGTACCTAAACAGCACCCTTACATTGCTACTTACTTGATCACTCAATTCCATGCATCTCCTGACTTCCAAATGCGACAACTGAAGATGTGGCTCCCCCTTCCCTTCCCTGCCTTCACCTCAAGTTGCATCTATTCCATCCTCCCACTCATCATCTCCCCAACAAGCTTATGTGTGCTTTTGATGAAACAAACATAGTGACAGCTGAGCTTTGAATGCTTGCACTCTCTTGTGTAGCTTTTGTTTCCCTCCAGGTGTTGTCATTTGCTGTCTCCATGTGGGCACTTTCATGCCCACACCAGTCTCCAGTAATGTAAATCTCTCCATGTTCAAACACTTAAGACTTTCCTCCAGCTTGCTCCGGGGACGTTGAGGGGGAGGTTTACTACTAAGTCTTTGCCTCCTCTGTTTGGAGTAAATTTCATGTAATCTTGATGCCCTGTTGCTTTGAGGTCTCTTGGCACCAAGCTCTGTAGTTCCTTCCTCTTCCTGGGCTGATTCTTTTAGATTGCTGAATCCCATGTCATCTCCCCTACATCATCTTCCTGGATCTATTCCTTTATTTTGGCAAAGAACACAGGCAGCATCTTGAGGAGGGCTCATGGGACCTATATTTTTTGGGTTCTTGTATTAGAAAATGCCTTTCCTTTGGCTTCATGCTTGGTTGATAGCTTGGCTGGGCCTTTAGGTAGCAAGATAAAACTTGCTGCAGTCAGCACAAACACCAGCCATCGCTTACACTCAGTCACAACCATCATTTTCCTCTTATGGAGAAAGACTTATTTTTTTCTTTTCAGCAGATACTGTTTGAACTTATTTCAAAAGGACTTTTTGGATGATTGTCACATGAATTCTCAACTTTGACCCAGCTTAATGCAATGGCCTAAAAAAACAAATTATGAAAGTTTAAAAGTCTTATGGATAAGTAGACTAATTTAATAAATCTGTTTGCTGTGTTGACATTTTAAGAAAGATTCTCTTGTAAGCTCTGTGTAGGTTTATTGTAATTTCCATGCACTTTGGATTTTTTTTTTTCCTGTTCTATTGCCTTTTCAGAGGCCAGGTCCTGATGCAGGGTTGACACGTTACACCCAGAGGGTGACATTTCATAAATTCACCCAAGCATGAGATCCTCTACCGTGCTCAGTAGAAACACTAGTTTCTAGTCTTTATATTTTATGTCTGCCAAATCAGAATCTTCTGGTGAAGGATCTCAGTGTGAGATTTTAATAACCTTTCTGAGGACTTAAAGTGACACATGATCTCTGGGAAATAATTCTATATGTTATATACAAGTATAACCTGAAACTTGGCTTCAAGGAAAACTTCTCTCCACTGATGGTGTCTGTCTCCCTTTATGTGAGGCAAAAGGAACAATGTCCGGTTCAGAGACTGTTATTTTTTTATTCAATGTCTTGTTGAAACAGGTCATTAATCCCTACTATTCATGCACAAATATTTCCACTTTCTTGGGATTCTGGCTTCCAGAAAACTTTTTGTCCTTCTATACATTTTGTTAAAATTACAAGTAGTCCTGTAGTTTATTCTCCACCACAACTGAGTTGAACTAACCAGGGTACATTCAAAGGTGGTCACAGCCCCTGATGAAAAGCCACAGGCACAAGTTGTTGCCAGGTCATGAGGAGTCCTGTGAACTCCACCTGATTTCCCAGCCGGACCGAGTTCCTTCGTAAGCATGCCGACTGCTTGCTAAAATAACCACAGCAGAAAGCAGCATACAGGATGAAGACAGGTGTTTAGTAATGAGCAGGAGGAAATTGTACGGAAGATTTTTAGTAAAATCTATGTCTAAGAGGCTGAGCCTTTTGCCCTGTTGGAAATGTGGGCAGCGTTTCTGAAAAGTTCAAGAGGAAGCAATCATTTATTTAAAAATTCTTTTCATATGTTCCTTTCAGACAATGTTTGGCATTTTTATTTTCACCTCTTTCTGTACTTCAGGGGTCTTTCCTTTCAGATTAGTGCCTATTTACAGTGCATTGCTCAGCATGAAGTAAATTCCACTCAGTATTAATCAAGGCTCTTAAAAGCTTTTTCTAAAGAATTTTTCAGCTTCCTGGAGGAGAAGGCTGTTCCTGGAGTTCAAATTGTTCTGGGTTGGAGGGTTGGAACTCTGCTTGGGATGGACCTCCTTTTTGGTGCCACACCATCTGACAACAGCCTGAGAGTTGACAGGATGGAGAGGCAGCCATGTTGGCTGGGCTGAGATTGCTGCTACCAGTCTCCTCTGTTCAGAGAGTTTGTGCTTTTCAAAGTGGCTTCTGCCCCTGTGAAGCTGACTTGTGCTGACCTGCCAGAGTGTTTATGGAAGAGCTGGGTGAGGGTGGAAAGCTGGAATAAAACAGAACAAGTTAACTGAGCACAGGCCCTGTGTTCCTGTTGGCCTGGTGGAGCTGGGCTTCATTTTCCTACAGCTTCTAAGGTGGGATTGTATACATATGTACATGGCTAGTGTTCTGTTCCTTGGAAAATATTTGACTGCCAGTTTTTAAAAGCAAACATGAAAAAAAAGTAAAATCAAACATGAGATTTTTTTGAAAGAATTTAGAACTGTATACTTTTAAAAACTGAATCCCCTTCAGACATCCAACCACAAAATGTCAGAATACATGTATACCTCATTACATAAACAAAGATGTTTTAGTTTATAAAACCGTTTACAGTGCTCATAGAGAAACCTTTAAACATGCTTCTTATGCCTTCCT
>CM053763.1:18063684-18185674 GCA_028658305.1 Pachyuromys duprasi
CCATTTTTTAATTGGATTACTTGGTTTCTTGCTTTTTACCTTCTTGAGTTCTTTATATATACTGGATATTAGCCCTCTGTCAGAAGTAGGATTGGTAATGATCCTTTCCCAATCTGTAGGCTGTCGTTTCGTTCGGATGACAGTGTCGAGATTTCTTAATATAAAATCTTTTGGATGTTTTCCAGTTATTTGCCTTTAATGGAGTGTCTACAAATTCTTTTGTGAGCAGCAATTAAGCATTTGTTCACCTGAGGAAATCTGTCAGCCAAGTCTAAACTATTCTTAAGAGCATGTATCATGCTTCCTGCTGCCCTGGATAGTTTTCCAATTTCAGATATTAGTGTTTGTTATATTATCTTTCAAAATATTTTCAATTCTTACAGGAACACACTGTTGGAAATAATTTTCTTTGAGTGAAAAACCCGAGGACCTGCTAAAATAAATCATAACCTGGTTAGGCCAGGCCCTGTGAAATATTTGCCATATTTCCCCCTTGGTTTAGGTCTTTATTTGTAAACATTAGTCAGAATTTTCTGAGGCCTAGTTGTAGTATGGAGGACCAGGAAAAGCCTATTTGGTCTCTGACCTGATAGGATTTTAAATCTAGATGGTAAGGATACGTATTTCTTCTTCGTATGAAGTGGCGCTGGGCTGAGGAGATGGCTCAGAAGTGCTTGGTTTGCAAGCGTGAGGATGTAAGCTCAAACCCCAGAACCAACATAAGGAAAAGAAAAGCCAGGCTTGGTAGCCCAACCACTTGTGATGCAGTGCTAGGGAAGTGGCAATGGCAGATTCCTTGGTCTCATTGGCTACACCAGCCTTGCCTAATTGGTGAACCCCAGAGGGAGAGAGCCTGTCTTCAGAAATAAACTGGATGAGTTAGAAGCTATCTCTAACTGACAATAGGGTCTCACTGGGGAGGCAGAGCACTGTGAAGAGCAGGGCCCATGCCCAGCAGCAGATGGCCATCACAAAACAGGGGAGCAGGGGAGTTTTGGAGCTCTTTTGTTTCATAATGTTTAATTTGCACATTTTTTATGTTATAGATCTTTTGCTTAAATATTATGTTTTCTCCTATTATGTTTTTATGGTGTGTGTGTGTGAGAGAAAGAGAGAGAGAGAGCAGATGTTTCTCGGGCTTTTTCTCTTTGTTCTTTTGTTTTATTCTGGGTTGTTTGCTTGTTTTATTTGCCCCGGTTTGATTTTCTAAAGCGAGAGAAAGAAGGGTGGAATTGGATGGATGGAGAAGTGGGGCAGGTCTGTGGGAATTGAGGGAGGTGAAACCATAATCAGAATATTATCTTCAATAAAAAATAATAAAAATAAAGTGGGTGTCACCTAAATAATGACATTTTAGGTTGGTCCTCTGGCTTCCCTGTGCATACATGTACAAGCATGTTTCTTGAAGTGTACATACACACACATTTTTAAGAAAGGAAATGGCTTTTTCCTCCCTCCTCATTTAATATCAACAATTTAAATTATTTGTTTGTCTTTTGAAGACATCAGTGAATTGCATCTAGCCACTTGGAAGTGTTAGTCACAGATGGGGTCCCCATTGTTCTCATACACACTCAGAATGTGTTCAGTATTGAAATTCGTAATAAACACACTATGAGAAAAGAACTTTGGAATGAGCCTGTTGCCTGGATAGTGCCCACATAGAGTTAGGGCTTTGCATTCAGGGTTATCCCCAAGTGCAGCTGGTGCAGCTTGTTTTTCAGAATTCTCCCTGAACATACACATCATTTTAAAGAAAGAAACCAAAATGGAATGTTTTCCAAGTAGAATACCCTTAGTGGTTATACTGGAGAGAAAAATAAACAAAATCAGCAGTAAGGGCATCATTGTTATAAGATGATTTTTAATTGGCGGGATTGTTTCTCCCTCTCAAGAGAACTAGCTGTACGAACTATGGAATGTTAATCCCTTTCTGCTACTTTTCAATAGCTTCCTGTTTAATTTGAACAGGGTATTTTTCCCACCTGTTAGGCAACGTGATGAAATAAGGCTAAAGCCCTTGAGTAATTTCACTCCAAATTGTGACTCATCGTTTGGAGACCACTTGTGTCTTGCCTGTCATGGGAGCTCTCAATGGCATCACTATGGGCCCAGGAGCACTGTCATGTGCCTGCCATCCTCACAGACTATATTGAGTCTATATTGAGTGACCCAGGTGGAGAGCCTGTCCCTGTTTCCTCAGCAGCCTTGTCCCTTCTCTATAGCAGTTGCTTGGTAAGTTAATTGTGACTAAATACTTCCATTCTGCAGCCGGTACTTTCTTCCACATCTTCATCTGTTTGTAGATTTATTCCTTTTCTGATCAGATTAAAACCTGGCTTCCTCCAGCAATGTCCTTCCTCACTTCTTTATGATTATTAGTATTTTGTTGGTTTTCTAAGCAGCCTCATGTAGTTTATGCTGTTCTTGAACTCACTATGTAACTAAGGATGATGGTGAATTCTAATCTTCCTGCATCCTTTGGATTGGTGGTGTATGCCACTGTTCCTGGGGATGGAGCCAGAGCTTTATGAAAACTGGGCTAACATTGGACCAACTGAGCTATAGGCCATCCCACCCTCAACCCCTACATTGCTCTTTAATGGCAGTCCTACACCAAAGGGCAGAACTGACCTCTCACAAGCTCTCCATGCTACTCCCCACCATGTTGCTCTTCATTTGAAGTTGTGGCATCCTGGTGAGTGTTCCTGAACATGCCTTTGCTGCCAGCATCTCCTGACTTCCTGGTCAGCTCATAGTCACCAGATGAGACTGAGAGTTGGCCTCACTAGAGCAGGTCTTGTTACCCAAGGGAACTTAGTCTTCCTTTGGTCTGCATATGGCTGGACTGGCATTCTGGCTAGCACAGTTCTGTCGCCCTCCACTCTGAACTTTTTCACCTCCCCAACTCCATGGACTTCTCCTCAGGTTGCGAATGTGCTCTGGTGTTCTTCACACTTTATGGATTTACCCAAACAGCAAACAAAACATTTCCTGGACTCAGTCATTATCAGTGCCAGAAAAAAAAAAAAGTTCAAGGTTTCTTATTGCAAAAAGCTTAATTGCTCCCAATGTAATTGTTTCTCTGAGTTTATCTTCATCCATCCACAGCTGCTTTTGGTTGGAAGACTCCACCACATTCAGCTCCAACTTCTTGCCTAGTGTGTCAGTATTGCAGTCCTGACTGTCTTTGGACATCTTCCCCTAAATGTCCTGCCAACACCTGAAGTTCATGGGGCCCAAACATGGTCTGATGGTATTTCCCCTAAGTCCCCTCTCCTCTTGACATCTCCCACACTCTGTAGAGATTGGGGCCGTGGAGAGCTCTAGGCAGTTCCTCTCCTTCCTGTGCTGATCCCTCACATCCATTCATCATCTTCAGCCCTTTTCCATTTTACTCTCCAAGTTCAAATGCCTGGCTTATTGCACTCATCTCTTAGAATGGACTACAAGGATATAAATCTGGTGCCTTGGGGCTCGGCATGACTAATCGACATAAATTTTCTTCTGTGGGATCTATCTCCCAGCATCCTGTTTTCCTCTATATGCCTGTATGTCTATCTCCAGGAAATAATCTAGAGTGTTGTGTGTGGCCACCAGGTTCTTAGCATATACTCACATTGGAGATGTGGTGAGGCTACTAGGTAACAGTTGGAGGTGATAGGTGATAGAGAGGTAAGTAGATGAAAGATAGATTAAGTAGATTTAGCTACAATTATGAAACATTTTAAGAGATCCTTTTGACTGGTCCATTGTTATTTCTGTCCTATTCATTCTCTGTGGGGAAATTTTCATCATTTTCTGTGAACCAAATTTGGCCAAGGACTTTAAACTACGGTATTTCACTAGATTTTTTATTTACTTGTTTATTAAAGTACTGGGGATTGAAGCTAGGACCTTTTACATACTAGGCTGGCATTCTACCACTGAGTTCTACACACACACACACACACACACACACACACACACACACACACACACACCTGTAGATGCCCCTGTCAGGAGTCTTCATCACTATGTGGATACCATATTTTCTGAGACAGAGTCCCTCACCGAATATAGAAGTCATCTGTTCTGCTAAGCTAGCTATCACGTGAGTCTCAGATATGCATCATCTTCACCTCCCTGGTGCTGGCATACAGACATGCTTTTTAACCTAAGTACTGGGGTTCCAACTCGAGCTTTCAGACTTGTATGGCCAGCACTCTACTAACTGGGCCACCCCAGCTCCTTCCCTAGACCTTTTGGTGCACTTTTCATTTTGAGATTGGTATGCTTTTCATTTTGTTCAGGCTACTGTTTAACTCAGTCTGTAGCCTTGAACTTTGAGAGTTTGAACTCTTGTCTTCCTGTATATCTGTGATTATGTGTTTATACCACCAGGGTTACATTTTGAGGTTTTTATTTTGTTTTGTTTTAATAGTGTATATATAAGTGTCCTCCCCACTGCCTAATTTTTTATCCATCTGTGTGTGCTCAGCCCAAACAGGGTGAGCCTTATCCCCAAACCAGTGAGGTAAAAACCTGTCTTGCTTAACATATTGTCCACAAAGAATATGTAGAATTTTTCTTCCATTTTCCAAGCACAGCGATCCTCCATTCATTCCAGGCTCTGGAGCTGCTGTAGGAGATGGTGAGGACCTGAGGGTAGCAAGGTCAGAGACTGGTTGGTTCCTTCCTTAGTCTTTATCCCCTTCACTAACTTCTTGTTCCTATACAAATCCCTCATCTATTGTCAAACAGAACTTTTTGCTTATAGTGGTTGTAATGGTTTGCAAAAATTAAAATGCTTTTTGTTTTCATTAAAGTTGATTTTCCATTTTCAAAATGACCCTTTGCCCACTCAATCAGAATTTCTTTAATCCCCAAATATGAATAACTTTATTTAATCTGTGAAATATCCTGTAACAAGTCTAGGGGATGTTGTGCATGTCCGTGAAGCAGGATGTCACACAGCTGCACAAACAGACTATCCTACAGGCCTTTGGCCACAAGTTTAACCTCTGGAATTCTCTGTCAGTGCTTACAGGCAGATGGAAGTCTTTAGTAGTGCTTTCCTTTGGGGATTTAAAAGGAATGGCTGCTTCTGTTAAAAAAACAAGTTTAAAAATTGATGCTATTGAATTTTTAGAATTAATTTTATGGTAAATAAAGATTCTATGCAATGAAATGAATACACTCAATGGAAGATGAAATGAGAAAAATGTCGATTAAATTAAAACTACACTCTGAGTGAAACAAATATGACTGAACTGTGGTGGCATGGGGCGTTGTTTGAGAGATTAACACAGCACCTTCCCCAACTCTGGACAAGTGTAAGCACACAGCTGAGGGTGGAAATGAGTTGTTATTCACTCGCTGAGTTTATAGCTTATATTTTTAAAATAAGATCTACTCTCACCTGCAACCATGCTCCCCACTTTTGTTTTAAGTCACTGAGGTCTAACTGTTGTTTTAACGATCTTGAGACTCAAAGTTCAATTCAAAGGGAAACCATGCTCTGTCTTACCAGCTGTGTGACCTTGGACAAGTTACTTGGTTTCTCTGTGCTTCACCTTCCTCTTGGACTAAATGGGACAACATGACTAGGACCTACTTCCCTGTTTTGTCGTGATGAGTAATGAACAGTATCTGTACAGCGCTCAGAGCTGGCCTTCAGTATGATTCAGCCCAAAGCAATGTGAAGAATCAAGAGAACCATTAATAGTTGGAGAGCCGCTGAAAGATCACTTAGCCCAGGCTCCTAATTTTCATTGTTGAAAAATCAGGGTCCCTGCTCAAGGTCACAGGGCTGCTGAAGTAGCAGAGTCAGTCTGGGATCCAGATCTCTTCTCTCTGGCTTACAGTTCACCGTCCTGATTTCAGGATCAAAATCCAGAACAGTAACTGAGATTTACTGGCTGTTCCGGTTGTGCAATGCCTGCTTCTCTTTCTGTTTTACAGTCTTAGGGCTGCTTTAGAGATACTAGAAGATGTTTCTGGTTCACTGAATATGCTTTGATGCTCCAGTAATGACAGCCTGGTGGGTAGGTGGGTGGGGGAGTCTTCTGACTAGGATCAGATGACCGACACTTGGCCTCTGCCATCTATGTAGAGAAAGTTTAAAACACTCTTGTTCTCTTTGAACATTTTACATCTGGTCATTTCACATGGTCAAGGACATGATTTTATAAATTGTTCATATTTTTCCATAAATCTATTTCATGTGTCTCTTATAAGCCCAGCTCAAAAATAACAAGAAGATTCTAAGTTGCATTACGTTAAAAGCTCAGCCATTTTTTATCTGTCCCCTGCAGGATATTTGTTCCCTCATCTTAATGACCCCAGGTCTCAGTCCTTACTTCCTGAGATGTACTCCAGGGACTCTCAGCTGGAGTTTGTTGCACCCTCCTGGAGTCCACTTTTGGTTTTGGTTTGCATGGCCTACTGGCCACGTCTGCACCCCTGAACAGAGTGTGAGCCCGCACCCCACTGCCTCTGTGATCTCCCTGGATTTTACAGGTTCAGAGAACTGAACTGAAGCCAGCCTTGTAAGAAAGTGGTTGAGAGGGCTAGTGTTAGTGGCAGGAGGCTACGACTTAAAATTCAAACTCTGCCATTTAACTCTCGTGCTACTGCAGGAGGACAACTCTGTATTTTTGATCTTTGTCTCTGTGAATATAAACACATGCACACTGAATGCCTGAATGTCGAGTTAGGTTCTTAATCTGTGGCTTTCTCATTATTTACCTGCTGAAATGAGACCCCCTTTTCAATACCTGCCTGCCAAGCTGTTGTGAAAGTTAGCACAAATCAGTGCAGGCAAATCACTTGGCTGAGTGGGTGACACATAGTGAATGCTCAGGAAATAGGAGACATTATGAATTCTGCTATAAGAAAGCACTCAGTAATTTTGGCTGTAGGGAGACCAAAAGAACTCAATACGGGGCCAGGGAATAAATAGTTCATGCTTTCGGCTGCTCACGAGGCTGCCCACAGAAGCACAGACCTCGGGTTTCTTTTCCTTAGTTGTCCATCTCTTCTCATCTCTAGAGGTTCAGGGGAAATGGCACTGCTCAGTTGTTAGGGAATAAGTTTCAGCCCTTTGAATTGACTTTTGAGTCTCAATATCATTAAAATAATAGTTAAACCTCAGTGACTTAAAAATAAAAGGCAGAGAACTGTTTTATATTGCATCCGTCATTCTGTATCGTCTGTACATGACAACTATCCCTGCATGGGTTAGTCTGTGCATGTGTGCATGCATATGTGTGTGTGTGTGTGCACATGTGCATGTGTGTGCATGTGTGCATGTGTGTGCATGTATGTGGGGGGGGGTTAGGGGATTAGTTTGGAAACTCCCCACTGAACCTGGTCTCTCCATAACTGTGACTAAGTACTTTCTGATATGCCATGGACAGTAATCACATTTTCCACCCTTTTACAAAATGTTGACTACCACTTAATTTGAGTAGGTCATATACTAAAACATGCTGAAATAGCAAGATGATGATTTTTAAATACCCTCTCAGTGCTGAAATATTGGGAAATGAAAGTGATAGTGACGGGACAGAAAGGCAGACAACTGAAGAATGTTATTTCCCCAAAGTCCTTGGAGCAGAAATCTTCTGTGCACCCTTCTGTGCCTCTTAGAGCAGAAAGGATGTTAAATACCCAAATCCTTAAGTTTATTTACCTCGTTGGTAACTATACTACATTGAAATATGAATTGTCTTTTAGAATAGTTCTGGATTTGGAGCCCGGTGGTAAAGAGTGCTGGTTATGTAAGCGTGAGGCCCTGAGTTGGGACTTCCAGCACCCCCATAAACAGGGATCATGATTGTTTGTTCCTGTACTGCTAGCACAGTGGTGAGCAGATGTTTGCTGGCTGTCAGCCTAGCCCCAGGTTTAGAGAGAGACCCTGTCTCAAGAGAATAAGACAGAGAGCGGAAGATCAGGACACCCAGTGTCTGCTTCAGGTCTTCGAGTGGGTGAATGGGTGTGCACAGTCACCCTCATTGAACCATACAGACACAGAAATTAATCTTTGGGAAAGAATAGTTCTGGATTTGCAGGAAGCTCGGAAAGATAGCTGTATTCTCATGTACTGCTGTGTTTATTTTCTCCTGTTCTTAGTTTCATGACAGACAGTGGCACCTTATGCGCGACCCCCGCAGTTTATCAGAACTTCAGCAGTATTGCCTGCATGTCATTTTGTTTGATCCAGGATCCCTCCAAGGACCCATGCCATGCCCTCTCACTCCTTGTTGTCACTGAAGTTACTCAGGCTCCACTAGTTTTTAATTACCTTGTTGGTTCTGAGGTGCATCAGTCAGGTGTTTCAGACATGTCCCTCAACTTCACCTTGTCCGAAGTTTTCTCATAATGTCACTGGGTTATGGGTTTTTGGAGATACAGTTTCATCACATCACCTGAAGGATACTACTGTCAACACAGTCTGTCACAGATGACATTGGCCTCGGTCGCCTTGGATGAGGTGGTTGTCAGTACTCTTTACTAGGAAGTTTCTCATTCTCCACACTTCTGCTCTTTAGAAGGGATTGCATTGTGGCAGCCTGTAAGCCATGGAATTAAACCTTCTGTAAACTATTGGAACGCATCTGTTCAGATTTATTTTTCCTACATTTATTATTTATTTAATATTTATATTAAGTATGGACTCATAGATACTTATTTTTATATTTTGTGTTATAAGTTAGTACTATATTAGTTACTTTGCCCAAACTGTTCTAATATGAGCATTCTTTGTGTCCCTCTGGCATCCGCTGTGCAGTCTGTCTAGAGTATTCCTTACTTTCTAGCACTCCAAGGTGATGAAGGCTCATAGAGTACTTCTGTGAAGTAACGATTTCTATAAGCAATGGACTTTCTGAAGCCCCCGTTATTAAAGAACATTATTAAAAACCAAGAAAGAACAGATGGGAGTGCCTTGCAGTTTGTATGTCCATGCTGATAGTTTATTTACTGTCTCACTATCTTGGAAAACATGAGTTTATGCAGTTATCTCCAACCGTCACTGGTGTCGAACATTCTAGATTCCCACTTCTGTATTTGTTTTTTTTTTTCATTTTTATTTTATATTAATCACAGGTTATGTACTTTGTATCCCAGCCATAGCCCCCTCCCGCATTCCCTCCCTATCCCCCCTCCCTCCCTCATCTCCTCCCTGCACCTTTCCAAGTCCCCACTTCTGTATTGGTAACTTCCACCATCAGCCATCTGCTTGTTTACTTTGCAGCACTGTACCAAACACATACATACATTTCTAACCTGTGCCCAAGTGGAGTAACCTATAGTTGATTTTTTTCTTCTTTATTGGTTCATCTTACTTCCAAAGAAGGGAAGAGATTTGTAACTAATGTAAACTGTGGTTAATGAGAATAAAGTCAAGGATGAACAATCGGTCACCTTATACATTGTCATCAACAATGTCTTGTAGCACCCTTTTATTGACTTGGCTCTATATGTCTGCCTTCATGTATGATAGCACATATACAAAGTCATCGCTTCAGTCGAATGGAGGGGCTATAAAAAAGTCTTCCTGATGCACTCTATAAATGGTGGGGTATATTTAAATCCGCTCTAGGCTTTTATTTCCCTACCAAATGTTCTGTGACCTTAAAGATTAGTGGTAGAGCTATAATGAAAACAGAAAAACATGGTAAAAATCTATATGATAATTTTCATATAATCATAATGATTGAACAGTCATACATGTGTATTAAAAGGGAAGGGCATCTCAGAAATTTTATTTAAGGAAATAAAGGTTGGTTTACTTATTTTTATTTTTGCTTTTAAGCTTTCTCAAAGCATGGGCTTAGCAAAAATGTATATACCACATGATCTGTGTCTGGTTTTGTTATTATTAGACTTGAGAAATGCGCTTAATTTTGCCTGCAGGTATTTAAGGATATTTAGAGAAAGTTGAGACCATCTTTTTCAAGTACCTTTTCACAAGGTGGCTGCCAGCTCACTTCAAGTCAACACCAGGAGGTCTTTCACTGGGGCTCTTTTCTAAGTGACCTTTCAGCTTCTAGATTTATGAATGGAATACTGTGCCTCATTTTCTCAGTGACTGAAATGATTGTGTGTGTGGAAAAATGGGTGTCTGACATATCATAAAACACTAAATATTGTTTTTAAAAACCCATAAACTCTTGTACTAAATAGTTGGCCTTTTCTAAGAAACCCTGTGCTTAGATCTCAGAGGAAAGAACACCAAAGTTCACAATTTTAATGTAATAATTATCTAGCTTTGTTTATTTTTTAACTCATGTGCTCACATTTGTACTGACATTGCTTGAGTTTCTATTTAAATTAATATAATATCTGCATGTGGTCTTTGAAGTCTTACCAGTTGGTACACAAGGGAGCTCAGTGGTATGGGCTTATTTCACTAGGAAAATACACAGTGCTATAGTATGTAAAATTTCCATATTCTGGAAGCACGTAACTGCATTTCAGAATGTGCTATATTAAAAATGTAGGCCTCTAGCATGAACCAGAAGGTAATGATGAACATGAAAGCAGACCATTGTTGTGTGTGCATTCCTGTAATCTCAGTACTTCGGAGGCTGGGGGAAGGGCATTATGGGTTCAAGGCCAGCCTGGCCTACATACAAACATATTTTTGTAAGAACAACATAGGAAAATATATGAAAATTAACATCAAAACCAGCTAGATATGATGTAGCTTTCCCCCTGCCTGTGTGTAAATGCAAGATCTCTTGGGCTTAAATGGAAGAATTTACAGAAAGTGTCAAAGGAGTTTTTGATGGTAACTTTGTTGAAAAGAAGAAACATAGAAATATATCAATAGCTCTGCCGGAGCCCGCCAGCAGAGCAGAACAGGGTTCTGAGTCAGGAGTGAGGATTGAAACTAATAATGTACACTACACATATTATGTTCCGAGAAGCTTCTGGCCGCTTGCTCCTGGCTCCAATGAGCCCTATAGCGTCAATACGCTCTGCATCCGAAAAAGCCACGAGACCAGCCAGCCTTGTTTATTTAAACAAACAGTTTACACAAGGGGTTAATTTTTACAAGGAAGTGAGGCAGAGTTGAGACTTCAAGCAAGCTCTCCCACCTGCTGTCACTAAACAAAAGGCGAATGGACTTGCAAATTCTTCCCTGTCTCCAAGGGAAGGCCTGGAAAAAACCTGTCTTCCTGTGCTGAGACTAGCATTTCAAATAGCCGCCAAAGCAGCTAGGACCCGGCTCACCACAAATAGCACTACTAATTTCTAGGTGTTTGGAGAGGATTTGTTCAGCCCATACTTCTCCAAAGCCAGGGACAGTTCTCTTCCCTGTTGTGCTTTAGAGAAGCGCAGTGGCATTTGGCCAGCTGTGCCATCATCCAGTCTCTGACAGCAAGGGTGGGTCTCTGTAACATTTATAAAAACAAGCAGACTCATTCAGCAGAGGGATGCGCAAGCATGTGCATGTGCACATGTGTGTCCTGGCCCTGGCTGGCCTCCACCCTTGGTGCTTGAGAGAAAGATAGGACTGGAAGCCCGGTGAGGAAGACACGTCATTCATTCCCTATGCCATCACAATTTCAGAGTCGGTTTTCACTCACCAGCTGTCTCCCTCTCCCTGTGACCCTGTGTCATCAAGGAAATGGTTGTCTATTTGTTTGTTCATTTGACGTTGTTTGTTTTCACTTACAAGTGCAAAATGGACTAAGCTTCACTGGTTCAGGTGACAAATTCAGTTTTCACGAAGTGTCAAAGAACCAGGTATGTGGTCTGGGCAATGATATTTCTTCATAGGTGTAAGAAAGTAAGAACTCGATGTCAGTCTGTAGCCACAGGGATAATTTTAGGTGGAAATATTAGTTCATCGGCACGAGTCAGCTCTTTCATATTTTAAAACATTCAGTTGTGCAAAAATTGATCTTTTCTGTGAGATTTCAGTATCAGGCGTTATGAAGAAGAATAACCACACACTCCCTTCCTCGTGGCTTTGTCCTGTAGCTCACCGGGGGCGGTTGAATGGGAGTAGAAGTGAAGATTTTACTTCTCTACTGAGGCTTTCCTTTCCCTTAGTGTACAGACCCCCACCCCCAGGTTTTCTGTCTGTGGTGGAATGGCTGAAAGTGGGGTCACAGCCACTTACAGAGCTTCGGTGGCAGCTGGGATCAGAGAAGACAGCACAAGGAAGAAGAGTGGGGCTTACCATATGTATTTGGAATTAAACTTCATATAGATTGAGTTGTCTACATGTTGGTAACTATTGATTGATGTTTTTCATTCACTTTGGAATTTTCTTGGCTCGTGAACTTTTTGTATATTATGTCATGAGACTCCACATCTTATTTAAACCTTCTGCTTCCATTGACTTCATCTAACACTTCTGAAAGCAAGCAAGGAATGCCAGCTTGCCACTCTTGCATGGAGGTGAAAATCCAGGTTCCCTACATAGGTTCTTGTTGACACCCCATATATGAAGGTCCTCATTAGTACTGGGCAGTGGGTAGAATTCCCAGCAGGCAGGGCCTCAGTTGCTGCACAGGTAAAAGTCTAGGCTTCACTTATAGTCTCCACTGACTGTGGGTCCTTACTTGCTCATAGGCATGAAGGCCTTAGCAAGACTCTGGCAGAGATATCAGGCTCCTTGCTGAACGCTCAGGAGAGTGAAAAGTCTCATTCTTGCCTTAGGCTTCCGCTGGTATGTATGATCACAGTTTTCTCTGCAGTGTTTGGCCGGAGCACAATAGTTGTGGTCTACACTTTGCTGTCTTCTGGGTTGTCTTTTTTTCTGCCCTGTCTGCTAGCTAGAGAGAGCAGGCTTTTGTTGAGGCTCTTTTGGCCCATTCTCACTGGTCTTTCTGGTTTGTTAACTTCTTTAGCTATAAGAGTGGGAGATGTAGCAAAAACAAACAAACAACCCCCCAAACAACAAACAAACAAACAAAACTATGGCTCATCACACTATTTTTTAAATTGGGTTCTGAGATCTTAGTGTTCTACTTTTTCTCTTTACATCGCAATCATCTTCTTAAAAATCTGTAGCATGCAGAGTTGTTATTTTTCAAGAGGAATATGAATGAAAGTATCTTCCTTGAAGTAGAAGTGCTTACTTTTGATTTTTATTATTTAATGTCCCCTTCCCCAGATATTTTTATTATTAAAGTTTTCAAAAATATACAAAGGACAAAAATGCAAAAATGCAAAAGCATTTTATCTCAAAAACATTTACCTCCTATATTTACAATAGCTTCAACAGAGCATTTTGCTATGCTGGGTATTTCTTTATCTGCTCATTCCATCCAGACATTTACTTGTTTTTGATGGGAATCAGCATAGTACACCTGTAATCACTTCAACATGTATATCAGTTAGATTTTACCCTGTGAGTTTTCGAAGGTTAATTTTACAAAATTGAAATGTACAAAAATTGTAAAGGTGTGTGATCAGTTTTCTACAATCCAGCCAATATTGAGATAAATTCTGTCCCTCCCAGTTTTCTGTCTCCTGAGTTAGTTCTTACTAATTTTTCTTCTTCTTTTTTTAAAATTTTACCGTTGATTCATTTTGCCTATTTTAGAATTTGGTAAAAATGGAACCACACAGTGCATCGCCTCTTCTTTGTGGCCTTTTCAGCACGGTATTTTTGAAATGCACTCATGTTGTTTGTTTAATGGGTTTATGCATGGTTATAACAAGAGTGAGAGTTCTACCATCTTCCACTCAGGGAAGTCTTTGCTATATAAATCCTCTTAGTATTTGCTTTTCACCTTAATCTTTTATTATGAAAGTTTCCAAAACTTCAGAGAAGATAGAAGACTTGAATCTCTCATATATCTGCCACCTAGTCCAATAACTTAACATTTTGTTGTATTTAATTGATTACATATTTGTCCATATACCAATTTTATAAAAAGACAAAGTACTATTTTAGTAACTAGTAATACCACAGTTTGTCATTGTGGGATGCTTCTAGGTTTTTGCCACTAAAATTTGGAGTTGGGATGATTTAGATCATTATTGTTTCCTTTCTGTTTGAAACTTAGTGTAAGGCTACTGCAGAGTGTGCCTGTCTTCTGACTGGCAAAATTCTGAAGGCAGATGAAGATAATGTTCTGTCACATGCCATACTCACATTTCAATATGTTTCTTGTTGTTAATGATAGCTACCAGTTCATTTGAGGCTGAAAACTTTGCTGTAACAGAAGTACACAATAGTGTTAGCATTATGAAAATAGTGTTTAACTTCCTGGCACTAAACTATTTTGTGAAGGCGAAAGCATAATTTTCACAGCGCCATGACTGTGAAGTCCTTGCTGAGAATGCCAAACTAGCTGCGGAGTAGCATCCTGTTTCAGGAATACTGAGAATACTCAATTCCAGCACAAAATAGTTATGCGTTGTTGCAGATGGTCTCAGCTGTGGTTCACAGGTCTTTATTTGTCTGGTCCTAACTCTTATGTAAGTCTCTTGCTCCTTTTCTGTTTCCCCCAAATGATTACCTAGGGGGGCTATAACTTATGATTGATTGATTCCCCGGGTGATATCAAGGGAGTCCTACCAGCTGCAGAATGGGACAAAACAGACTTTATGTGAGATTCCAAAGACTGCAGGCAAAGTTGCTGTTAACAGGCCAAGAAAAGACAGATAGTGTTGTTTCCAACGTTTATTGCAGCTTTCCTCTAACCTCCTTTTCTTTCTACAGTTGATGGACTAGACAAAGCCTCCATAGCAAACTCAGATGGCCCCCCGGCAGGTTCCCAGACCCCTCCCTTCAAGCGGAAGGGAAAACTCTCCACCATCGGTAAAATCTTCAAGCCTTGGAAATGGAGGAAAAAGAAGACCAGTGACAAATTTAGAGAAACGTCAGCAGGTACGATTACTGTCACAGTTGCCAAATGGATAAACTGTTGGTGTTTCTAACCAGTTGAGCTGAGTAGTTTCTGTGATATTTTTCCCAAAAAAATATTCCCTAATTTTGTTCTGATTTTGGCTTTCTAATGTAGCCTTAATTAAAACACATTTTTATAAATTCATATAGATACCAATATGTGGCAAAGCAGAAGGAAGGTTGGAAGTGGAGATGGTGTGCATGAGCATCGTGACATCAAACACCCATTTTTTTCATACCTACTGCTACTAGTAGAGACATATTTGTTTATTAAAACTTTATTTTTCTTTGAGCAAGATCTTATTACAAGATGACCTTACATTCACTCCATAACCATTGCTGGTCTTAAACTCCTGATCCTCCTGATTTCACCTCTTAAGTGCTAGGATTATAGGTGTGTTCTGAGCTACTACTCCTGGCTCAGAACATTTTTTTTAATGTCTTCTTTGTTGTAGTTTTTCCAGATACAGAATTTAAATGACCTGATGGAAGGAAGTGTTGTTTAATCTTAAAAATCCCATCATGTCCTTAGAATAAACCAATAGTCTCTATTGTAAGAAAGATGTTGGGAAATTATTTCATTGTCGTTTATTTTGTGGACTTATTGAACATCAAGAATTACATTGGACTGGGCAAAGATGGCATGTGTACCAATCCATCAGAGGGTGAGGCAGGAGAACCATGAGCTGGAGGCCAGCCTGAGTTGTATAATAAGACACTATAGCAAAGTGTGGTTGAAAGGAATACAGTGTATGGGGGAAAAATCAATCAAAAGAATCTCATTCCTTTGCACCTTTTACATGGACTTCTGGTTTAAATTAATTTTGATTCTAAGCTCAGTTTAAACAAATGCTAGGTGTCCATGGATTTTGTTTAAGGATGAAAGGCACTGATCTCTTGATATAAGTTCACCTTTCTCCATGCTTATCACCCAAAACTATTCTGTTACCAAAATTTCTCATCACACTAATCTGAAGTCATCAGCATGTACACACGATCACAGAGCAGATCTTATTGGCCTATGTAAGACTACCCTTGATTCCTTGCACTGTGAAACAGAATAGAAAATACTAAACTCAGCACAAGTGTGAGCAACAGGGAAACCAAATATCCCAAGAGACAAGCGTCTCTGTTGTGGTCCCAGGTAGAAAAGTTGAGTATTTGCTGTCTAATGAACAGAAAGGACACCCAAGAACACTCAGAACCGTCTTCAAGAACAGAAGTTATAAAAGCATGAAAGAAAAAAGATTGCCAGGAGTTGACATTTGTAGACAGCAGGTTCATGAGTGTATTGTCCTTCTTTCTACCACAGCAATAAAAAGTAGAAAAGATGATAGAGACCTAGACTGAGAAAAAAATGGATCCTGGGACCCTTCCCTGTCTTGGCCTTCCTGGATTAGAAACAAGTAGGCGATGATGGGCAGAGTGCTGAGTGAGGACCACTAAGTGGTTTGTCTACCAAAAGCTGCATGATCCTGGGGAAACCAGTCAGCTTCTGTGCCTCATTTTCTTTGTTAAAATCGAGGACTTAGATGAGTTGAATTCTAAGGAGTCTTCTTTCCAGATTCTGTGATTGCTCTTCAGAAGACTCATGGCTTTCTAGTTCCTGGCTAGGCATCTTATTCCTGTTTTTCACAAGTAGATGGAACCATGTTGCCTTTCTGAAGTGCTCCCACTCATGTTTTCCCAAACATTGCTAGAATCTGGTTCTGCAAGTTACTATGGTTACTCAAGATGGGAGCAATTCTCTGGACTAAGCCATTAGCACATTGAGAGGAGATGATGGATTTCAGTAATCTCTGTTGCCTTGTATGTAGGTCTGAAGTTACTAACATGTCTCTCTTTGGAGAGAACATGTACAGAGAGTTTAATCTTCCTCTTTTATTATTTATTTGAATTATAAAATAGTTTTCAGAATACTTGTATGTTTATTTTAAGGCTGTAATTTCTTTGAGACTTGAAGAAAATATCCATGAAGCTTAAATAAAGACACCAAAAGGGCTGAGAACATAGCTCAGTGGTATTGATTGGCTGGCTTCAGTTCAGCTCTTAGCACCATTGGGGGGTGGACATTTTTTTAATTTTCATGTTGAAGAAAGATGTAATATAAAAATAAAAACAACCAAGAAAACAGCATATATCAGACAATGAAACCAGGCTGCTGGAACATGATGTAGGCCACATGCAGTCTGGCAAGATCTCCCTCAGCATCTGGGAGTGGGGAAAGAAGGAGAATTTCTTCAGGGAAAAGTAGCTCTTCAGTGTCAGCCCCTTAACGTCCTAGTCTGATATTTGCTCCATTCAGTGATCATTGATAATGTATACCTTTCCCATGCCATGGGGATATTTAGTTAGCAGATAGGCTCTAACATGAATGTGTTAATGCCATTTTAATTGCATGTGGTGGCAGGTAATCCTAACCTTGGTCTATTTTAGTGCCCTCCGTCCAATATGCTTTGGAATGCTAAAGTCGCATTCCAAGCCCAAAGAGATACCTTGTCTATAGGGCAGACTGAGTTTGTACACAGACTTCTAGTTCCTTGCCATGGTTCCTGAGCAGAAATTTACCTGCAGCTCTGACCCATTCTCCAGGGCAGGAGAACATCCCTCTTTTCCATCCATAGTCATGTATTTTCTTTGCATGACACAGTCTGAGAAAGATGCCATTAGGCTGGGTTGGTGTTGTGTGAGCATCACAACATACACAGACAAACAGGAATGGCAGCTGCATCGCATGGTTGTCCCTTCTCAACCCACTTCCTACTATTTCCACTGTGTTTCACCCTGTGAATGAGGCTTCCTCCATCTCACCTAAGCTAAGTTTATCTCCCTTCCCTCTCTTTAGTATTCAGAACGTCAGTTATGTTTTTTCTTTTCTAATTATTTTCCCCTATTTTGTTTTAGCGAAAGAGATGCAACTTTTGCTTCTGCATCTTTGTCTCTTTGTTGATTTCTTTCAGTGCTAGGGATTTAAATGAGGTCCTCCCACGTGCTAGACAACAACTCTATCATTAAGTTACATTGCAGTCCTTGGATTTTTAAACATGTTTCTGTCTCCCCAAGGATAGACATGCAAGCAAGCCCCACAGTTATTCCTCTGACTTCTTCGTCATCTGTTACCATCAAAGCCAAATATCTTGAAAATAGCCTATTCTTACTGCTTCCACTTTCTCCCCACACTCAGCACTCATCTCTAGATAAGGTACAGCTCAGGGCCACAAGGAGACACAGGAAGTGAGAGGAGGGAACGTGTGAAAGCACTGTGCACATGTGCAGTGCAGCCTGAGCCAGGTAAGAAGACTGCATCTCAGAACACACACACACACACAGAGGGAGAGAGAGAAAAAAGAGAGAGAGAACAAACAAAACAATTAGGAGAAATTTCTCCTTCCTAGCTTTTACCCTTTTGTAAAAGTAGATTGTGCTCCTAGATAAAGAAAATCAAGGTTCTATCTCCATGAGCACCAGGGCCTCTTCGTGCTGTTAGTAAAGGCCAGGACATGCCTGTTGAGATGTTTAGATAGTGTCATTGTATTGCAGCATTCTAGTAATCAGATTAACTTGCAGAGAGCCATCTGGCAAAAACCTGAAGTTACTGAAAGTACTCTACAGTACCTAACTTAGTCATGAGAGCAACCCTATGAAGTTCAAGTGATATCCTACACAGTTCTTGGTCCAGGACTGTCAGTCAACTCTCCTATGGAAATAGTCTGGAAGCAAAAGGGCACTGTAGCCAGTGCTTTCCATAGTTTCGTTACACTGTTCCCTGGAAGGTAACTTCCTACACAGATCATAAGGATCAGCCCTGGGTAGGTGTCACTAACACACAGGGTTTGCCTCATTGGCTGGCTTTTACTGTAAGACGGATTTGGTCTGAGTAAATTACTTTGGTTCTGCTTGGCTGGCCTGATTTCAGCAGTGCATGTTCAGAAACATGGTTGGCAAGGATCAAAATTATGTTTGGTCCTAGAAAAGCATAATATTCTCTGTAACCATGGAAGCATAATATTGCTGCCTGGGATTATTTTCCATATCTGCAAAGAAAGATGAAGTGAAAGCATTTCTCTGAGATGGTACTTGTTAAGGCCTGCTCTTGCTGTATAAATACCTGAAAGCTTTTGACTCTTACCTCTCCTGTTCAACTAAGGAAGTAGATGTGCTGTTGTATAGCACTCATCTTTTTACCAAACTGGAAAAACAAGACAGAATGCACCCTGTTTCCCAGTTTACCGTAGCAGAACAGAGTTATTTAACCAAGCAGTGGGCATGCAGCAATCAGAAGGTGTTTTAGGCTGCACTCATGGTTCTTTCGAAGAAGGGTCACTGAGCGTTGCCATCTGTGGTATGCCTGGAACAGACCATGGTGGCATGTGATGGCACTGAGAGTCAACTCCCTTCTCTTTTGAATTACAGGCTAGTAGGGTAAGAGGTAGAAAGTAACTCCAATAAGTATGTAGAATATCACAAAGTGAGTAGAGAAAAATCCAGCAAAGAACTTGAAGAGCAGTATGAGAGGGAGATCATAATTTAAAATGGAGTGGTCAAGGAGATGTCACTAGAAAGAAAATCCCCATGAGCAATCCTGTTCAGTAATCTCATGAGTTAGGGATCGTGTACACATCCCTCCATCGCCAATGACTCTCATTCGTTATAAACATCACCATCTCCAACAATCTCATAGCCTTGGGGCTTGACAGCCGTGCAGCTCTTGGTAGTTACCTCCTCTCTTGCCAGCACTGTGTTTAGGAAATGGAGATGGGTTAGTGAAGGGTGGGCCTGATGTCTCTGGGATGACCATCTCCTCTTCCTCCATGTCCATCACCTGCTCCATGCATTCCCCTGCCTGTGGCTCTCTTCCTCAGCGTGGCCTATTTCTTTCCTCAAATTCATGACTTGACTTTGAGTCCCCTTTCATCTCTGAGCATTTCTCTTCATCATTCCTTACTTACATTATTTTTCTACTTCTAGATGTCTGTCTTTTTCTCCAGTTCAGAGCAAAGGGAAGCATTTCCCAGCTTTACACATTTTCGTTTTTAGTGAGGAGAGTGAATTGGGGGTAGGAGGTGATGATGTAGCAGTCATAGCCAAAATGATTTCAAAATTATGGATCTTGCGGTTATGAGGGATGGTTTGGGCAACCCCTCTTGGGAGCATTCTCTGTGAATTGCCCCTAGAAATGGGGCTTTTTCCTGAGCGCTGATCTGTACCAGCCGTGTCAAATGTACAACCTTCTTGGAAACACATGGTATTTTGTCTTGTTCAGAAATGTTTTTCCTACTCTGCCTCTCTGCTTCTGCTATAGATCAATGAACCTTCAGACCACAGGAAGAAATATTTGCTCCCTGTGGCTACAACAGTGTGCACCTTCGAGATCTTAGGATCAATTGTGGGGTGACTTTGGGGAGCACAAATGTGCAAAGATTCCTGACAGTATTCATTATCAGTCACTGAATGTGTGACCAGGTTTTCCTTTTCTTTTGGTGAGTGTGTGTATGTGTCTGTGTGTATAGTACAATTCTAAGAATTGTAATATATGAATAGTTTTGCTCAACCATTTCCAAAGTTAGGAGACACAGTGTCAACTCCCTGCTCCACAACTCAATTCTTCCTCATGCTGTCTTTTGTATGTGACTCAACCTCCCCCACCCATTATGCTTTGGCTACTGAAAGTCATTTCTTTATTTTTATTCACTCTAGTTTCTTTTTTTAAACAGCATTAATGCATTCTTTACAGAACTTGAAAAAATCCTAAAATTCACAGGGAAGCACAGAAGGTCCCAAATAACTGATTCTTTGCTGCATTCCTTACCAGGAAAGAACAGTGCTAGAAGTATCACAATACCTGATCTCAAATTATAATGGAGGGGGCTGAAAAGATTGCTCAGAAGTGAGAGCACACACTGCTCCTACAACTTGCAGGGGATTGCAGTTCTCTTTCCAGCGCCCACAGCAAGTGGCTGACGATCGCTGGAACTCCAGCATCAAAGGATTCTGTGCTCTCCTCTCACCTGCACTCACATGCACACACCCAGCACACACACACACACACACACGATTTTCTTTCATTTTTCTAATATGTTACAGAACAGTAATAACAAATACCATGGTGCTGGCACAAAAACAAACTCAAAGACCAAGAAGACCACAAATAAACGCATACAGTTGCAGTCAGATAATATTTAACAAAGCTGTCAAAAACGTACATTCTAGAAAAGATTGCTGCTGTAACCAGTGGTACTAGGGAAACTGGATTTTCATATGTGAAACAAAAGATTTGATTAATATCTCTCACCCTGCACAAAAATTCAGAATGGATTAGAGAGCTTATAAGATCTGATGTTTTGAAACTGCCAGAAGAAAACATAGAAATAACACTTCAAGATACACAGGCACAGACAAGGGTTTTCTGAACATATTCCAATAGCACAGAAAGTAATCTCAAGAGTTGACAAATGGGACTATAGAAAGTTAAGAAGCATCTTCACGGCACTGGAAACAGTCACGAGAGTGAAGAGGCAGCCTACAGAACAGGGGGAGAAATTCTTGCTGGCTACATGTCAGCAAAGGATTAATAGCCAGGATGTATAAAGAACAACAGAAATCAAGCATCCAAACCACAAATGTTCCGATCGAAAGATAGGCTAATGAACTATAGAAACAGTTCTCAAAAGCCAGAATACAAATGGCCAGTAAATGCTTGGAAGATATTCAAAATCCTTCACCACCGGGGAAATGCAAATGAAAACTGCTGTGAGGGTCCATCTTACCCAATCAGAATAGCTATCAAGAAAACAAATGACAATAGATAATGGCAAGGATATAGAGAAAGAAGAGCCCTTATTCACTGATGATGAGACTCTAGACTTATACAGCCATTACAGAAATAAATATGAAGGCTTCTCAAGAAAGGAAGGAAGGAAGGAAGGAAGGAAGCAAGGAAGCAAGGAAGGAAAGAAAGGAGAAAAGAAAGGAAGGAAGGAAGAAAGAAGAAAGAAGAGAGAGAAAAAGAAAGAAATAGGGAAAGAAAGAAAGAAACCCTAAAAATAAGACTACCACAGGACTGAGCCATAACAGTCTTGGGTAAGGACTCTGAGGAAGAACATCATAAGACTTACACATCCATGTTTACAGATATACTACATACAATAGTTAGTAAATGGAACTGGCCTACTTGTCCATCAGTAGATGAATGGGTAGAGAAATATGCAGTCCTAGAGAAGAATACCAGACTTGGAGAGGCAATTACTATGTGACTTCTTTCCTATGAAGGACCTAAATTTTCAATCTTGTATTTATGTGAGCATGTGTTTGTTGCTTAGAGAGTAGGAAGAGGTTTGTGACAGGGGTATCATAATGGATTCTAAAATACAGAGAGAAGAAATGAACCAGCTGGTATTGGGGAGGGGCATGAGAGAGGGCAGTAAGGGAAAAGGACAAGTAAGAACAGAGTATATTAAATGTGTGTGAGTATGCTGTGAAGAAACACACTGCTTTGTAAACTAACCTGAAAAGTTAAAAGGAAAGCAAAACAAAGCAAAAGACAGTGTCATTTGGTACTGCATTAGGAGACTGGCAGCTTTCCTTCAGCCCCTTTGAAGACTGATCAGTATGCCCTTCTGATGCCCACCATCCCTTTTTGTTGTTAAGTGGTATTTCACGATGTGGCTTCATTTTATGATTTGCTTAGCCATTCACCTGAGGAAGGATTGGATTAAGTGTGGCTGAAGCTACTATAAAATTCTCATATAGCTTTCTGTGAATGAGAGTTTTCACTTGTTGGGGTGGGGGATGTAGGTGCAGGTACTATGTTAAGTGTGTTTAACATTATAAGCAATTGCCAGACATTTTCCAGAGTTTTTCATTTCTGCCAGCAATGTAAAACAGCTCCAATTGCTCCATATCATTGTCAGAATTTGATATTGTTGATGATTTGGTATTGATATTTTTTATTGTACTGAGAAAAAAATCACATATCACTGGGCATGAGATGTTCAACTGTGATCCTTGCACATGGGAGGATTAGGCAGGGGTGTCTATAAGGCTGCAGGCTAGCCTGAGCTACAGAGCAAGACAGTGTCACTCACAAATGATCAAACTTACCGCATAAACTATTCTTAAATGTGCATTTCAGTCATGTCGAGCATTAGCAACCGGTTAACAATAGTTTTGACTTACAGAACGGAAGCTCCACCTACTCAGCTCTCTTGTCTTCTGGCTGCCCCCGCCCCAACTTCCATAACTCGTCATTATTCCTGTTTGAAATGAGGTCTCGCTGCATTGATTAGAGTCATCTTGATCTCATGGGCTCAAACCACCCTCTTGGCTTCACTTTAGGTCACAAAGTTTTTCTTGTTATGTGTCCTGTAAAGTTTTTTTTTTTAATGACTTTATGTGGTACATATTTAGGTCAGTGTGGGGGTAATAGTCATGTCAGGTGTGAGGTTTGATATGCATTTCTAGTCATTTCAGCCCAATTCACTGGAAAAATCTATTTTTTTCTATTAAATTACCTTTCTACAACTTTAAAAATCCTCTTTGGGAAAGGTCAGTTCTAGTCTTTTGGCCCATTTTTATGGTTCAGCTTGTTTTCTCTCAGCTGAGTTTTAAGACTACTTTATATTTTCTAGAGATGTTTCCCTTCTCTGTCATTGCTTGGATATTTACTCTCAGCCTTCAGCTTGCCTTTTCATTTTTTAACAAAGCCTTTTGTAGGGCAAAAGTTCATTTTGGTTGTGCACAGTTTCTCCTGTCCTTCTGGGTTGTTTTCGATATCCTGGAGGGACTTTCAACCATGCTTGCTGGAAAGACTCATCTCCTCCACATTGACTTGCTTTTGCACCTTTGCAAAGTTAATTGGCCACATATGTGGGATCTATTTCTGGCCTTGCTGTTCTGTTCTCCTAATCTATGTGTCTGTTCCTTCACAAATACCAGGCTGCCTTCGTTACTGTAGCTCTTAAGTCTGAAAATTAGTTAGTGTGGTTTCTCCAACTTTATTCTTCATTTTACAATTTTTAAACTAGTCCACTTTCTTTGCCTTCTCATTTAAATTTTAGAATCAGCTTACTTATATTCTAAAAGTGTCCCTGATGGGATTTTTTTGTAGTTGGAATTGCATTAAGTCTGTACCACAGTTTGGGTGTGTCTAATTGATGTCTTTCCTGGGAACTGATGTGCCTTTCTGTTTAATCAGCCCTTTTATTTCTCTCATCAACATCTTGAAGTTTTAGCAAGACCATGTTAAGTTTATAATTACGTGGGTTTTTTTCAGCTATTGCAAATGATATATATATTTTTAAATGTTTCTAAATGTCTATTTCCATTTTTCATTGTAGTCTATACACATATGATTGTACCATATTCACATTTTGGGAGAACTGTGGATCAGTCTCCTGTGCATAGAAATTGTTGTATTTCTTTCTTCTTTGTCTGTGTGCCTTTTCTTACCTTTTCTCTGTATTAGCTAGCATTTCTGCTCTAGTAAGAAATGAGTGGTGGAAAAGGCCCTTCTCACCTGCTTCCCAACTTTAATGGGAAAATATTCATTAAGTGTGTTTGCTGAAGGCTTACTGTAAGTAAGCTTTTTTAAGCTGAGGAGTTCTTTTTTTGTTCCTGGTTTCCTGAAATATTTGTTCCATACAAATAGATCTTGGGTTTCTTTTTTAAAATCTAATTGTGTGTGTGTGTGTGTGTGTGTGTTTTGTTTGCATGTAAGTCTGTGTGCCATGTGTGTGCTTGGTGCCTACAGAGGTCAGAAAAGAGCATCCGATCCCCTGGGACGGCAGCTACAGATAGTTGAGAGCCACACTGTGGATGCTGGGAATCAAACTCAAGTTTTCTGGAAGGGCAACAGCTGCTCTTAACTACTGAACCATCTCTTGGCCCCAGTGTTGGATTTCTTGAATGTTCTTCCTATATTAACTAATATGGTAACACTTGGGCTTTCTTCATTAGAGTATTATACTTGGTTACATTGATTTATTTTTAAATATTGAACTAGTTTTTTTGCATTCTTGCAATAGGACTCCAGTAGGTTATGCTTGCTGTTCTCTCTCTGTACACACACACACACACACACACACACACACACACACACACATTTTTGCCAGGTTTTTATTGGGTAACTTTTTAAGTGTTGGTAATATTGATCTATAGTTTTATTTTCTTGTAGATGCAACTCTATGGTTTTGGTATTGGAGTGACACTGACTGCATAAAATGACTGGGAAGTGTCTCTTCATATTATTCCTGGATGGAATTGTATGACACTTGTGCTATTTCTTCTTCCAGTGTTTTGTCAAATTCACCAGTGAAGCAGTCAGAACCCAAAGAACTAAGATTGCCTATTCAATTTCTTTAATAGTGACATGGCCTGTGAGTGTTCACTTTCATCATAGGTGGGTATGGTAGGCACTCCGGTGCTTTCATATGGGAGGCAAAACAAGGCTCTCTCTTGATTCCTTCACTTTTAACTGACTACCCCTCCTTCAATAAATTCAGTATTGAATGCTGCCTTCTCAATGGGATCTGTCTTGATCATTTCCCTTTCTCTCTAGTACTTGTAGGTTGTTTTTTTTTTCAATAGCCTTGATGAGAGGTGATTCATGTACCCTACAGTTTACACATTTAACATTTGCAACATTTTTTAGTAATTTTCAAAAGCTTTGTAATGAGCACCATAATCATTCTTAACATTCCATCACCTTGGAAAGGAATCCCATTCCCACTAACAGCCCTCACTTCATCCCATCTCCCCAGCTCTGCTTTCTGCCTGTTCTTGGCATTTCATGTAAATGTGTGCTTTCAATGACTGACGTCACCCACTTAGCATGAGGCTTTCAAGGCCATCTTCTAATAACAGCTACCAGATCTCTTTCCACTGTTGAATGGTTCAGTTGTGCAGATATAGCACATTTCGTTTGTTGGGTGATAGACTTGAGTTGTTTCTGCTTTGGGCTATTATAGATAATGCTTCAATGAGCATTTGTATATGGTTCCTTGTATAGATGAATGTTTTCACTTCTCTTGGTGGTTTACCTATGAAAGCAATTGCTGAGTCTTATGACAACTTGCTATTTAACATTCTGAAGACCATTTTCCAACATAGCTGCACCATTTACTAGTCCCACCAGCATTTGCCTGTGGTGCAGTCTTATTCATCCACATCTGGTCAACATTTATTATCAGACTCATTTTATCCTCAGCATCTTGCAGGCTGTAAAGTTATTTCCAGAGACCTTCGTTATTTTTCTTACTTACTTGTTAAAGCAGAAAAGTACCTTCCAGCAGAGATTTCTCTTTTCATTTTTCTTCTAGTCAGGGTCTCACTGTGTATAAATATTCTTGAGCTAGATTTGAGCTAGATTCTTGAGCTCCTGCCTACCTTACAAGAGTGGAGATTACAGGCATGTACAGCATGCCTGACTAAGGGTGGGGATTTTCAAGTTCTATGTTAAAGATGCTGAGACAAGTAGAATAGTCCTGGCTTTTATTAGACATTCAGTTAATGTTCGTGGAGTTAATGAATGAAAGGCCTAATCCAACCCTACATATTTAGGGGACAAGAATTATATTCATTTTGAACCCTTCCTTAGGTTATTTCACAGTGTTGCCCAAGAAAGACTGAAGGAACCTTGAAAGGCCATAACAAATAAAATGAACATTTCACCATCTTATTTTGAAGGTGGAGCCTGTTCTTTCATTAATGAACAAAGTATTTAAACATATATAGGGTGCTGTGTATGGCAATATAAAGTCATCAAAGAGACTGATTGGCAAAAGGAAGGCAAGGTGGGGATTTTGTTTTACTTCGATTATTGTATACCTGTGTATGTTGTAATTGAGTCTAATCAGACTGAGTATAAGAAACACTGTGGGTCAGGGCTGGAAAGATGGCTCAGAGATTAAGAGCACTGCCTGCTCTTTCAGAGGTCCTGAGTTCAAGTCCCAGCAACAACATGGTGGTTCCCAACCATCTATAATGAGGTCTGGTCCTCTCATCTGGTGTGCAAGCACACATGCAGGCAGAACATTGTATATATAATAAATAAATCTTTAAAAATTAAAAAATGCTATGGGTCAAAGAGATAGCACATGATAATTGTATCATACATACTTTTTGGAAATCTTGTATCGTTTTCCTGATGATAGATGACTGTGCTGAAATAGATTCTTTTTATATCTGATAGATCTGAAATAGATGATCCTTACACGTGGTTGTTAACTTGATGGAATGTAGGATAACCTGGAAGCAAACTCTGGCCATGTCTATGAGAGGCTTTCTACTTTGGATTAAATGAGGAACCCTAAATGTGCACAGCACTATTCCATGGGCTAGGGCTCTGGGCTGGATACAAAGCAAGCTGAGCGCTAGTCTTCATTGCTTTTTGCTTCCTGATTGAGGATTCGGCAAGAACTACTGCCTCATGATTATGCTACCATGCCTTGCTTGCTACAATAGGCTGTTCATACGCAACAATTCATTTTCTTCATTACCTTTGTCAGTCAGCATATTTTGTCACAATCATAAGAAAAGTAATAGAGATAACATATAAGGGAGAATAAGTATTTATTATTCTTCTTGATTCAGCTTTTCTCTACATAGGTAGTTGGGAAGAATTAGTAGAGCCTCGCCTTTTGTTAATGGGCTGTGCATTATTTATGGTCAGTCTCTTCTAGTGGGAAAGCCTACTTATGAGAAAGAGTGATATCTGAGCTATGCAGCTATGCCTTCATCATCATTGAAATCAGTGGCTGCATAAATACAGGAACCTTCCATCACAGCTTTAAAATAGCCAGCTGCCCAATGGACTGGCCAAACCAGCAGAGTTTACTGTCTACAAATTAATATAAAGTATGACCTCTATTTTTTAAATGGAGTGAAGGAGACTCCCTTGCTCCCTATGCATTCTGGGGAATGGGATATTATTTGTTTAATCCAAACTAAGGTTTGGATTTACTCTTGTAGCTGCAGAATGCTGACAAGTATTTCAAAGACTCAGCCTGTTCTGGATGGGGTGGCATATTATTTTTTGCTAGAGCAAGAGAAGCAAAACTTCTCTCCCGAGCATTCTAGGAAAACATCCATAAAGAAGCCATCGTTACTAGAGATTTTTCTAATTTATGGTTATATGTGACATGTTACAAAATATATCCACAAGACTGAAACTTATCAGCATTAACTGTCTTTAGATTCTCTTTCATCACATTTGTTGCTGAGGGGGTAGGAGGGAAGGGGGTAAAGTTCTCATCAACCTCTTCATTAAAAGGAGGATTCTATTGCAGTTTGGACTACTTTCAGAGTGTCTGACTGTTTGTATCCCTTACTTCAATAGATAATTCCCCAGTTTTATTGTCCTTTGGAGTGATGCTCTTGTAAGAACTTACAAGAAGATGCACTTGTAAGAAGTGCCAGAGAATTCCTCTTAGCCAAGTCTAAGGACTTGTATCAGAGAAGTCTATTATTTCATTTCCCATTGTGTGTGTATGCGTGTGTGTGCATGTGTGTGTGTGTGTTTTCCATCCTGTGATACCAATCTGGTCCTTATCTCTAAAACTAAGTCCTGGAAAGTAACTGGTTTTTGGCTTACATATTTTCCTGATCTGTTTCTCATTTGGAATTTGTTGCCATCTTAATTGTGTGTGTGTGTGTGTGTGTGTGTGTGTGTGGTAAGTGAAAAACTACTACTCATTTGGGCTTCAAACATTTCCTATCCCAAATTTTCTTCGACTGCTTCCCAAATCTAGACTCTTAGGATTTGAAACTGGTTCTGATACGGTTTTGTTGTTGTTGTTGTTCCAAAAAAAATGAGGGGGGCTTAGTAGTGCCTGCTGTTGGAGGGGGGCATTGGAAGGTTATGTGAAATATGTAAGGGAGTAGAAAACACAAATGGAAAGAAGACTGGACACAAGAAAATCTTGCAAAATTTATTATGCATCTGTGTGTTTTTAAAAATGTTTCATCTTGGCATTCATATAGAGTTCTATAGTCCAAACTGTTTTAAAATTTAATTTTTTAAATTATAATAGTTTATCTATCAGTCACTTTGATGTACAAGTCGGTAGGGTTAAGAGCATTTACATGCTTGAACAACAAATTTCATGAAATTGAAACTTGTACTGATTAAACAACTCTCCATTTCCCATTTTCTAGTCCCTATAATTTGTTTTTAAAGAAAACTTTAGATTAATTAAGTGCAAAACCTGAATGATACCAATTGAAGTGTAATCATCATTTAAATCAGATGCTGATGTGTTGTTGACATCTTAAATATGGTTCTTTCAGCTGAGTTTCCCAGTTCAGCTCAGTACTGAGAAGTTTAAAGGAATGGTACCTCACAAGGTTTGAAAATGTTCTAGGGAGGTTATTTTGCTACAAATGTAGTATTTTGTTTTTGAGGTCTAAGCTTTATTGCCATTACTCATTTAAGGCTTTTTTTTTTTGAGGAATTATCTTAGTGTAGGGGAAAGATGACTGTATCAATAACAATTATATCAAGTCCTCATTTTTACTGTGTTCAGTGCTATCTTGTTTCTTTCTTGTTTGTTTGTGGCACAAGCATGCCGTATGATGAGAGTGAAGGTTAGAGGGCAACTTCCGTACATCACTTCTCTTCTGCTGCTATGTGGGTCGCAGTGATTAAGCTCAGTGGCACCCACCTTTCCCAACAGAACCATCTCATCAGCCTAGGAAGGCTGTTTTAAATGCTTGTAATCTTCCTTATTGTTCCATGAGGTATGTTGTAATTATAATCCTAATTTTATCAAAGAGTAGGTAATGAGGGATAGAAAATTTAAAGAAGTTGATCTCAATTTCAGAGCTTGTTATAAAAAAAATGTATATTTGAACATTATCAGTCCAGCTTGAGTTCTTCATTCTTTATTCTTGTACTGTTATGCCATATATTAATATTCATGTCAAACTGAAGGTATGAGTTGTTATAAAATAAAAAGGATAGACAAGTATATTTGGAAGAGTATATGTGGTGAGTGTGTTTGGTGAATTAAAAATGTAGTATTTAGGTGATCTGTGACTTGTGTCAGTCACTTTGTGTTTTAGCCATTCTAGTATCCATTCAGTAGGTTCTATTTATTCCATGTACAAGAAGAAAGCCTCAGGAAAGTTTGGAAGTTTGCCTCACCTGTCTTAAGTTGTAAGGTGTAGACATAGGAAGAGACATGTTCCTAAGAGGTTAGTCTTTGTCTTGCACAGAAGTGTTTTGGCATGCAGAATTCTATTAAGCATAAAAAAGCCATAGAACATTATATACAAATAACATCTACTCTATAATTCTATGTAAATATTCTATAGAAGGCTACATTATACAAACAGATTTCTACATAGAGAAAGTTTCTTCACAAAACATTCTAGTCCTCTTAAAAATTTATATGACTCAGTAGTTAAGAGCACTGGCTGCTCTTTCAGAGGACTTTGGTTCAATTCCCAGATCCCATATGGCAGCTCTCAGCTGTCTATAATTTCAGTTAAAGGGGCCCAACGTGCTCAGACACAGAGACATATTGCAGACAAAACATGAATGCACATAAAATAAAAATAAATAAATTATTCTTAAAAAGAATATGTATACATATTATGTGTATACATAATATGTAGCAGTCTGTTGTTATACATATGTAGGATATCATCATATGCCATGTATAAAGAAAAATATATTTTTCTGATATATGCCCTGTGTTATACCCTTTCTATAAGGGAATCCTGATATCACCGTAACAATCAGAGAATTTGAAGAAGTGAGAAAGGAAGTAGTTGAGCAAAACCATGATGTCAGTGTTATAGGATGGATTTGTTATACAGAAGGAATCCCTTGTGTATGTATGGAAGCATCACCTGTCAATAAAAAGCTAATGGCCTTTAGCTGAGGCAGGATATAGGAGGTAGGGCATCCAGCAGGCAGAATTCTGGGATATAGCAAGGCATGTGAGATGTGTCTGGCAAGATGTGAGGAAGACAAACACATGGTACCTGAGCAGAGATAACCAGCCATGTAGCAAAATGTAAATTAGTATGATGGGTTATTTTAATTTACAAGCTAGTCAGAGAAGAGCCCAGCTATATGGCCTAGGTATTTGTAAATATCTATTTTGAGTCTTGTGAGTCTTTATTCGGGAGCTTGGGGCTGGGAGGAAAAACTACCACGATATCGCTGTCAAATTTTAATTATTAAGACTTTAGCCACAGAGAAACCCTGCTTGTGTATTTATTTTCAAAAATAAGACCTCTATTTGGAGGGACCTTTTGTCCTGTTCCTGCAGGGGCAGTCAAAACTGGGTGCAGTTCATTTCCCAACTTAGGTTTGGGCAGCTTTTGTCAGAGGAATCCTGTTCTCCACAAACACTGTCACTCTTTCGTGTAGAGAGAACTGTACAATATGCTCAAGAAAACAAATATTTTCCTCATCTTGGAGCCTTGTCTGGTTGGATATATATAAGAAAGGGGTAATCTCTGCTCTAGTCTTCTAATTCACACAGGTTACTCTCTATACTACTTGACTTGTATTTTAGTGTGTTTTGTTCCTAACTGAACAAAAGAGGCACAAGTACATTCCTTCCTTCCTCTGTAAACAAAACAAAACAAAAAACCCTAAGATCTTCACACTTCTTGGTTATGTTAGATGCTTACTGCATGTGAGTGTTTTAATCTGAGTGGCCTACTTTGACTGAAAGCTCTTTCATATCGAATCTTCCTTGCTGTGGAGAGCCTGGTTCTAAAGGAAATAAGACAGAGTAAGTTGATGAAAGTTCAAAAGTCTCTGAAACATGCAAGTGCTTTCTAAGCCCTGGGCCTGGCAGTGCTCTCAGGAGTTCAGGGCTATACTTTCTCCACTAGTGGATAGCATTGTCGACTAGTTTGAGAAAGCTTGCAGAGCTTTCTCATTTAGAGCTGAGATTCATTTTCCAGTTATTTCTTTCTCTAGACAGTATTTCTGTATAAAGGGCTTCTCAAACTTCCTAACGCTACAACCTTTTAATACAGTTCCTCATGTTGTGGTGACCCCCCCAACCATAAAATTATTTTCATTTCTACTTCATAACTGTAATTTTGCTATTTATGAATCATTATATAAATATCTGATATACAGGATACCTGATAAGCAACCCCTGTGAAAGGTGTCTTGACCAACAGTTTGAGGACTGTTGCTCTAGACAGTATTTCCTCACTTAAGGTCAAAATACAGTTGCTCTACATGTGTCATCATGTTTATGTCAAACCCTAGTTCCCTCTCTTTTGTTGCGATGGAACAAGAGACAGAAAACTTGCAAGCTTTTCTTCAGCTGAATGAATCCCCAAGCACCCGTGCTGGCTTTGGGTTTCTTGGGCTTTGGGTCAGGGTGGGAGCAGGAGGACAGTGCTTCACATAACAGGTGACCCTTGGCCTCTAGTCACCTTCCTGAGATTGCTATCATTTCCGGGCCCATTTGGAACAGAGGACTTACTCATTGTTTGAGTCCTGAGCCTCTAGCCCTTGAGAATAAAAAATGTGGGTGTTGAATTGATCTGCCATAGCAGTTTCCAAACTTGCCTCCTTTAGGAACAGCAGTGAATTTTGGCCTCTCCTCCTGCCTCAAGCTTTTCTGTCAGCTTTAGCTCCACAGTTGTAAAAATATTACACACACTCGTTCAGCGAAAGAGTGCAATATTCAAAGCCACAAGAGAGGATAAATTATTTTCTGATTCCATCATCTTATGCCTCGTGTATTTCAAGTGTTTTAATGAATGACATAAACTAATAAGCGGTACAGCTTAGACTGGGCGGGGTGGGGTGGAGGTAAGGACAATTGTAAGAGTGAAACCATGTAGCAAGACAGTGTTCTGGTTCCTGGTCCATGTCTAAAATCTTCTTCATACAAGCAGACTGGGCTGTGATACTTGTAATAACAGGTTTCTTCTTCATGCTTGGAGAGGTTAAAGAAAAAGTCCTTTTTGTGATATTGTTAGAAGTATTTTCTTTTCTCCCTTAAAACCATAGCTAGACTTTTGATAGTTAAATTTCTAATATTTTAGAATTTAAAGATCAAATCTTACATCTAATTCTGATGCCTCATTGTTACACAGATATGCTACAGACTATTTTTTTTCTTTTGCCCTCTTCCCAGATATAATCCTGAACCAATAATCTCAAATGACTCTCCAGGTTGGTGGTAATTTTTTTCGTTGCAGGAGGGTTTTGTTTTGTTTTGTTTTGTTTTGTTTTTACAGCTTGCTTTTTCTCACTTTGAAACTCCTTTTCAGTACTGAGATTTAATTTTAATTAGCTAGGACTCAAGTTCAGGTGTGCCTTGAAGACCTGAAAGGCAAGACCTGGGGAAGCAGAGATGGGTAGATTCCTGGAGCTCACTAGCTAGCCTAGCCTAATTGTGAGCTCCAGCCAATGAGAGGCTGTCTCAAAGAGATTAGATAGTGTTACTGAGGATGACACCTGAGGCTATCCTGTGGCCTCCACAAATATGCAGTAACACAAACACATGTGCGCACGCGCACGCACATGCACACAGGCATGCATGCATGCATGAACATTTTCAAAAGAAAGCTAATTGTATTTACTTGTATTTGTAATTGCTTGCAAAATTAGGATGGGGTTCAGTTGGGACAGGAAGAGAGTAAGCATTTTAAAATAATATTTTAATACATGTATGTATTTAGGGAGGGGAGGGACATTCGTACCATGCATGTGGAGGTCAGAGGACAACTTGTCCACTCCCTCCTTCCACTGTGTGGGTCTGTGGCATCAAGCAACCAAATATGATGAACAACAAGTGACTGGGCCATCTCATCAGCCCAAGAGAACACTTTTGTCTTAACATTTTGTAATTTGAATTGCAGTACTGTAGTGCTGCCTAAAAAAATATCTACTTAAGGCTAGTGTTTAAGCGCTAATCTGTCTGGAGTCTTGAAGGGAAAGAGAATGGGAGGCACTGCTTGCCCTTGGGGAAGCTGAGCTCTGTGTAATCACCACTGCAGAATGGGGAATGAAGTGATGAACTTCTTGTTAGGCGCACCTGAGTTCTAGCAATGTGACTGGAAAACATGTCTAGCCTCTCCAAGTCTCAAAATCTTTGTTTGTATGAAGGGAATAAAAGTAGTTACTTAGCCTGTCCTTCTAGGCTACTGGGTGGGGGTCAAAATGTTCTCTAAGTGACAAATAAAGTAGATGATTACAATTAGGTTTCTTCAGGGGAAGTTGGGACAAGAGATAAAAGGGTCAGAGCTCCCTCCCTCCACCTTCCTCTTTCATAAGGCCTTTCTGGGTTGCAAACTAAGGCATGAAGAGAGGACCTACTGAGTTCTTTCATGTCTCTACTCCTCAAGCGTAGAGATTTTTTTGGTCCTTGCTGGAAGGAAATTCAGTGAGCTTCAAACCAAAAATTTCTTGATTGAGTAAAGCTCTTTACTGTGTATAAATCATAATAGCTGAGGGAAACAGGGGATTCATTTGTTCCTATGAGTGAAAAAAACACAGGGGAATCCAACCTGCAGGCCCAGTGGGATCAGGTACTTAAAAGCTATGGTTGGGAATCTCTTTGAGTCTGGGCCCCTCTGTTTTGTCCTTTTTAAACTTGAATTCTTTTCTTGTGGAGGCAAAGCAGTCACCAGCAATTCTAGCATCATAGCAGGCGAGTTGTCCTAGTTCCAGAAGAAAGATACAGCTTGGATTCCTTATTGTTCCAACAAATTTCTTGGGCTTGGATCTTACTGGTACAACTTAAGCATATGTCCCTCTCTGAACCAATCACCAGTGTGCCACAGATCCTCAAGGCTGAGCGTGTCATCGTCACAAATGACAGATACTAGAGAGCAGGGTCAGGGAGTGTAACTTTTTAAATGAGAGAAGATAGGTAACTATTTCTAAAAGAAATAGAAAATAGGGTGGACCCTTCTTCCCTCTCTCACCACCCTTTTTCTTCCTGGCCCAAATAAAAGATATTTAGATTTCTCAATAACTGCACTGTGCAGTATGGCATTTGGGGTATTATTAGGATAAAATGTCAGGCTGTCCACTAGAGCTGTATGAATACGAATAACACACATATACACAACAAACCCATGAGTTTAGCAGTGAGCAAGCTGCATATAGCATGGATATCTTGAAAACTCTCTAGACTGTAGGTGTTAGCCTCTACTCCTTGCTTGGCATAAGTCTTTGCCTCCAAAGGAACCTAAAGGTAGCAGGTAACCCTTCATTGTGTAGGTGAAAAGGCCTAAACTTCAAGAAGTGTCTTGGAAGTGTCTGAGGTAGCAAGAGGGTACTGCCCACACTGCTCTTTGCAGAGGGCATAAAACTGTAAGGATAGGTTCACCATAGTTGTAGAAAAATATAGTAACTACAGGAAGGGAGCCGAGGAGAAGAAAGAGAGGCTTAGAAGATGATAAGTAAAGCTCCATCTTAGCATTGGAGGGGGAGACAGAGGGTCGGGAGGAGAGAGGGGCAAAGGCAGAGAGGGAGGGAGAATGGAGGTGGTTAGTGTGGCCAGTGCTTGAGCACAGCTGCTGTTCAGAGGAGATGAGCTGCTTCTGAGGTCTCAGGAGCTTGAAATACAGGAGTGGCAAATAAGAAAATGGTCAGACCCCCTGAGTTTATAGGTGGGGATGTTGGCTTTTTTACTCTACTTTATATTCTTAAGATGTTTTGGAAGGTTTTTTTGCAACTGTGTTGTTGGAGAGCGTGAGTGGTTGTTTCTTTAAGTGGGCTAGCCGCCTTCATCTTTATGAAGGGTCTTTCAGAAAGGAAGCCATTTTCCACAATCCTACTTTCCCTCTCTGTACTGAAGAGGAGCCAAGCCGAGGCAGCTCTAATAGAACACTTCCAAGACAGGACCAGTGGTTTTCTGTGTTTCTGTGAGTTTTACAGCAAGCCCATTCATGACTCAGAACCAAGAAGATAACAAGGCACACTTATTTGAGCCTCCTGTTTGCTCTTCTATTTTGTTCAGTCATTAAACGGTGTTAGAATTGAGAAGTAGGACTCTCTTTCTTTGCCAAGTGAAAACACAAAAGACTTGTTGACTACACGATTTACTTTCCCAGATACTTCCAGAGTAACAGGAAATCCTGGCCAAGTATCCACTGAAAGGAGCTGGTGGCATATGCCCTGGCTTCTCTTGAATGCAGGCTTCATGGCTGTCACTCTGTGCCCAGAAGGACATCATAAATCATTTGTAATTTATGAGGAGCCTAGCCAGTCCTGTGCTACACCCTTCTAGCTGCTGGTATCTGTCCACACACTGTGGGTTTCCTTCTTTGCTGCATACAGAGCCTTTTTCACACGATCCATAGGACTAAATTGGAAACATTTTTTCTTCTAGCCTGGCGCAGCCAAAGTGTAAAGGCGAGAGGAGACAGAACACCCTTGTTCCTTGAGGCTGTGCTATGAACTTCTCTTGCTTTCTCCTAGACTGGAAAATAAGAAGGGACAGAAAACAAGATGAGTATCAGGACAAGGCCATTTTCTTTTTATTTCACATTCTCAGCAAAATTTACATGTATTTTGAGTGATAGTAGCCAGCGTGTCACCACTGGGGACATAGCATTGAGCACTAGTTTGGTTCAGATGAGATGGCTGAAGGAGAAGGGGACAAATGCTTCACCAGGGACTTCTGGTGAGTGAACCTTTGATCAGAGCATGAAGGCCATTACGAAGTGAGCCAAGCTGGGAAATGATCTTCTAATGAATACAGGCCACTGTGTGGCACAGTCTCTGGGGAGAAGCATCAAGTGTGGGGGTCTGTATCAGACAGCCAGGAAAGAGTAGCTGGATGAGAGAAAGAACATCCCCGGAGTTGCTGCAGCCACTGGGTGTTTTGAAAGATTGATCCTTTTAAAATACTTGAAAATAAGAGTAGAAGTGCAAAGTCAGAAAAACCATGGGTATTGCTTCTTTCACTTTCTAAAGAGAGTCAGAATGTGTGCTACTGTAATCAGAATTGAAATATCAAAATATTAATTCACCCAGGGCAGAAAGTGACACAGAAATCGTGTATTTGTTTGATCTTGGTTATGAATCACTAACACTTTTACAATCAGAATAAAAGAGATAATTTGCGTCCCATTCATTTACATAATTGGTAAAGTATGGACAGATCCAGGGACTGGATCCAGTGACCTGTGCCCCATTTCTCCAGGCAATATTATGGGATAGCTGTGGGCTGCCACAACCTCTATGCGCATATTATATTATATTTAATTTCTTGTATAAGTTAGTGTAATATTCAATCACAGAGACACTGGTTTGATCCTGGAGACCAGACCCTAGGTGGCGTCAGTAGTCTCCCTTGCTCCTGGTGAGCACTGTGGAGCAGGCTCCTATGATGCAGTGACAAGTAGAACTTGGGTTTGATTGCTGTGCAGAAGTCACAGGAAGTGAGATCTGGGGGCTATCAGGGGAATTTCTCCATAAAAGTAAGGCTCGTGGATAGTTGAGGTAGGCCTCAAAGACATATAAGGATTTTTACCTCCAAGGTGAGCAAGCATCGAGAACATTTCCATGATGCTCTTGTGCTAATTGGCATGCTGAACCAAAGTGACTCCTCAAGTTCGTTCCAGCGCAAAGCTCCTCAGAGTCCATGAAAAACGTCCAGTGAATCTGCTCTGCAAACACACAGATACTGTATAAACACAGACAAATATTTTAAAAGGTGAAGAATAAGATTCTTGTACTTCAGGGAGAACAGGGGTTGGAATTTTGTGCCCAGCAACATACCTTCCATACCCAGCCTGCTGTTTGTCCACGTTGGCCCTCACACAGTTATCTACATTATGTGTTTAAAATGCTCTTAGCCAGAGACCAAGCAAATAGCTCATGGTATTTTCCTATCAGGGCCCGTTTATGAGGTAGAGAAAAAGAACAGAATTGTTGATTTTGATCGCTGGTGGAAGCTGGCACAGAACTTCATGGAATTCACAGGAAGAAATGGGAAGAATTTTTGGTATACAAAGAAAAAAAAAAAGGAAGATTTGTTTAAGCCGTGATTTAAGTTAGAATTAAACCAAGAAAATCTCAAAACTCAGACTGAAGAGTGGAGTAGGATCCGTGGTAGAAAAGTGCAAGTGTGAACAAAATATGTTCTAGTCTCTCAGATGAAGAAAGAAAAATTTTAGTGAAGAAATAAAAGTTTTTAAAAGTATACAAAACACAGGTTTTAGAGAAGCCTTCACTGATAATACTGAATCCCACAGTATTTGGGCTGGTTGAGTTAGTGACCACTGAGTCTTGTCCCTCATTTTATAAATCACAGATTAGAAGCACAAAACCTTGATGTAGGCTGCCCAACTCCATTTGACTTCGTCCTAATCTTCAGGGACTAGCACCCAGGACTCCTGAAAAATTATGTGACATTTTGGGCAATGTTATAGACATGGCAGTCATTGAAAAGTTCTGCTCATATTAGCAAGGGGTGAGTGAAGAGAAGACAGGCAGTGTGACTGACCATGTTCTGGATTGGCAGTGAGGTGGATTGGCTTGCAAGGAATCAGGGACCTGGTAGTTGCTGCAGCCTTAGGAAGCTAGTCTTTGGATTGTTCTTCTTTCTTCAATGAGAGTCTGAACACACTGACAGTGCATGTAAGTGACAGCACTCGTTAAGGAACTTCTAGAGAAGAACTCACGTGTGCTACCACAGTATCTGTATTCACTGAACTTGCCAACCTTTCTGTGAGCTGTGGATACTAGTTTCCAAAAGGGATAGTAGAGAACAGGACCAGCAGAGGGAAAGGAGACTGATGTGTCTCTACTAAGACCAATAAGGGGTTCATTGTCATCTTTGGTTTTTGTTTTAAACACTCACTCATTCACCCACTCACTCACTCATTCACTCATTCTCTTCTTTGTTCACATCCTAATTCCAACAGCACACTTGACAACTTACACCGAAAAGCACATACATTGCGCGTAAAATAAAAGGGACTTCAGGTTGCAAAAAAGGAGAAAATGTGAAATATCACATGAGGCAAGCATTAAGTTTCATGCTGACTTTTTTAGGAACCAGGATTTAAAAAAAAAAGAAAAAAAGCAGCACACAGTTCCTAGTTATCAGAAGGAAGGAAAATCATGTTTCTTCAAGAGAGACTAAATGCTGCTATTCTGGGAGCTCTTGCCTTCAGTAAACACTTGGAGAAGACTTCCATGTGCTTAACCTAGCTCAACACCTACTGCTCACCCACACACGCAACCTACTGGACCCTCAAGAGGGAAGGGAAGCTAGTGGCAGAGGAAGATTCGGATCTGCAGGTCAGTGCCACTGAGGCCCTGCCTTCAGCTCCTGAGCTGTCGGGAATGTAGATTGCTTCCAGAAGGAGGAACCCACGATTCCCTTCCCTTCACTTGCCTCAAAAAGTTGCCTATCTCTAACTCCCTTCTTCATTCTTTATAAGGTTTGTCTGGGGATATATGAGAACCGCTAGTTGCAGGGATACACTCTGTTGAACTTTTGAATTGGTGTGAGAGAGAAAAACAAAAACAAAAACAACAAACCCACTAAAGGTTATCCCTTCTCAGCAGGGTTCAGATGACATCTTTACAGGAACTTTTTTTTGGGGGGGGGTGGATTCTGAGGTGGGGCTTTTTGTTTCATTTTGTGTTTGTTGTTCAGAATTTCAGGGTGCTGGAAAGATGTGTCAGTGGTTCCAGAGGACCCAAGTTCAATTCTCTATACCCCGTACAGTTTGTAACTTACAACTCCAGCCCCAGGAGATCCAACACACCCTTCTGCCTCCTTCTCCTGGTACATTGCGTGCATATAATGCACAGACCAATACGCAAACAAAACATCTATCCACATAAAATAAAGAATAATAAAAGATTAAATGTCAAAAAAGAACTAATTCAGGTCTGGTGAGATGGCTCAGCGGATAGTAACATCTGCTGCCACATTTGATGATCTGAGTTAAATCCCTGGGTCTTATATGGCAAACGAAGAGAACTGATCCCCTGGAGTTGTTTTCTGACCTGTACACATACACCATAGCATGTGTGGGGTTGGATGCATGCACATACACATTCACAAATTAATTGAGTGACTGATTGCTGCAATTTTTCTTTTTATTTTTTTATTATAATTTTTATTTTTTTGTATCAATCACAGGTTATTTATTTTGTATCCCAGCCGTAGCCCCCTCCCTCATTCCCTCCCAATCCTACCCTCCCTCCCTTGATCATCTCCCCGCTGCCCCTTTCCAAGTCCACTGATAGGGGAGGACCTCCTCCCCTTTCATCTGACCCTAGCTAATCAGGTCTCTTTAGGACTGGCTGCAATGTCCTCTTCTGGGGCCTAGCAAGGCTGCTCCTCCCTTGGTGGGGGAGAGGGGTCAAAGAGCCCACCATTGAGTTCATGTCAGAAATAGTCTCTGTTCCCCTTACTAGGGTACCCATTTGAGCTACCGTGGGCTACATCCAAGCAGAGGTTCTAGGTTATATACATACATGGTCCTTAGTTGGAGAAACAGTCTCATAGAGGACCCCCGTGCCCTGATATATTTGGTCCTTGTGGAGCTCCTGTCCTCTCCAGGTCTTACTAACTCTCCTTTCTTTCATACGATTCCCTGCATTCTGCTGAAGGTTTGTTTATGTGTCTTAATACCTGCTTTGATACACTGCTAGGTAGAGTCTTTCAGAGGCCCTCTGTGGTAGGCTCCTGTCCTGTTACTTGTTTTCTCCTACATCCAATGTCCTGTAATTTTTCTTAAAGATTTATTTATTTATTATTTATACACTATTCTGCTTCCCTGTATTTCCACACACCATAAGAGGGTAACAGAGTATAGATGGTGATGAGCCACCGTGTGGTTGCTGTTCTTTGGAAGAACAGCCAGTGCTCTTAACCTCTGAGCCACCTTTCCAGCACAACTGATGTAATTTTAAAGGCTTTTGAAAGTAACTTTAGATCTCATGAAAGTCCACACAGTTTTCTAGATTTTCAACATTTATATTATTTTCTTCTTTTTATTCTATATAGTCCTTATACATGATACTGTATAACATAAGGGCATTGTTATTCATACAAGTATTCTACTTAAAGCATATTCTGATCATGCCCTCTACCATTCCCTTTCCCACCAGTCTCTAGTCCTTTCCCCTTGGACAGTCTCACTTCTACTTTTGTGTCATATATACACACATGGTGTATGTACATGTATAAAATCTGGAAAAACACAGAGACCAACTCACTTCATGTGACTGTGTCCAGTTGCGCACTGGCATATGTCATTGCAAATGCCTCTGTCAGCATGCGCTGTAGAAAGCATCATCATCAAAGAAAAGATGCTAAGTGGTATCTCTGCTCCATAGATGGTATGCAATAATATGTCTGGATTCCTTTTCAAACCTGATCATCTTGGTAAGGTACAGAGGTTGAACCTCGGTTCCTGATATGCTTGTACCCTTGCTGTGTTAAGTGGGCTCTGGACAAGTGGGTTTGGTGGGCATAAAATAAACAAACAAACACGGGTTTGAGTCTTCACATGGACAGAATAAACATGCTCAAGAACTTTGAATATTGTTCATCATGTTGTAAGCAATGACTTGATTCTTACTTGTGCTTATTCTTTTTTAAAGTATTAGAGAGGAAGATCTCCACTAGACAAAGTCGAGAGGAGCTGATAAGAAGGGGCCTGCTTAAGGAATTGCCTGACCAAGGTGAGGAAATGTGTCTCACATTTAAACTCGTTGGATTCTTCATTCTTTGCTCTTTCATTTTCTGTTGGAATTTAAAGTAACCATGGGTGGTTGTCAGATAAAGCAGCCAGGAGTGCAGGACAGGAATCTGGCTTCTACCTGCACTGTCTCTGTGGGTGGCCAAGAAGCTGAGGTGTTACAGAAAAGGACTTTTGTAGTCAATCTTTCCCCATAGGTTGCTCTCAACTTTGCTCTTCAGCATGCTGCTTTGGTTGCTAGAGCTACAGGTCAAGATGCAACCATGGTTCCTCTCCTCATCAACCTCAAGCTTTATTCTTTTATCGATATTGAACTCAATTGGGAAAATTCAGCTGTAGTTTGTTCAGGCCTTCCTTGTTTCTAAACACTGCCGATAAAAGAAATAGCAGCCATGCCTCCTGTCCGCACACTCATGTTCACAAATCAGTACAGCATGAGGGGCCAAATTAATCTGCCTTATGTTTCCTCCCAGATAATCTGTTACTCCTTCATTTCTCTGAATCTTGTTGTCTCTCACCTTATCACTGATAATTCTCTCTAAGACATTTTTGTTTTATTTTGGCTTGGGTTTTGGTTTTGTTGGTTTTGGTTTTGTTTTTCAACCTCCCTCCTCTCCTCTCTATTACCTCTATCCTCTGAAGGGCAGAAGTTGACCAGAAAAGACAAGAGTTGTGTAGAAGTTGCCTGGCCCTCAAAAAAGGCACCAACACTGGGCTATTTTACCAAATAAATAATTCCAAATTATCTTCTTTGCTCCCACTGCTGTGAAGACTAAAGGAAATTTTGCTACAATGCTGATGATTTATCTCATTCCTCTCTTTCACCCCCCAAGTTTACTGGGTTAATGTACTATTGTTGAGACTTTATGGGAAGAAATAAAATGCTCTTGTTTGGAATTTAAATAATGATACTTCTCAATGGATGGATGGATAGATAGATAGATAGATAGATAGATAGATAGATAGATAGATAGATAAAGTGACATGTGACATTTGGGGGCATACATTGTATATTAGTTGAAATGTCATGTTTTTCTCATACCAGAATAATCCCAGTGTGCATCTTGAAAACGCATTGATGCTTCAGTAGGAGTGAGGGAGACCTGGATGGAATAATACCATTTTGACTGAGCGAGCTCTCACAATTTTAGGATTTTTTGTTTCATTTCTGACTTGTCAAGTTCCCCCCTCCCCCTCATCTTTGTTAATGAGCTTTTTGTGGTTTTCAATATGCTATTACCTTGGAGCTATTTGTTTCCTGCTTCAGAGCTTTAAAAATGAAAACTGCTCATGCTTCCCCTTCCTAGCAGGAGGTAGATAGGCATGCAGAAAATAAGCAGACAGTATCCAGGCTCATCTCCCGCCAGTCTCTGGAGGTGTCAAAGAAATTTCACCGCCTCTGAGATGAACCCTGTGCAATCCACTTTGTGGAGTGACCCACCCATTTGTTTGGTATCCCTTATTTGAATTTTTTTTTTTAAGGGAAAAGGTGAGGTGGAGGAATTGTTCATTGGTTAGGAGTGCTTACTGCTTTTGCAGAGATAAGAATTTAGTTCCCAGCACTCATGGTAAAGGCTCACAACTGCCTGCAACTCCATCTCCAGGGAATTCAGTTCCCTCTTCTGCTCTCTGAGGGACCTGCATTCACATGCACATGCCTGTGTAGACATGTATATACATACACGTAATAAAAAGTAAAAATAAAATCTTAATGAAAAGAAAAGGAGGACATCATGATTGAAATCTGTTTTTGGGGTTGATGATGGAGCTTACAGGCAAGACCAAGGCAAGAATGCCCCTTGGAGATCTACTGGTTTTCAACTAAGAACTACAGAAAGTACCTTTCTGTTTTCCTATTTTAGCCATCATCTTACTCTTCCCCAGAACAATTCTCTTGAGAATCCCTGTCTGAGAGGCTGGAATTTTGTTTTGAGACAGCCTCTCTCTGTCACTGAGGATTCACGGTGGCCCCTGTCTTCTTGTCACTGCTGACGCTCTTGAGAGTGCTTGTCATTCATGAGCTTCATTCGGTGGACCACAGCTGCCCTGGCTGTGGCCTCACCCCACCCTGACCTGTCACCTCTATCTCAGGCTATGATTATTATTCCTTTCAGATTGTGTTTTTCACACCAAGTTTAACTTCAATCTGAATTTCACCAAATGGTCTTCTCTCCTGAGAAGTTCTCACAGACGGTATAGTCCATAGTGAGTCCCCATTTACTTCTTCCCTTCATCTAAAGCTATGACCTGAGGGCACACAGTGTCACAACTGCATGCCTGGCATCCACTTTTCATATCTTCTAGTCTAGGTTTCTCCCAGTGAATCAATTTCTTTTTGGTCACATGTGATTATCTCCCTGTAACTGTTCTTCTACTTCTTCTTTAAGCTGGATGTGTTTTTGTGAGTTTCCTTCCTTTGAGGTCACAGACTCTTCCAGTATTTGTCACCTGTTCCTATAACCCAGGCCTGACTTGGCACCAACTGACATCTTCTCTTACTTGGCTTATATTTCACTTGCATAGCTTACTATATCAGGGACTGAGTTTATTTTAATTCTGAGAAAAAAATTAACACAGATTTCTAGGAAATTTTTCAAAATATAGACACTACTCTCAATATCTTCAGTTCTCTTTTTTCTTCTTCATATTTTCTACAAATGATCTTTTTCTGCCATTATTTTTATATGTACTAGTTTTGTTTTATAACTCAGAATAAGTACCTTTCCATATAGTTGATTGTTTTTCATGCTTACTGTTGAGATAATATTCAAATTTTCTATAGTGGTTTTTCTAGTGTTTTAAAAATAAGTTATTTAACTAGATAAAATATGACCACTTAGAATAGCATTAAATTTTTATCAACATGACTTTAGGATACTACTAACTAAAATGAGAAAACACAAATAAAACCTTTATTTGAGTTGCTTTAAAAGTAGGGGTTTATATAGAAGTGGAATTTTTTTCTAATTTGTTTGGAACTGTTCATTTTATATTACTTTTATTTTATCAATGTATTTATGTCTCCCTTTTTCTCTTTTTAAATTAATTGTTTCAAGTCCAATAATTCTTACCTAATATTATTGAAATTGTGGCAATTCAGTTGCAATAGCATAGCCTTGGTTATTATTGTCTGTTTTAGTTTTCTATAAGAATCAAAATTTAGGTCCTTAGGAACTACATGATTGTGTGGCAATTTCATTTTCAACATGGTGTAATTCTGTTTATCTTATTTGTGGAAATAAGATTTTTGACAAGAAGACATGTGAATTATATTATAAAGCAGATCAGTAAAATTTTGAGAAATGATCTATATTTTATAATGATTGTAAAAAATGAATTTAAAAAACTAAATAGAAAAACTCTGTTAATACATTTTTTCAATTAGTTTAAATCAAAACCTTGGCTCTTTAATTTTTCTCTTAAGGTGATAACAGAACCTCTTACATGTTGGGAAATAATTACTGGAATAATATTTCCAAGCATCACTGAATTCTGGAAATCCCTTGAATTTTAACATTTTGAAGATTTAAAAAAATTGAGGGTTAAAAGTAATCGTTATTATTTAGACAATACATGAGAAATTTTACTTTAAGCTGTACATTTAAAAAATTCTTCTGTAACTAGTTTTATGTGTGTTTTCTAGCTAAAATTAGCTTTTAATCTTCCTATAACAAAGAAATTTTGAAAATGAAATTAGCCTTAAACCATCTTTTCCCTGAACAAAGGTAACAGTTACACGGCTGTGTGGACAGTGACTAACATGCTCAGCAGACACTGCTGCCTGGAAATCGTCCGTCTTCCCACACCTGTCTCCATGTGTAATTGCATCTCCTGTTATTTGTACCTTTGTATTCATCTTGTGGTTTTGACATGTTACAATGTTTGTTCCATTTTCCAGATCATTCCTTCATTCAGTTTCTGGATGCAAAAGAAACACCTAAGTGTTTACTTCAACAAAACCTAAACACAAGAACAGGGTAACTGCTGGCCTGGGGCCCTGTGTGCTTCCGGGGCTGTGCCTTCTTTCTGAGGTGGCAGAGAGGTCTCCGTCCCTTGTTGCTTTTCCGAAGATTTTTCTACCTCTTTACTTTTAATGAAATTAGATGGGGAAACACGGTGATTTGGTTCCCAGGGACAGAAACATGAACCCAGATCCTGCAGCCCTAGTAAGTGGGAAATGATTTTCAAGAAAGCCATCAAGGTAGACATCTAGGTGTTTCTTTCCAATTTTAGATGGAGATGTAACAGTTAACTTTGAAAATTCAAACGGGCACATGATACACATCGGAGAGGAGTCTACCCAAGAGGAGAATGTAGGGAAACCTGAAGAAGGGAATGGCTCTGTGTGTGAGAAAACACCACTTCGGGAGGAAAAGGCAGAAGAGAAGACAGGTAAAATAAAGAGAATCCCATATCATCTCCTGTAGTAGCCCAACATTGGGAACCAAAGAGTGATCCTAAAGCCAGGAGCCTGCAAAGAGGACGTTTACAAACTGGAGGAAGAAAGCTAGGAAAGAAAAGCAAGGCAGGTCCTAGGGTGGACACATGTATTTATAAGTACGCAATCAGCTTTTGTGTTATTAAGGAGAGTTAATTAATGGTAGCGATCAAAAGGATTGAGCTCTTCAGGCATTACATTTACCTGGAAATGGTCTCCTTTTCTTAAAATCTTTCTCTCAAGGCCTTGAAAAAGATGAGCCGTCAAAATGTTGTTTTCACATGGTTGTAGCTGGTCCTAGAGAGCAGCTCATCAGGGGCCATGTGTCTCTCTCAGCCTAGATCCCCACTTCTGGCAGCAGGAAGTAGCTGTTGCATCCACATGGCCCAGTATTTTGGATTCTAGACATGTCTAAGATACAGCAAGGAAGACATCCATAGGAGCTTTGGTTCACTGCTGCCTTAGCTGCTCTATGACCTACCCGTGCACTTACAAGTTTCAGATTATGCTACAGGCAACTCTGCAGTTCCTGAAAAGACTTATCTAGAGTGATGGCTGTTCATGAATTCCTAATGGTGGCTCTACCCCAATCCCACACCAAGCTTTGTACTTAGATAGACCTTGAGCTGATGTTCTATAAGGAAAAGTTTAGCCAAAAAAAAACTCTGAATACAATTTTACCATATACCTAAGGATCGTCAGGAAATATGTGTTTTCTATAAGGTTTGTCTCTGAGTTGGATGACAGTATTTGTCAACCTCATTTGGATTGTGTAGACATTTTGAGAACTCTTAGAAATTCCTTTAAGTAATTTTTTTTCTCCTCTTGATCCAAATCCTCTCAGAGACAAAAGGAAAGGTGTTGGGGGAGGCTTTGTTAGTTAACTGTTCATGTGAGGTCATCTTCTTTAGGAGACTGAAGCCTTGTGATCATTTGCATGTAACTAGCCTTTAAAAGTTTTAAAAGCTATGGGAAATTTATTAATTTGTTCTTCTCAGATATTAAGCATAGTATTTATGGGACTTTCCTCAGCTTTCAATGAAAACCTCTAGTTAAGTTTATTAATACAGATTATAAAAAAAATTAGCTTGTGCTTTCATGATGATATTTCTGGTACATAATGAAAAAGCAGACAGATTTGAAGAGATTCAATTACAAGTAGAGATTTTGGTTGAAAGGGAACAGGTGTCTGTTTTTATTTTCTTTAGTTCCAACTATCCTGTCTCAACAAACAGTTAAACTTATATCCATGTGTGATCTGTCCGTAGTCCCTGTGGGTGTCATTACACTCAATGACTGGCCAGATTTGAAAGGAAGGTTTTCCTTATCAGCATAATGCAAAGTTGCTGACAGGTTTGTGTTAGCTAACCCAGCAGGCCTTGGTGTTCTTGGGAGATGACCGATCTTACAGGTCAAGAACAGCTAAGAGGTTTTGTTTTCTTATTCCTCAAGCTAGTACATTTAGTTCTTTCTAGTCAAGAAAGTTCCATGATAGCATCAGTACATGAGGAGCTGGAGATGCCAAGGGTGCTGGTGTGTCACTGATGCAGCTGCCACGGCCCCCTCTTTCGTGGACAGAGCCCATGTGGAGCCTGTCTACTAACCAAGAGAGGTATTAAGAACAGAATCATTCCCTGAATCTAAAAGGAATGTCAGTCATGAGTAATATCACAGAGAATTGGTTTATGTAAAAATTATTTATGAACAAAGACATGGATTACTTCTTTAGTACTACACCTTTTAATTCTAAAACAAACAATAAACAACAACCAAAAAAACCCAAGTCAAACAAACAAACAAACAAAGAAACAATCTGATTCAATTTTGCCTCTCTTCTGGTCTCACGCTCATGTGAGCTGACACTCATGCAAACCCACCCTCCTGTGATCCTAAGTCCATAATTTTGCAGGACTCCCTCCCTGAGTCCAGCCAGTCTACTCAATAGTACTGTTCCCCATGTTAATTGGTTGTATTAGCAAACCAAGGTCATGTGCCTTTAAAGGCGTATATACATCTTGCCTAAGAAACTATTCAAAAGCAAAGCACATAAGGAGCCACCCATCATCCCAGCTCTGTGGCTGGGCTTGGTCCAGACTATATGGGTATTTCTGGGGTTCTGAAGGCATCTGGTTCTAGGTTGTTAGAGCAGCCATGGGCCTTATCTGCCAACATGAGACTTCTTCCTCAAGGTCTCCTCAGGTCTTGGTCAACTGCTGTTCTTTCTCAGTAGGTGTCCTTAGATATTTGAGACACAGAATCTGATCTGCAGTCTGCTCTAGTCTGACAGCATTAAATATGAAAGTTGTTTGATATTGTTTTTATTGCATGATTACTAAGGGCCTTTAATGAAGGAACAATAGTCAACACTTGGTTGTTTAATCAATATTGCTGAAGAACTAGCACGTGTAAAACACTAGTGGAGACCACAAAGAGAATGAGGAGTGGCCTCTGTCTAAAAGCAGATGCCTCTAAGAGGGCAGGTGGCTCCCAGGCAATCATCATAAGATGCATCATAGGATGCGTATGAGCAGGCCAGGGTACCAGAGCAGGGGAGCGCCCAGTGGAGCCCAGAGTTGTTTCCCTGCAGGGTGTCTTTCCAGACTAAGTCTTGGGGGAGAAAGGAAGAAGATGGGCAAGTAAAAGAGAGGAATTAGAACAGAAACACCTCCAGACCAGGCACAGGACACATGAAGTACTAGATGGCTCTATTGACGTCAGATCTTTACATAGAGGAGAGAGACGAGCCTGGATGTGGAGTGGGCAGCTTGTTTTCCAGACTGCTATTGTGAAGCCTCATGTCCTTCCAAAGCTGGAATGAACAGACAACTCTTTCATAACATCCCCTTGAAAGGGCAATGTTCCAGTACTCCACCTTCAATTTGTACAAAGCCTTTGAATCATATGTTTACAGTAAGAAATATAACCTAATTCATTACCACCCACATACAAGACTGTTTTCTGATTGTCAATACTGTCTGCCAGTCACGTTCACTGAATGGAAATAACTTAAGATATTGTTTGAGTAAATATACGTTTATGCACACACAGTTTAGGGAGCAGCACTGTGTCAGGCACTCTCAGAAAGCTATCACAGGAGAGTTGGAAGGCTAAAGAGGAGCTCTTCACGGTTTTCGAAGAACGACTAAGGTTTATGTGCGGTGTGACCAAGAAACAAAGTAGAAGAAATGGCAATGGAATAGGACATGTGCCATGCCATTCTTGGTCATTCAAAACTAGAAATATCAATTCAGTAAGGGCTGTGTATTGTGTTGACACTGTCTTTAGTTTTTATTGTGCTCCATTTTAGAAGATACACCACGTAGCTCTTTGGGTTGGAACCATATTTTAGTTTATTTCAGTCACTATTGCAAACAATGCAGACACAACTGCATGAGTTCAGCATCCCCAGAATAAAGCTGTCTCTCCTCCTGCTCTCATGGGGCCTCCTTGTCCTTTGTACAGTTTTTTTTTCCTATGAAATGTATGCTTTGTCTTTTCAAAACTATTATGTAAGTGTACATTAGAAGACAAAGTGGACTTTTTTTTTTTAATTCTGCGCTTTGCATACCTATAGCTGTGGCTCTGATCTAAAAGGGTGGAAGAAGTCACTGTAGAATTTGAAGCCGCCCCGCTCTGCTGGGAGAACGCGGAAGCTCTCTAATGGTAGAAAGTAACTGCCGAGCGCATTGCGTCAGAAGCCCCCAGGGTCTCCCGGAGTATAGAACGTGCCTGACTGTTTCCGCCACACTAAGACTTCCGGTTGCTTTGGGGAGCGGGGTAAAGAGAGCTGGCAGTGCAGGCATTGCTGCAGCTGTTGGTTTCACCCGTGGCGGTGTGTGTTCTGCTCTCATCTGCCGTTCTTGGAGGTCCTTCGCTGTTGCTAAGCTGGTAATTGTGTTGCATTTAGCACTCATTGCCCATGTCATCATCCAGAAACAACACACGGAAGGCTGGAATTAAAGCTGACGGCTAGTGCACATTTACACTGACCCTTGGTGTAACTTCATCATTGTCAGTTGGGTCACCCCTTTATCAAAGGAGTGATTGATGGACCCAGAGAACCCTCCTCTAGTCTGTCATTTACTCTTTGTTTTGCCTAAAAACTTTACTTCCTCTGATACAAATACTGCCTGGTTCCCGAATGTCATAAAGCCACCTGTGTGTATCCGAGTCGCCATGTCTCGCACCTTGCTTTTCTATGGTGTGTCTGTATCAGTCTGTTCTGTTCACTTTCTCATTTGTAGAGAACACTGAAATCCACTCTGAAACACTGGCTGCTCCTGCTCTACCTCCTCCAGCTCCTCCTAAACCTAAACCCAAACCTAAACCAAAAAAATCTCCTGTGCCTCCCAAAGGGGCCACTGCTGGGGCCAGCCACAAAGGGGATGAAGTGTCTCCTAATAGAAAAACTGTCAAGGCTCCCAGTAAGCAGGCCCCCATCCCTCCACCCAAGCCAACAAGCCGAAACCCACCCCGGGAGGCTGGTGAGTATGCCCTGGGGCATAGTGGGTAGGGTACAGGGTGTCAGGCTCTGGGGTATGGGGGTCTGTAGGTTCTTCCAGGAGTGTGGTCTTCTGTTGTCTCAGAAAGCAACACCAGTGGGTAAAGGTTTCTCACAGGAATCCTTCAGAGACTCCCTGGTAGCTATCTACTAAGAAAAAATTAACATTGTAGTCTTTGGAGTAAAGGTGAACTTTTAATCTTAGTTTCCACAATCAACACATAGACCCATTCCTTTAGCATGCCCAGGAGTGATGCTTACCTGATGAAACAGTATCTGGACATCAACTGACCTTCTGCCTATGTGAATTTATGGGCAGCTTCTCTGTGTTTCTCTTTTTAAATCCCTTAGGCTGGCATGTTAAAATGTGACTCGGGTCTTTGACACATTTGGTGGATTGTAATGTCTTAAATTTTCAACAGCCATAGTCATCTGTCCTCCGATAAAGTACAAAGTGTTCATATGGTCAGAGACACCCTCCCCTCCCATTTCCTACTCCACATACCATCATCTTGATGGGTTGAGAGTCAGTGCTGCCCCCTCACCTCCGCTCTGGGAAACCATCCGGTCAAAGCATCTTAGTGTGTTGTAATTACACATTGCCATCACAAATCATGAATAAACATTTGCAACTTATATACTGCCCATCCAGCTTTCTTTTTCAACCTTACATGCTTCATGAAAAGTGAAGATTCCATTTCTCCAGTGCAATCAAAGATGCCAGCTATGTCGTCTAACTTTTAAAAAGACACAAATCAAAAGTCTCATGCACAGTGTCTTTTCCCCATTAATGTGTGCATAAAAATTCTTTTGTACTATAACAAATTTCCTTTAAAATCGGCAGCCGCTTTTCAGAAATTAGCCTCAAGGATTTGCCTTAGCTTTATCTTTTTCCTCTTGTAATTTATACTTGTCATACTGAAATTCAAAGAAAGGTTTAGTTCACAATGTAACAGCTCTCTGAATGCAAGTAGACCTTTCCCTGGGTCCTCTCTTCCCAGCTTTGATCTTCATTGCTCAGGCCTCTTCTAATCTCTCTAAAGTAAAATATCTCAGAATGATGAGGCAGCAGAGCCTAAGGGTCATTTCCTTGGGGACTCAGTATCTTTTTTTATTGGCGTCTGTATGTCCCCCATGGCCTTGCAAAGCCTAGCAGTGGTATGTGACGTGACACAGGCACTGAGCTACTAAGTAAGGAAAATTCCCAAACTAACACTTTTCCCTTGGGAATTAAGAGCCTGTCTTGCACACATTTCCTTCCTCGCTCCGTCTCTAGGTGGTGTGAGATCACTGTAGACTTCGCTCAGACTCTGGGAAGAGAGCTGGTGAACACAAAGGCTGGAGGAGCACTCTTGATAAATCTCGAGATGATTACAGATCATTTCTTGAAGATTTAGCATATACTGATGTTGTTTCTAAGAGGATAGTATACTAGGAAATGCTCATTTTATCCAGCGCACTGATGTAAAAGGCGCAGGCTCCTTTATGCAAAATGAATACCACTGCTTCGAGGACTGTCACAGAGAAGTAGACTTTACATCAAGTCTCTCGAGTTTTCCATCGCACGTCTGACATTCTGAAAACAACCATCACCTAATGTTTTCCCCCACTAAGTGTAGAGGCCTTACAGATCCACCTGTCTATCAGTCAGAAACACTGTTGGTTTTGCCAGGATTTTGTTGCTATTAACAAAAATTTTCAACTCAGAAGTGAAATTTCATTTTTAGCCAAGGTTGATCTCAACAAAGCCCTCTCATGTTATAAGAGATGTTAAAAGCAAAATGTGTCTTCAGTTTTCACTCGAGGCTTTGGAAAAAAATCCTTTTTCTTTAAAATGTGATGGCATTATTTTCTGTCAAATAATGAAATCTTTCAAAAATGTTAAAATTGATACCATTAGCATTGATATGAAGAAAGTATCTGTATGACTTAACTAGGAAAATAGTTAAATATGTTTAAGCACAAAACCCTTCATATCTTTGTTATTTAAAAAATCAATTTAGAGTGGGGTTAGAGGTTTTTGTTTTTTTTTAAGTATGGTTAATGAGTTTAACTTGTAATCAGAGAGAGATTATCAGGTTCATTAACTCTACAGACAAGCCCAGATTTGTCAAAGGGGAAATCCAGCGATTGTGTGTATCTAAAATAGTAATTGCTGCAATCAGAGAGACCCTTGTAAGCCTGAATCTTGTCACTAAATAAGACGGGCTTCTTTACATTTCAAAATTAATGAAGTCATCTGTCTCATTGTCTGTTCCTTTGTTTGTTCTTCATTTCAACTCTCTCATTGACTTCAACAAAGTTTCATCCAGAGGTAAGTCACCATGCTACCTGTGTGCAGTATGGGATGGCCCTGGAGTTTTAACAAGCTATTTCTCATAGGCATGTGAAAGAAACTTTAGCTCCTTCTTGGAAAAGTAAGAATATGTAGCATTAGAGTAGAAGAGATTTTTGGAGAAAATGCAGATTAGAAAGGCCATGAGACAAAAAAAAAAAAAATCTCATGGTAGTTTAAACTGAGTTTTTAGGATGACTTAAAGAAATAATTCAAATATAAGCATTATTTAAAAGAAAAAGAGAAACGCTACTTAACTTGTTTTCCTATAAATGACTTAGCTGAAGTCAGCTCTACCCAGAAGTAAGCAGAGGTGCCCTGACAGTTCTTTGAAGACCTTCACCAGACATAGAAGCAAGCAAATCAGTCCTTTGAGCCCAGGAGCTCAAACCAAACGTAGGAAGACCCACTGAAGAGCATGAACATGAGGAGCCACACAGAGACACACACACACGCACACATGTGCAGGTGCTGAGAATGATAGTCTTCCTCTCCAGATTACTCACATTCTACCCATGTAATATTTTTTTAGAAAACATTTTTTCCTTGCATTTTGATGTCGGGGGCCAGTTCTCCGCTGTGATTGTCCCCTCTCTGTCCCCCCCCTCACTACTGTAGGTAGAAGTGTAGGCCAGCAGGACAGACTTCCTTCCCTGGAGCTTTGGGAACAGTTGCTTTGAAGTATGCTTTGAAGGTAGTGAGACAAATTAATTTGCTTGTGACCCAGAAAGAGGCTGGAAGCATATTCCCTGCTTCTTTTCAATACGGGCCACCTCTCCATCCCCAGAAAGACACAAGGAAAGAATGTCATTATGAAAGGCCCATTCGCATCCTGTGGGCAGCTTGCCAGTGGTATATGTTCCCTTCATAGGAACAAAGCCTTCTTTAGAGTCTGTAAGAGTGACTCGGACAAGAAGCTGCTGTCCTGTTTGGTTGTTTCAGGTGAAGATGGAGAGAGAAAAGATAGCGGCTTCTTGCCCTTTAGTTTCACCTTGAAGGTCACTTGCTCCCGCTGGGGAGGCGGGGACAGAAACCACGACTATTATCGTTATTAACTAGTTTTCTTAGCATTCATTGATCTAATGTATCTTAAAGGGAGAGTTTTAAATGTCATTGGCAATTGCCTCTTGGTCACTTAAAAATTATTGTATTCTTTGATTTTCAATGCAAAAATGTCTCTGTTATAGCTGGTTCTTCTCATCCGAAGAAAACAGCTGGCTTAAAAGCATCGGCATCGCCATCCACTTCCTCAACCTCTTCTCGTCCCAAAACATCCAAGGAGGCACTTGCTAGCAAAGCAGGCGTAGTGGGCACCACAAGGGGCAAGAAAAAACCTGGCAAGCAGCTGGCGATCTCCCGGCTGTCCTCAGACACAAGCGCTTCTGACACATCTAGTGTTAAAGGAGCACCCTCAGACAGCGGGGCAGAGAGTCTCAAACCAGAGGAGACTGTTGCTGCAGCAGAGCAGCAGGCCACAGGCAAATCCAAGGCTATTGTCCCTCCGTCGACGGCGGCAGCACCAGCTTCCCCGCCTGCCCTTCTTCTGCCCCTCGAGAATCAGTGCGTTGTTGCCTTGGACACTCCCATGGTCCTGGTCAGTGATGGACCTACTCTGCCCATCTCTGCCTTAGACACAAGCCAGCTTCTTTGGACTGAAGAGCCGACCAGCAGAACCACTCCATACTCAAGCGCTGGCTTCAGTGGGAGCAGAGAACATGCAAAATGGTGAGTTGGGACACAGAGCCAATATTCTAAGTACCACAGGCCACTGGAGTATTCTCTTGGAATAAAAGGATGTAGTCTGCTCCCATCTGTGTTAGATCTGCTGGGTGTTAGGTAAATGTACCTGCTGTCTCACCACTGGGTTTCCTAAGCCCTGATTGTGGAGTCCCACGGGCTGTGTAGAAAATCACAGTGCTGATGCCGACAAATAGACTTCAGCCCAGTGCCTTCTGTCAGCGTGGTTCATCATTCACCTTTCTCTCAGGGGCAGCTTCGTTCATTTGGTCCCAGATCGCTCACCCATTCTTGCTCAGTTCATCCCAGTGTAACAATTTTAAGCTTTTTTCCCTAGGAAATTTAAGACCAACAGTAAAGAACTCTTTAAAACTCTTGACTCCACTTTTACCAAGAGTAGAATGAGCTCTCTCACGCAAATTCTTCACAGAACTCTAATTTCTTCTGTGAAATCTTCTAATACTTTTTGGCAGGAACTGGTAGTAACTACTTAGAAAAGTTCTCTTACATGTGGAGTAGAAGTAGCCAGCATGGATTACGTACTTCCAGGTTCTTAGCAACCAGAGCCTAATGTGTTGCAGGCCCACAACACCATGTCCACTGAATTGTTAAGTGAACATGGAAAGGTGAGCTAAGTGCCTGTAGGGAAGGCCAGCCCACTTCAGGCAAGCTGAAGATGAGCTGCCTCTGATGATGGATTCTATAGATCCTAACAGAAGACATAGTGGACAACTCATCTTATTTTTGCTAAGAAAATAACTAACTGAAATGGACCGATAGACTTGATCTTGTCCCTATGGGCTAGTGGCCCATCATTGTCCAGCTGCCCAATTCAGAAACCATGATCTCATTAGGATCTTCACTCTCCTCTACTGTTGTCACTCACAAAGTCCTCTAAGCATGCCATTAAAGTTGAATTTGACCTCCTGCCCCATAGGTGTGGGGGCAGACTAGCACATTGTCTAATAGATGCAGTTGTCAGTTCTCTCTAGGGGAGATCTGGATCTAAATTCTAACCTTTTCCTCTTTCTAAAGTTTCTTTTTTCAATTTTTGGAATCATTTAATAGGATCTCTATTTTTAAAAATGTCATGTTAAGCTCTTAAAGATACTCAGTACATTAATTAGGGTGGCTTTGACCAAAATACTTTAATTATTTAATTGCTGGTAATAGTACCCTTCATTCATTGATCACTTGACCAAAGTCAGGAGCCAAGCACTACCCATTATTATTAAATTCACATAAGTTTTCTCTAGACTATCCCTGCTTTACAGGTATTATTATTGTTATTATTTATAATGTTGCAGCTGAGAGAGTTTAAGCAGTCTGATTAGAACCATCACCAAGTTAACTGGCCCGGTGAGAGACCAGTGCCAGCTCTCCACCAAACCACAGGCCTGGGACAATTTCCTGTCTTCCAAAATAATTACATCAACTTCTGCTCTTTTTATTTTATATCAGTTCATTGGTTCCTTATTTTTTTTATCATTTGGAAAAGTATCATTTTAAGAAAAGGCAGGAGAAGGTAAATAAATACCAAATTACAAATTATTTGTTTGATATTTTAATAAAAGCTATAGGGGACAGAAGACACTGAGATAGATGAGATACTATTTCTATTAGTCTTTGGTGGTGCTGCCACAGATGCCCTGAAAGAGGGTAGTTTATAATGAATGCGCATATACTGACTCAAAATTCTAGGGGCTGAGAATCCAGCATTGGATGAAAAAGTTCTTACTGCAGAAGGTAGCAGGGCTGAGAGAGCAAGACAGTTAACCCTGTCCCAGGATCCCTCTCTGTAACAGCTTTGCCCTCAGGAGGCCTTGCCTTTTGGGTGCTAATGCATTGAAAGTTCTCAGTACTTGCATCCCAGGGACACATCCAAATCCCCCACAGCAATGCCTTTCCTGCGTCAAGCACACAGCACACCTTATTTTCCTTGTAGAATTTCTCAGAACTGCCGTTACTTCAACTTCCAAACTGAACTTATTTTTTCAGTGTGTAATTTGGGTTTGTTTGCTCTGAACTGGGCAATGCATAAGCACCAAAGGAATAAATGTGGGCAAAACAAGCTATTTCCAGATAGTTTATTTTAATCAAAATATTGACCAGTGTGCTCAGGAAATCTCTGTTTAAGACAGGATCTCAATTTTGGAAAGTGGGCCGGGTATATGGTTCTGTTGTTCAGTATGCTAAAGAGAAAGGTAAACAGTGTGCAGAAGTAAGGCCTCAGAGAGCTCGTATCCATAGGCAACCTGACCCTGCCCAGCTCATTCCCATGCACATTGGAGAGTATGTTTATTGCGCTAAGTGCCACACTATATACTAGGAACTTAATGTCTTGTTATCATAGATGCATGGAGAGTTTTTGGATGAAGAAACAAGCATGTATTTCCCATTTCCAGGGATGCTGTGACTGTGGGAATAAGCCTGGGTCTCATTTAACATTGAGGGTGTGTGTCATATATTTTCTTATCAGCCAGAGTAGCTCTCAGAGTTTCCTAGAAGAACTCATTTTCTTCTTAGTATATTTTTTAAGTGTAAAAAGTGACATTATAATGCATTCTTTGGGGTAGTTTCTGTTTGCACTTGACTTAATGAGCCTGGAAGATGTAGTCTCTCAGCTTTTCTCCCAAATTCTCTCTCTTTCAAGTGGAATTTGAATTGAAGGTTTTGGCTCTCACTCACTTGCTTTCCTTAGAACTTTCCCTGGGTTATATTTAGACATCCAATGTGTGAAAACTCTGTCATAGTATGAAAAGCCTTCTGTTTGGGATACAAATATCAAAACCTGAAATAGGGCTAGTGGTTGTATATAAAAATACCTACCTCTCTTCCTGTCTTGCAGGCTGCTGTTCAGTATGTTTCTATTCACTTACAGCTTTAGCCATGACACAGACATCTCTATATTGTGAGGCAGAAAAATACAACCCATTTGAGGTCGTATTTAAAAATGACTTGTTGAGTCCATTCCACAAAAATTTATTGAATGTGCTGTGTTGTCCAGTGTTCTCAGGAACCATAAGAAGCAAGGTGTGAGCTGACCAATGCATATGGGGGGCATATTTTATATTAACTAATTATAATCATGACAATATAACATTTAGTAAGTAGACTAACAGTCTCAATGTGGATCTCACACTGCACTGGTCAGGTTGGATGGGCTATGTACTTATGACCTTTCTTGGATCCATGTTGTAAATTTCCTAACCACCTTATCAGTTTATATAGTTATGAGTTGCTGAGCTCTACAAACTGCAAAATATACCATTGGCAAGGTTAAAATAAGTAACATAATAGATTAGTAACTAATGGCACAGTAACAGGATCAAGAACTGAAGTACCTTGTTCTGCTATATGCAAAGGGTCTTGTTAATTAACATAGCTTTTAAACATAATGTAGTCACCATAGTGACAGTCACCTCAAAATAGAATAGCTTTCTGCAGCAATCAGCTAATAATCTAGACTGTGGAAATGTTTCTCTATACAAATAAATCTTCCCTTGCTCCTGATGACACTTCATTCTGTGCTGTTTCCAAAAGAGTGAATATAGAATCCCTATATGATTCAACAATTCTCCTGGGCTCTAGTTTAAAGAACTGAAAGTGGGGAATGGACTTGTACACCAGTATATGTCGAGTTCGTATACAGTCACCAAAAGGTAGAAACAGTCCAACCATGCATTGGCTGATAAATTAGTTACCAAATGTGGCATAGACACACAATGTCATATCACCCTGCCTTCAACAGGAAGGAAATTCTGACACTGCTGTGCTATGGATATCCTGACATGGTGTTAAGTGAAATGAGTTACAACCAGAGGTTTGCATAATTCTGCTTATATGAGATTGAGAGAATAGTGTCACAGACACAGAGAGTAAAATGGTGGTTTCTTAGGGGAGAGAACTGTGGGGAGTTGTTAGCTAATGGGGACAGAGCTTCAGCTTAGAGAGATGAAAACGATCCGGAGATGTGGGGTGGCATTACACAGCAAGGTGAATGTATTAATGCCCTGGAAGGAGGCACTTAACATTTCTTAGGAGGAGAAACTTAGTGTTACATAATTTAAAATGAGATTTCAGGGACTGGAAAGACAGCTCGGTGGGCAAAGTGCAGACTGTGTAAGCGTGAAGACCTTCACTTGGCCCCTGCACCCATGTAAAAGCAAGGCATAGTGGTGCACATAGGTAATACCAGTGTTGGAGATAGGAAGGCAGCAGTGACAGGCAGATCCCAGGCAGCTCGCTGGCACCAGTCCAGCTGGTATATTACGTTCTGGGTCCATTGAGAGACCAGGTCTTAAAGAATAAGAATGATAAAGGAAGACATTCAAACTTAGTGAACCCTCACATTCACTCAAGTAAGATTTCATATACCTCTTTGAGAACTATTTGGGTTGTTCGGCGTTTCTAAGTAAAAAATGGAGAGTCTTGGAAGTGACTGGTCTTATAATCACAAAACTGGGTTTAAATTCCTTTTGTCCTAATGAAGTTTGCCCGTGTGCATTAGTCAAGTCTCATTCAGGTTGTGATGTTGTTGTTTGTCTCAGGGGAGGGCTGAGGGTTGGGTTTTTGTTGTTGTTTTGGTTTTATTTTTTTCCCCTGGGACAATATCAGACACACTTTTCACTGAGTAATCTTTCAGAAGTGGGACATCCAACTGTGACTTCATCTATTTCTATCAAAAGGTATTGGGGAGATTCCCTGTATCTTAAAATGGTGATTACACAAATTCTGAAGTTAAATGGTTTTGTTGTCCCGTGCATAGTTTGGGGAAATGGATGAGCGCCCTGTAGCCCTCCTCTCATTTGAGTGGTCAAGGATCATTGCCCTTTGTTCTTCTAAAGCTCCCTTCCATCAACCGCTTTGCATCTTCTGTGTTACTCTAGTAAGAGGTGACCTTATACACGAAGAAATGGAAGCACAGAAAGGATTTAGGATTTTTGCCTGTGGACACACTGGCTGGGAAGAAAGTGGGATTTGTTCCAATGTTAATAAGATAAATGTTTGCCTGTGTGACATCCTGGGTGCTGGGATGCGGAGCACTATGAACCCTGCTTGTCAAAGGCATGGGTGTCAGAAGGCAAACAGGTCAGAGATGCTAAGCTCTGCAGTGGGGTTGTGTTTGGGTCACTATGAGAACAAAGGAGTAGGGTAAGGAGCTCAACTGCATGATCCAGAAACATCTGCGAAGCTGATGCTTTACGTTTAGACTTAAAGATCAAGCAGTAAGCCCACACAGACTCAAATACCGTGGGGCTTTTAATTCATTATTGTTGTGATCATGCGTGTGTATGTGTATGCGCATGTGTGCATGTACATGTGTGGATCTCAAGTCACCTCAGCTGTCTTTCCTCAGATGTCATCCACTTAGAGACAGTGTCTCTTACTGACCTTGTAGGGCATGATGGCTGGCCAATGAACTCCAGAAACCTGCCTGCCCCTTCGTGCTAGCACTGAGAGTATAAGCAAGCACCACCACCAGCTATAACTCTTTAATGTGAGTTCTGGAGATTAAACTCTCAGGTATTCAGGCGTCCACAGCAGGCATTTACTAAGCAAGCCATCCCTAGCCCGAGCCCACCACTCTTTGGACATTTCCACTACTTATGGACAAATATGTTTGCAAGATACAGTTTCACTATATTCACAAACTAAATGTGTTAAGTATCATATAATGATAGCTTCTCATGCTGCAAATATAAATATAAAAATATAAAACCTTAACAGTTAAGTAATGCACTTCCGAGTTGGCTCTGTTGGTTGGCTGTCTCATGGTGTTTCTCTCTTCTCCGGAATGAAGAGTATTTCCCACACTAGCATGCTTTTCATGGCGCTGGTATCCAGAAGGGTTGTTCTAAACTTCACATTACTCTCTGCTTTTTCCCCCTTAACAGTTTTATAACCAAAGATGAGCTGGAAACAGCTGGACCTCAGTTGCTGACTCCTGAGCAGATGGGGGACTCTTCAGAATCCTTCAGTGCCACAGAGGAAGAAGCCCCAAGAGAGTACCAAGCCAACGACTCAGACTCAGATGGACCCATCTTGTATACTGATGACGATGAGGAAGAGGATGATGATGATGACGGCAGTGGAGAAAGTAAGAATATTTCCCAAGAAGAGGAGGAGGAAGTTGTGTACAAAGAGCCACCTACTGTTCAACACAAAAGCCTTGTCAGCCACCACCACCCAGTGTTTTCCTCCCCTCGCTTCTTCTCTCAAGTTAGAAATATATCTATCCTAGTTAGAACTGGCGACACAAACCATTGATCCCAGCTACATGGGAGAGTGAAGCAAGACTACAACCTGTTCAAGGCAAGCCTTGGGTACAGAGTGAGTTCAAGGCTAGCCTAGGCAACTTCATGAAACCATGTCTCAAGCTAAAAACTAAAAAGAGGTGTGGAGGATAGCAAACTGCCATGAGTTCATGGATTCAATTCTTAGCACTGCAAGAAAAATATAAAATGTGCCTGTCCCAAAGTTTAGCTCCTGATGGCAGGTTTTTTTCCAGAAGAGGATACCACATAGGGTGCCATGCCCTTATCAATATGTGTAGACTGGATATTTGTGTTGATACAATCTAAGCTTTCTATAAACAGGCTTTTCCTAGGAAAGGCAAAGGTAGACATTCCTGCAGGGACCTGTTCTTAAAGAAAGAATGTTGTGAAGAATGTCATTCCTTTGCTTACTGGAAGTGTTAGGAGATTTCACTCATTTTATAATGTAGCTAGAAAAGGGAAGCGGAATGAGTCAAGAATAACAAACACTTTGTTGAAGGTCAACTTTCTCACTTGTCCACTATCACTAAGATAGGATGCCTTTTAGAAAGGAAGGATCCTGAAGAGGAGCGAAGGCCATGGCTGTGTCTAATTAAATGGCTGGAATGTGCTGTTACAATGGGGTTTGGTTTTGTTTTGAATTTAGGAGGAGTTTGACTTGGGAGGAATTCAATGTGGGATTGAATTTATAGATGATTAAATGTTATTAGTAGATAAATGATTTGATAGAAATTTGTTAATTTCCCCTCATTAGCATCCTTCTGACAGCTACTGTCTGCTGGGAGGTTAGGAATGCCTGGGTGACTGAGGGTTAAAGCATTTCTATATAGGGTAGGCTTTTCGCCAGCATGACGCCTGGCTGTGGGGGAAGAGGATGACAGGGATTAACTGTACAGAGTAAGGAGAGTGGATAAGCTTTTGATTTGAAAAGAAAGCAAAGGCATTGTGCAATCAGTGTTTTCCATGATCCACCCTATCAGCAGAATAAACTTTAGCTATCTCCATCCAAATGATGAGGTGATACTTCCAAGCTTGTTCATGGTGTCTTGGGAATTTTTTCCCCAGAACATTAAAAAAAAAAATCCTTCAATTCTTGTTCAAAATGAACTATCTCCAACTCTCCCCTCACCCCTTGGACTGATTAGGTTTCCCCTCTTGCATGCAACGAAAAATTTTAGCCCAGGTCCTATTAAAGTTCAGGCTCACGTAACCAAAGCCCTGCTAGGGTGAAAACTGATGTACCCTTTTTCAATCCTCAGGTGCTTTGGCAAGTAAGATACGACGAAGGGATACTCTTGCCATAAAACTTGGCAACAGACCATCCAAGAAAGAACTGGAGGATAAAAACATCCTACAGCGAACATCTGAAGAAGAAAGGCAGGAGATCCGACAGCAGATCGGGACCAAGCTGGTCAGGTACTTGCTGGCATGTGAGCACAGCTCTGACTGATTCGTAGGAGTAGTCTTCCGTGTCTCCTACCTGCCAGGGGTCTTGGTGAATTCACCAGGTTTAAGTAGTCCTGGCCCATCGGGTTTTCTAAACTTGGTCTCAGATGTTGAACCACTCAAAGAATTTGCCTTTTGGTCAGTTTTCCAGTAGCTCTGAGATCTCCAAAATCTACCTTACATGTTTATATACTCTTCCAACAATTTATCAGTTATAAATACTCAGGGTTTGATGGCTGACTGATCTCTGCTGCAGTTATTCAACTGCACCATTGTATAAAAGGTATAAATAATATATAAACAAATAAACCCAGGAGTGCTTTAATAAAATATGTTTACTAAAAAGCATGGCATGAAGAATTTGGCCTGCAGTCCACAGCTTGTCCAGCATCTGTTCTAATCTGAGGACTCATTGGGATTTATGTGAAAACTGTGAGGTCCACATGGGCTGTGAGACTGGAGAAGTGCCAAGCCTCAGTGGCCTAGCTTTGTGCTGGTCACGTTAGCTGTTAGAGGCTCTATACCAGGGCTACCAGAGCTACCAGAGCTACCAAAGAGCATTTGCCATTCTCCATAGGAAAAGAATCCCCCAAGGCCCTTCCCTGCCAAAAGGGTGGCTTTCCGTGACAGCGGCTGTGGCTCCTGTCTCCAGGGAAGGGCCACCCTCCTGAAGAATCCTGAAGGCCTGGGGATCCCCAGCACTTGTGACTCCCTCCAGGAGTCCAGAAAGTGTTTTGAGCAAATTGCCAGGGTCTCCTTGTCACTGTAGAGTTTTCACCTCAGCCCTAAGCCTGGACCATTTCCTGCCCCAGGAAAGAGCTAGCAGAATTCAAAGGAACTTCATGTCAAATTTGTCTTCTTAACAAATAAAAGCAGGGGCCTCTCTGGGGCCTCTGGGAGAGGAAGGGGGCTGCTGAAAACCATGCAGTCCCTCAGAAACAAGTTAGGATCACTGTTCATCTGTGATGGATTTCTTTTATACCATCTCCTCTACACCACACACAGGAAAACATGTGACAAATGTGTTTTATTATTTTACTGCCTTTGTTTATGTTTTGTTGTGAAAAAAATTCAATTATTGAACAACAATGCATGTAAAATGATAGCAAAATAGGATAAACTCCTTAAAAGCAAAGAATATTAGTGTAGTTTATCATAGTGAAGGATTTCCCTTTTAAGTGAATCACAGTGCCAAGATAATCGCTCACTTGGTAAAATGCTTGCTATGCAAGCACAGGGACTTGGGCTCCATCTTGAGCACCCAGGTAAAATGTTATTATCCTACAAAAGCCAGAAACATACCAGAAGTAAAGGCTCTAGAAATTATGCTAACTGTGTTAGTACATAGAGAAAACCTAAAATCATTTTTCAAGTGAGCAAAATTTTCCTACTCTTTTTACTCTAAATGCCTAGTCATAGTTATTTGTAATGGAAAAACAGTTATAAATTATAGGACCAAAATGCTGTTATTACTCGTAGTTATACACCTAGAAAACTCTGTAAAAAGCAAAACTGCTACATAATAATTTCTGCAAGTTCAAAAATCTAAGGTTAGTCAATTAACATGAGCATCATAGTAATGCTGCCATTGACACACAACGGGAGAGGACAGCGTGTGGGAGAGATGGCTGTACTTGCAACGGCCGTTTAAAGAGCCAACTGTTTCTTTCACCTGAGGCTCAAAACACTTCTAGTTCAGATAAACACAATGGATGGAATGGATTTAGAGAGTAGAAAGAATAAACACTTTTATCAGTGAGAAAAATTCTTCACACAGGTTGATCAGATGTGCCACTTGTGTGAACCTTGAAGGAAAGTAGATTTTTTTTTTCATAGAATTGGGGCATTGATGGTGTTTCAGTTTTATCAGAGGAAACAAGACAAATGTCACCTCTTCTAATGTGAGCTAAGGGAAGACCAAAGTTCATCCACTGAGATGGAATGAAAAACCATTGGTGGCACGTTTGAAAACATTTGAAAGTGTGATAAGCTTAATAGTGAGGGACTAATCACAGTCAGTGAGTTTGGGCTAGAGTGAAGCCCAGTGCTAGAGAATTGCTGAGCAAATATAAGACCCTACACTTGATCCTAAACACTGCAAATGAATGAATGAATGAGAGGAGAGGAGAGGAGAGGAGGGCTTATTTAAAACTAAGAAAAATACTGGCAGAAATGTATATAAAACAAGATAAAAGATACCCACTGTTAGATGCCTCTCATAAAAACAGAGTTCTTAAATTTAAAGCTTTAACTACCTGGACCACAGTAAAATTAGGTGTTTATTTTTTAACTTAAATTGCATAGACTTATTAAACTTGTAGCTCACTATTAAAAATTAAACCAGCATTTATGGGAAAATAGCATACTTTGTTCTTGATCAATATTTTTTGAAGTAGTTTAACACACTGATAAAATAATTATGAAGTGATTTCTTTGCATAATAATTCCATCATGGAGACATATGTAAGACAAAAAAAAAACCTACAATGATTCTTTAAAGAATGGTTTATAAAGATATGTATTATGAGATTGTTTATAGCAGTGACAAATTAAAACAAACCAAGTGCACAAAACCAGGACACTGGTAAGAAAAAGGCAAAAACTTTAGTCTTCTACCAGTCTCATAAAGGGTTCCTTGGAGAGGATGCCCAAGCTTCCTCGGGAAGCGCAGGAAGTGTGGGCATAGATTAGAATGGTGGACACCAGTTCTAACAGTGCATCTTGGGTACTGCCTGTGTCTTGTATGGGCTAGTAGGCCAGTGCCACCCATCAAATTCTTAATATCTTTGTTAAGCACACACATGATCTATATTTTAATTTTTTAATACTGTAAGGTTTGTCCTTAGTAATACATGAATGATAAAGGATGGTTTTTCAGTGAACACAGCACATCTTACCCATCTTGCTCAATATTTTACCCACAGTTAGAATTTACATAGCACATTTTAAGTGAAATGAGGTAGGAGTGGAATCTGCTTGTGTTTTTGTTTAAGCAAGTAAATTAATCTCTTTCTTCATCTGCATGTTGGGAGCTGGCAATTACCTTACTGAGTTGTTTTAAGGTTTCTTCCAGACACATTAGGCATTTCAGCGCAATACTAGGAACTTTGAAAGTAGGACTAAAGGTAGATGTGGTTATTCTCATGGTTATCTGTGCTTTTAATAGTCAAGTCTTCTACATGTTTTCATGTATGGATAAAAAACCCAAAGGCTTTCGTTCTTTTTTTTTTCCATCTTTTTTTAATTTTAGTTTTTCTTCACAATTTATTACATCTTCTCATTGGAGCCCCTTCTTCAACTCCCTCCAGTCCTACCCTTCTTCCCTCCCCCCTCATCCCCTTCCCCTAGGCCACTGAAAGGGGGGAGTGCTCCACTATTGCCATCTGCCCATAGTTTGTCAAGTTTTATCGGGACTGCCTGGATCCTCTTCCTCTGTGGCCTGGTAAGGCCCCATCACCAGGGGGAGGGATCAAAAAGCAGACAACTTGAGTTCATGATAAAGGCAGCCCCTGTTCCCCTCACTCATAGAGCTACATGGAGACTGAGCTGCCAATCAGCCACATCTGATCAGGGTCTCTAGGTCCTCTCCATGCATGGTCCTCCGATCATCCTGAGTGAGATAACCCAGAAACAGAAAGATACACATGGTATACACTCACTTATAAGTAGATATTAGCTGTATAATATAGGATAGCCATCTACAGACCTAAAGAAGCTAAACACTAAGGAGGACCCTAGGGAGGATGCTTAAATCTCATTCAGAATGCCCAACAGGATGTACACCAGAAGCGGTGGAAGAGAGGAAACAGGATGGGAGTCTACTATAAAGGGTCCTCTGAAAGGGTCCACCCAACAGGGAATCGAAGTAGATGCTGAGGCTCACAGCCAGACTTTGGGCAGAGCGCAGGGAGTCTTATGGAAAAAGAGAGGGGTGAGAATAGAGGGACATGGAGGGGATAGGAGCCTCAAAAGGAGACCAACAAAGCTAAAAGGTCTGAGGCCAGGGGTCCTGCAGAGACTTTCATTTTTAATGCAAGACAACCTTTGAGGTCCCATTTTAGTCAACTGTAAGATTTTAAAAGGTAGGAAAAGAAAAGAAAGCATTCCAGAGGAAGGAAGTTCCATCAGTAACAGAGAGCCAACACACTTGGCCATGACACACCATCACACTGGCAGTGCACACATCTAGCATGCAGGGTAGTCATGGTGTAGACTCCAGCTTGGGTACAGCTGCTCCCCAGGGTGTTTTGGGGATTCATTTACTCACCTTAATTTCAAAGTAGTCCCAATGAAGATCAAACTTCAACAAAAATTTGAGGAGGCATTTGAAGGATCATTAGTTGGTCGTGGTCCTAACACTGAGCATTTGGTAGGTCCAGTAAACATTACATTGAAGTTGTCTTTTATGTTCATTCATCTTAGTTACACAAATTCAGCCTACATCCTGAGGAAATCTTTCACTGTGATTAACGAGAAATTAATCATGTAAACAAGACAAAGAACGAAGTTATGAGGAGTTTCTAGGAGTTTCTGCTCTCATGTGAAGCAGTTAACTACTAATCCTGGATGAGCCTGGCTTATCTCAACGGCAGGGAAGAGGGAGCCGAATAGCTTAAGATAGCATTGTGTATAATACATTCACTTACAGTGCCTGACACAGGCTTTCCCGTCAAACCCTGAGCAGCATAGATTGAGCAACTCATACACTGACAGGAACTTTGCAGCAGCAGCTGAGGCCTCAGTGCACTGTACATTAATTAAGTAAGCTATCAGTTAAGCTGCTGTAACACGCCAGGGAAATGGGAGTTCAAGCAATGTATGTTGATTTTTTTTTTTTCCTTACTGGGCAGTTTAGAGGAAGTTAGGCCACCCAGCGTGATGAGAAGTTTCTCCTCTTCTCCGAGGCCCAACAGCCAGACTCCTTCTGCTTTGTTAATTTCTTATGCCCCTGGGTAATCTCATCTGCAAGATCAAAGCTGGCTCATAACACCATGTTCAAGGGCAGTCTGTCCAAGAGAGAAATGGAAAGCAAGGACCACACACTCATCTTAGTTGAGGGAAAAAAAAAAACAACTTACAAACTTCATTCTGTTCCTGTCCCATTGCAAGAAGGAACTCACAGCCCACACCTGGCTCCTAGTGAAGCTGTGATCTGTAGACATGTGCCCAGCCAAAGTCAGGTGCCTGTCTTTCAAGGATGAGTAAAGGGGAGATAGTTGAAAGTCTAAGCCGCACTTGGTAGTGTCCAAACAGATTGAAGGGAAACATTTATCTTATAGGCTTACAATTTTTTTGTTTATTTCTCAAGATATAACAGTGTCTAGTTTTGCTGTTTTGTTTGTATCTTCCACCAAATGGGCCTCATTTGTAACTTGTAATGTAATCATCTTGTGTAACCTGTAGTATATTCATTTTGTCATGGTAGGAGACTCAGCCAGAGGCCAACAACTGAAGAATTAGAGCAAAGAAACATCTTAAAACGTGAGTATATGTTGCTATACGATGGTTCCTTGGGTGATCAACAGTAAGGTGCCCCCGAGGGAGCCCATCCATCAGGAGGGAAACACGATTCACAACTGACTGGCCTGTGTATGTCATATGTGTTACTATGTGTTTACATATTTTAAAAAATAATTCCTTGGTTTTTATATTTCTCTTTATGGCTTTAAGCCTGATGTCCCATAAAGTGGAGTCTGCATCATAGCAATTATTTTTGAGAAAAATGAAATGTATCCCATGTGTTCTTTTACCCAAATATTAAAGCAAATGCTGTAGCTTACTTTAAAATAACTGCCAAAGAAAGAATCCACAAGGAAATCAATCAAACATTCCTATATTGTTATGAATAATAAAGTTTGTTGCTAGGTTGAACAAATGTCCCAATTTAAAATTATGGTAAGAGGGGTTTTTCAAGGCATTTCATTTTCCTTTGTTGTGATAACTCCTCTTCTTTCTTGGGTTCCTTGTGGTTTCTTGACACTTAAAGAGCTCTCCATTCATTTCCCACTTTATTTTTCCATTCTGACTTCTGGTGGCAAAGTATGGGAGAGCCCGGTAGAAACAGTCTGTCCCACCATTCTCTGGACTTGTAGGTGTTAGCCCAGTTCCAAAGAGCTCTTTCTGTTGTGGTCACTCAAAGGATGGGAACCATCAGAACCTCCAGCAGGGCTACAATAGCACTAAGCCATTGGCATGGGATCATCCATTTCAATAAAGCTGGCAGAGTACAGTCGACCCGCTGGATGACCCCATGCTCTAATGAGGTATTCTCCTTTCTAAAGGACAGAAAGATTTTTGTAGTATATTTGTAGGACTGTTGCCATAACCGAAACAACCCAACAATGAATAGTTACTGGTACAAGGAGGACCAACCACCTAGGCTGTAGTATCTCTTCCCTGCTGTACTTTTTCTGTTTATTTGTCAGCATAGCTTGATTAGAACCCATCAAAGTGCCTACTAATGTGCAGAAATGCACGCTGGAAAGGCAAAAAGGTGGCTACAAAAGAAGGGTGCCTTTTTTACTTTAGAGACATCTAATGTTGACATGAAAACAAAACAGCAAGAAAGTGTCAGTGTTTTCCATCATGCATTCCTCAGGCATACTCGCTGAGTTAAAGTTTAAGCTCAAAGGTGAACCGTGAGCTCCTGCAAGTATAGAGGACATGCCTTATTGGATGTCTGATGAAATAGTTTGAAAAGAGGACCTTGAAAGTTCGGGGTAATCCTGCTTTGGGGGACCAACGTGCCAAGCCACAGTGGAGTTGAGTTATTTGAGGAACTCTTTCATGGATCCGGAAATTTATTGCATGTTGATCCTAAGTGCCGTGTTGGCTTTTGTAGCCTCTGTTTTCCTGGAGGTTCGGGAAAGAGTGAAGGACCAAAGTCAACTCAGACTTGACTCCAGAGCCCTGTTTTACTTCCTTCTAAGTTTCTGTTGATTCTGGAAACAGGAGGTCCATTTCCAGTCTGGAGAGACTGATACCTGGCTCCAGGTCTCCTGATACAGGCCAAGGGAAGCAGGCAAAGCTGGGGAGGTTCTTTCCACTGAGCGGCACAGGGGCTTGGCCCGCAAACACTTCATTCAGCCCCTTGCCTCTGTGTTCTTCTGTACTTTCCTCTTTTTGCTTGAATATTTCATCTCCAGTTTTTCTTCAAAAGCACCAAGGATATATAAATGAAGACACCAGAAAACTCTGTCTGTGACACAATGTGGTTTTAAAGTCACATAGATATTCTCTTGAGGGCTAGGAAAGTGATTCAAAGCATAAAATATTCAACAATTCTCTAAGCCACGCCCACCACTTTAGTAACCATGGCTGAGATAGCAATAGATACCCGCAGCTATTCTGTAAGAACATGGAACAAACTTGAAGTCATAGTATTGTGGCCCTTATACTCCCTACTCGGTTTCTTTCCTGTGTCGGGGAGGGTGTTTTTTTTTTAAACAACTGCATTTATATTGTTATATTTGGTTATTTATTTTCAGACTAGTCCCTTAAAGTCAAGAACTTACATAGGAAGTCCCTTTTCCTAACTCTAGATGATCAGGAAAACTGCTGTGCATGGCACACCTTTTCCATAAAGGACCTGAGACAGAACACATTGCTCGTATGTTCTGTTGTGACTCTCATTCTAAATGTATTTTCCACAGAGGGAAAAAAAAATTACCCAGGCCTTAAGTTCTGAACTTTTTTCTTCAACAATTAACTGTGAAATTTCTTAAACCTACAAAAAGTGATGGACTTTTACAGAGGGCAACTAGCCATGTGCTTGCCATTTATATTCTGCTGTTGACGTCCTTGTTCTTCATATACCCATTGATTTGGGTTTTTTAACATATATATGTGTTAATACATGTGTGTATGTGTGTGCATGTGTGTGTGTGTGTTTGTGTGTGTGTAGACATTTCAAAAGTTCATAAATGTATTTTCCTTGTTGAAAATACCTACCTGGAGCCAATGAGATGGCTCGGCAGGTTAAGGCACTGCCGCCAAATCTAATAACTTGAGTATAATTCCCCAGGATCCATATGAGTCTACTCCTACAAGTTTTCTTCTGACCTCTACATGTGTGCTACGGCAATGTAATTGTGAGCACATACACAATAAATAAATAATTATTTTCAAGTAAAACCAAACAAAAAGCCACCCACATGGAAACATGTAACACACAAAACAGATAAACAAAGCCACAATGAACAAATGGCAAGAGATGCCCAAGTTTGATTTCTCCCAATCAGTGGCTCATCAGTGTGCTATACTCCAGTTGTTGGTTTTGATCTTTTCCCCCTCTTAGCTAAACCACACAACGTTGGAGCCACACTGACTAACAAGGCAGGTTTCTGCAGTGCCCACAGCCTTTAAAGCACATATATTAATGGACTGTTTCTTCACATGCTTCCCTGTGGCTGTCTGAGGCAGCACCCTTCAACTCTTATGCAAGACACTGACCAAGAGCTCTGTCACTTTCTTCATAAGAACCTTTCATCCATCCCAATGCCCAAAACAGTTCACATCATACTGTACAGTTAGTCTTCTAATTAAGCAAAAGGTGAAGGAAATGCACCCTAAATGGGCACATCGGTGGATATTTAAGTACCAGCTTCACCGTTTAACCTTGACCCTGTCCCACTCTGCCAAGACTCAGAGGCTGCTCCTCGGCAGCTTCCCTCCATCCATTACTCTCTTTAGAAGTATCACTTCAAAGGTGGGAAATGTCAGAAGTCCCAGATGGCAAGTCTCTGTTTACTCCTGCTCCCTATCTGCCGGTGGCACTTCCCTATTAAACGTCACTGGCTGTCACCTTGTACAACATCCTTAATAGGGCAAAACTAGTATTGCCTTCAGAGAAATGACGTTCTACATAAGTCATGAAAACCTTTGGGATTTTGTTTGTGTGCTTGTGTCTCTTTGAAAAACGCACTAAGAAAGGAAGCGCGGGAGGTGAGGGCCTGGGGAACTGGCTTAGCAGCTGAGAGCATTTGCTGCTCTCACGGAAGACTGGGTTTGAGTCCCATCATTCATGGCGGCTCACAGTCATCTCCAGTGTCATTTCCAGGACATCCAGTGCCCTCTCCTGACCTTCGTAGATACCAAACACACACATGGTGTACAAACATGAATGTAGGCAAAACACTCCTAAAATAAAATGAATAAATTTAAATTTTAAAAAGAGTAGCTTAAAATAAAGAAAGAAAAAAAAGAAATGAAGTGTGGTAGGCATACAGGTAGAAATGACTAAAATTATATTTAAGGACTATGTTTTTCTTTAAATAATTGTATTATCACAGTTCTTGCCTTCTAAAGCTCTGATTTTAATCATATTAACAAGAAGTTTGGAATTTGTCTAATATATATAATAGTCAATTCACAGGCTTCATTCAGTTCACGTTAAGTAATTGACCCTTTGTCAATTTTAAGGGTAGAAAAAGACATGTTTCTGTGAAGCAATCAGCAAAGCTTACATTACAAAAATCTGAGATAGAACCAAATTCATTTGATGCAGGACCTTCGAGCTGCCACTTGTCTAAAGGTTGATTTCAGTTTGTATCACTGTACATAGTGACATGGATCATCTTCCTTGTAATTAAAAGATATATTTCAGAAGAATACAGAAACTTCATTATGTCTAAAGAAAAAATGTAGTGGCTTCAATGAGCAAATAGCTGAAGGTGCTGCTCATCTTCAATACTAATGTTGTACTCATGAAACCAATGGCCTTACTGGTGAAAAGGCTATTTGAATTTTTACAGTAAATACATCTTGGGGTTGGAGAAATTGCTGAGTCAGTAAAGCGCTGGCTGTGCAAGCATGAGGGCCTGAGTTCTATCACCAGCACCTCACTTAAGAAGCTGGGTGTGGTGGAGCAGAGACACATGGATTCCTGCGGCTCTCCAGTCAGACACTGCAGCCTAATCAGCAAGCTTCAGGTCCCAGTGAGAAACACTGTCTTAAAAACCAAGGTGGAAAGCAGCAGATGATGACATTCAAGGTCCTCTGACCTGTACACACACACACACACACACACACACACACACACACACACATACACACACACACTCATAGATGTGTTAAAGAAATAAAGCCTTTACATAGAACTCTCTTTACATAGAAGAGAGTTTTTCTGGAGCCTTTTAATTGACCATCTACAGTACAGTCTTTCTTCAGTAGAGTCTTTAGAATATAAGCATTAGCACATAATTTACTATGAGGTAAAATCAATGCCTTACTTAACACAGATGAGATACAAGAAGCAGCAGACAAGCTTTTCAAATATGCATACCATAAATCCCCAAAGCTGTTTATTTCTTTTAAAATTCTGAACTTTTTTGCACTCCTCTCCATTGGACTGCATGAGATTGCACTACTTGATGAAGCACTAGAGGAAAAGACAGCTTTGGAAAGTTAAAGTCACAAGAAAATAAATAATTTCTACCCACAGTACAACATAACCCCATTTAGAACATTGGCTTGAAAGCCAAGTCCCAAGGAATGCTTACATTTGCTTCTATGGAAACATAGGAAGACAAACCAAATATTTTGGTTGGGTTTGAATGGAAGTCAGCAGCTTGGATGTGCATTGGATGGTTTTAATTTGTTCTTTCAGTGTGTCTCTGATTTTTCACATGAAGGACAGATCCAGAGTAAATTTTTATCTGAATTCTGATAGATTCTGTTTCTAAAACCAGGTGGTAGTCAACAATAATATGGATGTAGAACAAGAAATCTAGAGACAAAAGGTTTAAAATTAGTGATGAAAGTCAACCAGTTCCATTAGGAAGAAAGACATCATTACACTTGTATGACATGTGTGTGACTACTCTTCCTGGGGAATCTTCTGATATATGTCTAAGGTGATGGCTGTTTGATTAGCATATGCCACAGCTGGGTAATTGTTTCTGGTAGACTTTCTGATTATACAATTATCTCTAGTAACTGTCCATATACCTCCCCTAATACACAGAAAAGAATGAAGAAGAGGAGCAAGAAGCCAAAATGGAACTCAAACGGAGACTCAGCAGGAAGGTGATGACATTATAACTGCTAATGAGTGTGTTCTGGGATACAGTTTGTCTTTGTTAGATAGAAACCCAGTCTTAACATGTGAATGGAATGTTTAGGGATGACCGCTCCTGTTACTCCACCAAGACATCATTCCAAGACATTAAAATCAACAATGCATACAGATTCAATTATTTTCGATTTGCATGTTGTGCTCATTTTGAAAAATTAACAAAGTTTGTACATTGTACTTACTGATTATGAAAATATGTATTTTAAGTGAAAAGTTTAAATACAAAAAGAAAGAGTAAAAGAAAATGTCATACACAAATCTTCTATTTAAAGAACCAACATTATTAACATTGTAATATATCTTTATGTCTTTAATTAGATTTTAAAATGCTCACACTTTCTATTTGGTCTTAGAAATACTAAATAAGTATTTTGTGACTATTAACAGTTCGTCACTGTTCTGTAGAAGACCTGAGTGAGTAATTAATTGAGGGAATTTTACCACAGTGTTACCAGAACTGACAAATGGCTTATCTCTGGAACTCTGGCAATCTTTTCCACTTATTTACAGAAATACAAACCTGATCCCAGGGCCACAACCTTTTTTTATTTCCTCTAGGTTACAAATAATAGCCTTTGGAAAAATTAAGCACTATCAGAATTGATATTTCATTATAAATGCTTCTAATGATTTCTCAGATATACCTTGTATACCTGGAAAGGGGCAGAGTGACTAAAATGTGACATCGTAGTCGAATATGTGGTCTGACTCACATTGGTGAGGGCTGGCTGGGAAGTTCACAGCAAAAGTAGGTTAGGTGGGTCTGGGTTTTGTTCTAGTGGCAGAATTATCTCGGTCTTATTCTTGGTGAAAGGAGCAAGAGAAAAAGGCAAAAACAGACCCAGATTGAACATAATGGTTAATTTGAATGGTACAGAGGACTCCAGAAGGAAGTCCATGAACAGTCATGTCAGAAAGGTCACAGAAAGGAAGCCTCCCTCACCTGCCTATCAGCTGCTCTGGCTGTGGATGGCCCTTCTCCTCCAGGGAGGCTGCGCTGTAGCTGTGCCTTTCTCTGCTTCTGCAGAGAAACCCTGCATTTTTATATATGCCGGGAGCAGAGACTCATTTCCATTTTCTAGGAGTCCCATAGCTTTTGTCTAAATCTGTCAGCTGCCACCACAGCCATCCTAGAGCTGTGTTTACTGGTGAGCCTTTGTCACTGTATGTTCCTGTGTCAGAGATAACCGGCAAACCTAATTTCATTGTGAGGCATGTTGTGGGGAATTGCACGACACAGACATTTGCCAAACGATGACCTAGCTAGCATTGATGATTCTCTAGTCTGGAAATGAGGGCATGCTACTTTCTAGGTCTCATTACAAATTCCCAAGATGCCATTGCTTCTCTTTTAATACCTAAAAGTGACCCTAACTTTAAAGTGTTCCAGACAGAAAACTTGCCACCTAGAGGCTATAAAGGTGTAACTGATCTGTCTCCTCCCCTTCCCCTCCTTCCTACAGCTCAGCCTGAGACCTACAGTGGCAGAGCTACAAGCCCGAAGGATCCTGCGGTTTAATGAGTATGTAGAGGTGACAGATTCTCCTGACTATGACCGCCGAGCGGACAAGCCCTGGGCCAGGCTGACACCTGCAGACAAGGTAAGAATCTCAGTGACATTTTCGTGCTTACAAACCCTGCATGCTCATCCTCCACTCACCCATCCAAGCATCTTCCTCCCTCTGAACATCTGAACGCTCAAGTGGCTGTGTGGAGTAACAGCAGTATAGTTCTTTCAGCTGTGTCTCAGAGAAATCGTCTTCAGTTGCCATGGAACCAGTCCTTATTTAAACATAGGTGAGGATGGTTTCCTCACAGCAATAGTCAATCCTAATTATCAGGTTGTCTTTATTACGAAAGACCTAGGAGATCATAAAGCATGCGCTTAGGGCTGTGTTTTCAGGCATTTCTTGAGGCAACTAGATTAGGAAGTCTCTGATCTAACAGTGAATAAATCCTTTGAGAAATTCATACTGTTTATTAGGCAGTGCTGAAAGGTAGGAGTTAAGGCCTAGTTGGAGGCAAGAGTTCGGTCTGGGGGATGTCATTGGGAGTTACTTCTTGTGGCAGCCTTGTCTGATGTTTGCTTTGTTGCTCTCTGGCCACTGTATCGTGAGCTTCATTTCTCCACTACACCATTCCCTTCATGGTGGGCTGACAGCTCTGAAGCTGTGAGCGAAAATAAATCTTCCCAAACCCAAAGATTAATACCAACTATTTCTTTTTAAACTTTTTTCACACTAGGAGTTTACCAGTATTTCCAACAGTAAGTTCATAAATTTTTACTCTCAGCAAAATCTGACTTTCAGTAAATACATGTCATACCTGTAACTAGGTCTGTGTAGTGTTGTTGTGGTTTTTCCTCCCAGCCCTAAGTTCCCAGAATAAAGACTTATGAGACTCAAAACATACTTACAAATACCTAGGCCATATAGGTAGGTTTGATCCCTGACTAGCTAATAACTTAAAATAACCCATTTGTTCTAATCTTAATTCTGCCAACTGGCTGGTTTACCTCTGCTCAGGTACCATGCATCTGTCTTCCTTCATCTTCCCAGGCAAATCTCCTGTATCCAGCTCTTTCCCAGAATTTTTTCTGCCTGCCGAATATCTCATCTTCTATTTTACCTGTCCTATAGGCTATAGGTTTTTTTTTTAATTGACAAGCGATGCATCCATATAATATGCAATATATTCTCTCCACGTATAGTGACATTTGTATCTTGGTTGCTATGACTCCAATGTGGAGCTCACCTGGGCTGCCCACAGAACTACTTACAAATGGTGTCTTCAGTGTGAGCCATAAGACATCCTCCCTGAGAGGTTTGCTTCCCCCTGTGCAGGTATCTGTCTCAAGAGAGACCAGAAAAAAAGCTGCTTGGCCCTTTCCAATCAGCTCTGTAAGTCACTTGGCTGTATGTCCACTTCATTCTGTTAGTTCTAGGCAAGTCATAAAGCCAATTCAGAACCAAGGAGAAGGGGGTAGATAGCTCTACCTCTTAGTAGGGGAGCAGTGAGGTCATATTGTGTAGACTGAAAGTGTCATTTATCCATCTTAGGAAAGTATGATTTGCCACATCCATTACCAGCCACCTGATTATTCAAATGCTAACCTTTAGATGGGCCAGATAAACAGTGAAACCCACAGACTGCAAAAAGTACAAAAGTGACAGTCCAAATGACGACCACCCTTAGGTGTAAAATCAGTTTGCCATTCCCCTTAAAGGCAGAGCTCTTCTGTCTCCAGCTATAATGTTTTTTTTTTTTAAATAACATCTGAACTGATACTAAGATAAACTTCAGTCTTGGGCTTATTAACTGCAGGGTGTTGGGCCTGGTCATGTTTTCTTCTGCAAGTGTGGTTTCTTTTCTGGAGTGTTCTGAAGACATAGACTTCTCACATCTCCCTTGACCATAGCCATAGCACCGGAGCTCCACCATGGAGCCAGAGTCCATCCTGACTTACAGAGGAGGTTCGCCCTCTCCCTCAGAAATCTCACTCATTTATCCTGAGCTGATTTAAAGTCAAAAGGACAACATTTTTAGGGCTATGCTTTTATTATGTTTGTGTTCTCTAGGGGGCAAAAGTGTGTTTTCTAAAAGTAAGAGTTTTAGACAGAAAAAAGTATGTACCTTTAAAGGTAGAAAGTAGAAAATAGAAAAATGCAAACATTGACCATGTTTACATTCAGTGTGTTTTGTACATGCAAGTGATCTGTTTATGTGTAGTATGTTTTATACATGCAAGCGGTATGTGTTTCTTGTCAAATAGCTGAATATCCAGAAATCACAGTGTAAAATCAACAGTGTAATTCAGATCAATGCATAGCGTTTTTATGAATGTCTAAAACTACTGTTTTTTACGTAACACTGAGAAAAATTAAGGCCTTTCCCATGATTGTAAAAATAGGTGTATACAGGGACTAGGCAGCTGGTTCTGTAGGGAGTGTGGTGCCCAGTAAGCGTGAAAACCACAGTTTGGATCCTAGGACCCCCATGTTAGAAAGCTAACTGTGCTCATATATACATTTAAGCCTAGCAGAGGAGCTGGGGCAGAGGGAGATGGATCCCTGGGATGCTGAGCAGACAGTCCAGCTGAAACAGTGAGCTCCAGGCTCATTGAGATATCATATCTCAAGAAATAATGCAGACGGTGATTGAGGAAGACCTTCAGATGTCAACTTCAGGCTTCCATACATGCCCAATGAGTGTACACACACACACACACACACACACTCACGCACACACATATACACACACAAGTATGTATAAAGAAATTTGGCCCACATGCTAAAAGCATTTTATTTAAGGGTGAAAATTGCATGCTACTTGTCATTATAGCAAAAAAAAATTAATGGTTGTTATTACTTTTACCTTAAAATACTTCATAACACTTATTGGTCAGAGTCTAAATAATATATTTGATTCATTAAGTTAATTGCTCTAAAATTCATTAAGTATGCTTTAACTGTTGTGTTAAGAATTAGGTTATGAGGCCAGTGAGATGGTTCAGTGGGTAAACCAATTTGCCACGAACTCTGACAACCTGAATTTGGTCCCTGGAACACAAATGATGAAAGGAAGTTTTTCTCTAGCTCCCACATGCCTCTCATTGGCACATGCAGTGCCCTGCACAAACACGCAGACAGGCTTACATACACAAAAATAAGTAAAGGTAGCCTAAAATTAGTTTTATTTTTTAAGCATTGATCTCTCCAACCCACTTTAGTGGCTGGACATGGTGGTGCATGCCTTTAATCCCAGCACTCAGGAGGCAGAGACAGGCAGACAGATCTGACAGGCAGATCTCTGTGAGTTTGAGGCCAGCCTGGTCTACAAAGAGACTTCCAGGACAGCCAAGGCAGTTACACAGAGAAACCCTGTCTTGAAAACGCACACATACAAACACACACATACAAATCTCTTGAAAGTAAAAATTACTGAAAGCTAATACTACTTTTTAAAGAAAAATAAATTCAAATGTTATTTAGACCCTCAAAGTAATTTCACTCAATGGTTACCCAAGTTGGATTGAAATTTAAAATACTTATGAGACTTTCAATCTAAAATTTTCTAGTAAACCAGAATACATATTATTTTTTGATGATACATAGATCCGCATCATTTATTAAAACTCAACACTATCTTAGGTACAGGGGACATGAAGATGAATAGTGCCTTTGCAGGAATGCATTGACTAGCCAGTCCTGGGAAGAGTGAGGTGTTAATTCTCTGTGGAATGTCATTAGTTGGCTCGTGGAGTGCACCCTTCACTCCCCATGACACTGAGCTTAATGAGTCAGCAGTCCACTCTGTCTGATAGCAGCATTTTAGCAAAGAAATAAACAAAAGATATCACATAGAAACTCGAGCTAATTCTTCACTCACAACCCATGCTGTAATGTTTGAGACGGCTGCAAGAACCATATTTTCAACAAATTGCCTGTTGCTTCATGCCAAGAAGTGCCCCTGAACTGACAAGCGCTGATTAGGTTAAGAATGCATGTGGCTACTCACCGCTAGCCAACCTTAAACTTAGGCTTAGTCGTTTTTATGTGCTGGGTTTAATTCCCATGATAGCAAATAGGCACATGGTCTCAGTGCAACTCCCTGCTATTTGGGGTTGGTGCTGCATCCGTCCTCTGAGAGATGAGTTTCAGCTGGTTTCCCATAGGTAGTCCAACCCAGCACCACCAGCTCCAACCCCACTGCCTCAGCCCATCTTCTATCTTTCAACAAACCAGCCCCAGTTACAATGAGACAGAGTAGTAGGCCTACAATCTAGTATCTTGTTAATATAAAAGGCTTTCCTTTTTCCTCCTTTGAACCCCTAAGGAATCTTCCTTCTTACCAAAGTAGTAACTATTAGAATGAAAGTAGGCCTCTACTGAGTAAATCTTGAAAGTGAATACTGTTTTCGTAATCAGAGAAATAAATTCTTCCTGTATTGTTACACTTGTGGCTGTATCATTACATATGAGTGACTTATCACTTCTAAATACAAACCAGCACACAGATGGAACTGTGGCAGTTATCTGGATTAGTGAGGCCTAGAACTCCATTTTATTGGGTGTATGTAGGACTTGAAAGCTTATGGGTGGCCCCATCCTAATCACTTCATGGATGTTTGGTATCCAGTTGGTCACCGACTGACTCTCTGGGCCTCTGTTTCATCTTAGAATATCATGTAGATTTTCAACTGCCTTGTAATAAAGCAGCCCAAAGCTGCTGGCTTAAATCAGGGATATACAGTACTCACAACTTTGTAGGTAAAAATTCTGGAGCTCATCAGTCCAGAGGTTTGGTTCGGGCCCACATGGCATTGGAGAGATGCCATGCCTCAAAAACCCCCTTCCAAAGTCATTTCTTCATAGATGTGTCTCTGCCCTCCTGCTCCCTGTCTGCATGACATCTCCTCCTGTGAAGTCTCTCTTAGTACTGGGGAATTCTCGCCCTGCACCTTGCTCAGGGCAGTCCCGTGTTTCATGTGGCAGCTGGCTTCCAAGAAGCCAAGGTTGCTGGGCCAGGAGCAAACACAGCCTAGACTGATGCGGTGACAGCAGCACAGTGCCTCCGCCATGTTCCCTGTTCAGAGCAGTCACAGGGCTCACCCGGAGTCCATGCTGAAGAAGCGGAAAGCACACCTTAGGAAGGCAGTGATTTCATGACACTTCAGAGGAGATGGGCTGTGCTCGTGAATGTTGACTGGTTCTGTGGGAAGCAGTGTGCATATGGTGGGGAGATGGGCACTAGAAAGCTATAGTTTTTTAAAAATGTTCTTAAGTCACTTTTTCTTCACAGTTTATTCATTATATATCCCGATTGAAGCCCTCTCCCTCAACTCCTCCACTCCCACCCTCCTCTCTCTTCCCCTCATCCCCCTCCCCCTAGCCCACTGAAAGGCAGTGAATTTTCTATAATAACAGTGAAAGATTTGTTAGTCATAAGCCCAAATTATGTATCATTTGAAAACTTAGTGATATTTTCATTGATAACCGCATTATTCAGCACATTTTAAAAATACACTTTGAACTAATATTAATTGCACCATGAATTTTCATTACTATTTTTTAGTTATGTTAGCTGGTTTCCCATCAATGTAAAAAAGGAATTACTGGCCTGGTGTGGTGGCACACTCAGGAGGCAGAGGCAGGCAGATCTCTATAAGCTTGAGGCTAGTCTGATCTACAAAGCAAGCCCAGGACAGCCAGGGCTCTGTTACATAGAGAAACCCTGTCTTGAAAAACCAAAAAGAAAAAAGAAACCTAAAGCAATTAACTTATAAGTAGAAAAAGTTTAATTCCAGTTCTGTATACAAAATCATAAATAATCACAAGCTAGAGTGTCTGGTGGGGATATGGAATGGCTGGGGCCGCTTACCTCAGGAGTCAAGAGAGCAAAGAGAAGATAGACAGATCATAGTCCAATAATCTCCTCAGAGGCATGCCCTCAGTGACCTAAAGACAATGTCCCTCATAAGACCCTACCTCTTATGCGTTCACAGCACTTCTAATAATACCTCCATGGACATTGGGCCTTACCACATGGCTCTTCGGGTGACACTCACCCAAACTATACCAGTAGGAATGCTGAAGCTTGAGGGGAAAGTTACTCCGTGAGTTTCATGACGCCATGGAGCATTAACACCAGCATCCATGTCTTCCTAGGCCAGCTTAGTTGCTTCCTGCAGCCTCTGCTGAAAGCTCATGTGTACCCTGCTCGGATGTAGCCCATGGTAGCTCAGTACCCAAGTGGGTTCCCTAGTAAGGGGGCAAGGATTATTTCTGACATGAACTCAATGACTGGCTCATTAAGCTTCCCTTCCCCCACCCCCCACCCCCACCGAGGGAGGAGCAGATAGGTCACAGATAAAGACATTGCAGCCAGTCCTGAAGATACCTGATAAGCTAGGGTCAGATGTAAGGGGAGGAGGACTCCCCTATCAGTGGACTTGGTAGTGGGCAGGGAGGAGATGAAGGAGGGAGGGTGGGATTGGGAGGGAAAGAGGGAGAGGTCTACAGCTGGGATACAAGTGAATGACCTGTGATGAAAACAAAAATAATAATAAAAAAGAAAGCTTTTGTGTAGAGAAGAAATTCTAAATGAACACAGAAGTGGAATTCTCTGCCCTTTTCACGTGCAAACACTTCTTTCCAAGGAGGAACTTTTTCTAGAACTTCATTTGAGCAACTGTCTGGCTCCTGACTTTGGTACTATGGCCAAAACTAAACGTTCACATTGTTGTGACTGGCGAAACACATGGCATAACTGTGTCATAGGGGACTCTGGCCTACAAACATGTCTTTGCCTGCTTTAGCACTTCCAAAAGTTAGTAATAAGAATTATGAGCACTGTTCACTGCACTGGGTCCCCCCAAAGAGACTCCTAGGCCTAAAGAATATATCTGGGCAGAGGAGACAGTCTGTGACAAAAGGGTTTAATTATTCCATTAAAATATACTTGGAAGGGAAGCAGAATGTTAGTTAATGATGGGTGAGAGCCACAAAGGGTCTTGGGGCTTTGTTCTAACTTTTCCCTTTTCCGAAGTTCACTGACTTTCAACCACCAAGTAGATTCCCCTATCTCTCTCAGAAGGCACTCCCTGTGGTTTATATTGACATTTGGTATTTAGCTGAAGTCAATCCCTTTAGCATAGATGTCATAAGGATGTTTTATTTCTACTTTACCTTTTATATGAGGGGAAGCATTCTTTGCATAAATAATATTTATAGTATTCTGTGTTTTGTCTGAGCAGTGCAATCTACACTTATAAAGATGGAGGGGTTTTTTTTAGTACTTTTTATATGAGTGAAATAGTCTCTGTAGAAAAAAATAGGAAATAAAAATAAAGCAGAAATTGAAACTAATCCCATGTATAATCCTGCCTCTGTCTGTTAACAGACAGCCAAAGTTAGCATTTGGGGGGGGGGGGGCGTCTCCACTTTCCAGTCTGCGCACATAAGCATCTTGTTGTACATGGCATGGATTATGTGTTCTTTAAATAAGGCCTTCTATTTGATGTTTCTGTGAGTGGCTTCAAATGCTGTGCTGAATTTTCAGCCCTGTTTGTCTAAACTTTCAACATAAAAAAATAAATAGCAACTGCCTTCTCGCATCCCTGTGGCAGTGAGTCAAAGCTATGTTGCTGTGGGCGGGCAGGCTTCAATGTAAAACTTTCCTAAGACGGGACTATGGGTTCTCTGAAAAAAAACCCATGCCTTGCATCTGTGGTGGTCGTCAGAGGGTGGGGAACATTGCTGTATGGCCCAACAGTGAGTCTGGTGAAGACCTTATTGCCTCCCCCGACACCAAAGACACTCTCAGGGAGACCGCCCTAGCTTTAATTTGGCTTTCGCCTGAATATCCCTCCTCTGAAATGCAAAACCGAATGTGGTTATGGCTGAGGAGTATTTCCAGAATTTGTGGTATTTGCAAGGGCATAATGAGACGAGATAGCTGAAGAATGAGGAATGTGTCTACACACAAAATGCATTTATGGGGCCAGGAGTCTAGCTGAGTGGTGGAGCGCCTTCCTGGTAGGCATGAGGTCTGGGTTCGGTCCCTACCACTGCATAAAAAGAATGCATTCATGTGCATACATGAAGGTCATTTTACACGTTTGTACCATACCTCTACTTTGCAACTGTCACATGTGGTCAGACGTGGAATGTTTCCACTGGGGCTCACCCTGGGGCTCAGAAAGCCGCAGATTTTGAAGAGCTCTGATTTTTCTAATTTTTATATCAGGGGTGCTCAGACTGTAACACGTTTCATTTATTAAATCTTAATCTGGGATAAATTAGTGATTCTTTTCTCTCTCCCAAAATATTATGTCATAGAAGCATATCTGCCTTGCAGATATTTTGTAGGTTGGGGAAATGTGCAACCTAAAATCTGCTTCTTTTCTCCTGTTTAGGCAGCAATAAGAAAAGAACTAAATGAATTTAAAAGCACAGAAATGGAAGTTCATGAAGAGAGTCGTCAGTTTACAAGGTAGGTAGACAAGATTTAGTTTCGAATGTTTAGAATACTCAACATACTAAATTTCATGTCAAGTGTACTACAACATACTTTGATTTTTTTTTAATGTATTTTAGCAGGAAATCATCTACTGTTTCTGCTTCCCTCACTTTTGTCTGTCTTTGCTTTTATGGGTAAGCTAGAGTCCTGGTGGCAGGTTTAAAGATACAGCAGATCAGATTATAAATGTCTAGACTTTTCTGAATGGTTCAGTTATGTCTTTTAAGAACACCCAAACTAACCATGCTAAATAAAGTTTTCTGGGGCTGGAGAGATAGATGGCTCTTCTAACAGACCCAGGTTCAACTCCCAGGACCCACATAGCATCTCACAACTCTCTGTAACTCCAGTTCCAAGGATTTCAACCCTCTCACACAGACATAAATGCGGGCAAAATGCCAAAGCACATACAATAAAAATAAATAAATTATTTTTAAAAATTCTAAAATGAGGTGTTTTTGTCTTTTCCTTTCAGTGAAATCTGAATCATTCTGAAGAGCTACGTTATCTCTTTTCTGTTTCTTTTTGGGCCAATGAGCAAATATTGTAATATTCTGCTCTTAAGCTGATGCCCAAAGTTCTGTGCCCCGAACAGATACTGGTGGTGAGATAGTATGGGGACATGTGTTACTTCAGGGTCACAGGACAATACTTAGGCTAGAAACTGAGTTTTCAGAAGCTAGAACTTACAGTGTAAATCAAGTTTTGATTGGCTCCTGAAGTCACTCCTGTGAGGTCAGACAACTCTCTGAGGTACTCAACCAGTAAAGAAAGAAGTCTGACTTTAACTCACAACCTCAGAGACTCCCGTGCATGTCTGACTGGCTCTGCTGCTTCAGGACCTATGGCCAGGCTTCATGTCATGGTGGTAACACATCAGAACACCCACTCACTAGCACTGTGCCCAGGAATGAGAATAAGGAAGAGACGTGAGACGCGGGCCCCATCCTCCTCACAGGCATGCCCCAATAACTGTAAGGTCTCATCCTACTCCCCACCCTGGACTCTACAGCATTCCTAGTAGAGCCAAGCTGAGGACCAAGACTTTAGCACACGGGTACCCAAGATCCAAGTTTCAACAACCATAATGCTATGATTTTTCTCCCCATTACCCTTGGTTTTACCAATGACAGGAACTAGCCAGGAACTAATGTTCCTGTGGCCTGGCACCACATGTGACAGCTGTTCTCTTTATTTACATCTCATCCATGTATGAGCTTTGCTTCATATAACAGGCATATTCCTAAAATTTTTCACAGTGAGGATCTGAGCTTGGATCTCCAGCACCCACCTAAAGAGCTGGGCATGGCCACAGCAGCCTGTAACCACAGTGCTGTGGGGACAGAGACATGAAGGTCTCTGGGGCTTGCTGGCTGCCAGCCTTTCAGGGAGGCGTAGGACAGGGGGATACAGACTTGAAATCCAGGTTGAGTGAGAAATCCCATCTGCTTATACACTTGCACACACATATGCACAAACTCATATAAACACATAGACAGACAGACACAGAGAGGGGGAAGGGAGGAGAGAGAGAGGGAGAGAGAGAATTGAATTCACAAGGCAAAGGAAATGGAGGTGAAACTTTATTAGTTCATAGCAGGTACCTTCTGTGAAGTGTTCTGTAGACCCTGATCATGTAGGAAGGTCTAGTGTGGCAGAGACCCCCTTCACCTTAGCATGGTTCTTCTTACTTCCTTGTTTGTTTGCCAGCATATGTCCTGAATGTATCAGTGTTCTCTCTTTGAGGGCTTTCTAATGGTAAAGGGCTTTCTTAGTTCTTTACTATGCCAGACTGGTACCTTCTCTGTTAAAGCTGGAAAAGTTCACGTTAACATGTGACACCTGATGTTATGCTTCTTTAGGAAAACTGATCATAAAAAAGAGACAAGAGAGTTATGGTGACATGGAACTGGCTGGGGAAATAAAGGGCGTGTGTGTGTGTGTGTGTGTGTGTGTGTGTGTGTGGCTAAGGCTTGACCCCTGAGCCCCACTCATCCCAACTGACCGTTCAAGTCAGCTTTACTTCTGCATAGCTTTCCTATAAATCATTAAGATCTGCTAACCTTTTCTCCATTTGATAGCATGAAGCGAGGATAAATTACAGCAGAAGAAAAGCAAGAAAAAAAACATGCATTTTGTAAAAGTTCTAATTCTCCGAGATATATTTAAACTAAAAGACCTCCTTTCTGTTGTGTTCTTTTAGCAAACCCATTAAAACTAATCATAGGGAGATGTCAGAAGCATTTATTTTTCTGTTTTTAAATGCACAATGAGGCAATTTAAAAGCTTATCAATAAAACAAAGCCCCTCCTTTATTCTTTTCCCACCCTCATCTTTATTCCCCCAGGTAAGTGCTAGTTAAAGGTGGAGATATGTGCTTCTAGGCATTTTTTTTTCCTGTGCAGCTACAAACTCATCCATCTATAATGTATGTGTATGCATAGACATCGTAGATACACTCTCTCAGTCACACACCGCATGTAGAAAGGCAGTCCTTCCTGTTGTATGTATGGCACTCATCTCCACACCTGTGGTGTCCCATGGAGAAGGTACTGGACACTACTGAACAGGTACTCCTCGATGCTGAAGGGCTTTTCATCGTCAACCCTGAGACCTTGACTTCACGCTTATGTCTGTGTACACATGCCAGGATTTGTGTGGCTACCCTTTTAGCTGCATTTGCTAGCTCACTGGAGTCATGTGTTTTATAACCCTTCAAAGATTCTTCTCTGTTATCTTTCAAAAAGGGCACTTAGTTTACTGACCCACACCTCATGGGTACACAGCACACTTAGTCACCCTCATTAACAGCTGGGTCAATGAGTGACTCCAAGTTTGCACTCCACAGGATAAACAGCGATTTCCATAGGATTGGACATTTTCTTTTACCTTTATTGACCCTTATTTTTTTTAATTGTTTGACTTTTGTATCCAAACATTTGTAAAATTTCTTTTGGCTTGCCTGTCCTTTTTTATATAGATTAGTAAAATCTGAGATATTAGCCCTCAGTATTAGGTTATTAGCCTTTTAGGTTTTTTTCTGCTATCTTTTGTGTAAATATTTACACACCCAAAGAAATCTATATTGTTACTTTTTATTTCATTATTTTTCTGTGATTTATGGAAGGCAGCCAAGACTATTAAACTATTGTTTTTAGCCTCTTCGCATTTACAACTTGAATCCATTCAGCCCTTCTTTCTGTGTATGACTCAAGAATATACCTGAACTTTAATTTTCTAAATCACTACTCAGTTGTCTTTGTGCCGTTTATTGCCCTCTGGGTGTGAAACTCCCCTCTGGTATACCCACAGGTCTGTGTCTGGGTTCCATCTTGCATGCTAAGGGCTTTGACTGTCTCTGCTTGTGCTAGTCTTGTACTGTGTTTTTCTGTTTGATATTTTTGGAGGTTTTTTCCTTACCTCCAAAATTCTGTTGGCTATTTACTCCTAGGAAAAAACACAGGTTGGACTTGTGTTTTTATTGAATAATTTGCTGATATTTTCATTGTTGAAGTAGATGCTAATACATGCTGAGTAGGTAAGTTTTGAGGTGGTAACAGCTTATGTTGAGGGACTAAATTTAAAAAGATTTTTTGTAGTGTATTGATCAACACTCTTTAAGCTATTATTACAATAAGGAAAAATTAAATATTCATAACACCAAAATAAACATGCCTTGCTCAAGTTTTAAAGCTTGGCACTAAAGCAAATGTCTACTGCTATTTTTCCATTAATTTATATGACATCATTAGAGTTGCATTCCAGTGGGGAAGTACTTTTGGCTTTGGAGATATAAAAATCATGCTGTGATCTTCATCCTGGTGTCAGTGTTTCTTTTAAGAGGAAAAAGTTTTGATAAACACTATTGTCTCTAGCCAAAATAATATGAAAATATGGCCATGAATTTCTCTTAGAAAATTGTTCATGTAAAAGACGGCAGCGTTCTCAACACTCACCCACCTCGTGGGGCATAAACGCTCTGTGAATCATTACCCATCCCTTTAAGTGCAGCCTGGACACATGGCAGCAGTCTTCTGGTCAGTGCCAGACTTTATCTCCCGCATCATGTAAGCCTTGCTATCAGATCCTAAACCTGTGAGGCCTGTACAAACTGAAGGTAAGTTATACTGAAGAGAGCTCAGTGCCCTGTTCATCCAGAGATTCAGCCACAGCGATCCAGCCCTCTCTCTCTGGGAACCTGGGAAGAACTGTGTCCCTTTGTAGCCTCCTTTGTCTCCAGATATTTGCAAAGACACCCAAAAGGCTGATAACACCGCTGATCTCTAGGGAAGAGAGTTAGGAGCTGGGGCAGACACAGGAGACTTTCCACCACTGATCCTTTCAAACTCTGCGTTTTTGAGACAGGAGAATGTCCTGTCTAATCAACAACAGATATTTAAAAGAAACAGTGAAGGAATCCAACTCCTTAGACCCTGTTTCAATCAGGAAGGATCCCAGCCTGGCGATTTATTTTGAATTACGTGCTGGCAGTGGTATCAGGAGTACTTTCAGCACAGCAGGGAGATACTTCTTTGGCCTCCATCTCAGAGAATCTTTTGTTGTGTGTGTTATGATGAATTGTGTTGATCTGTAATACCCCTGGTTGCTCCCAGCATTTTCCAGAGAGCTTTTTGGAATTGAAACATAGGCTAGGACCTTGCAACAAGGATGAGGACAAGAATTTAGCCTGGGGCCTGATAAGAGACCAAGCTGTAACCTGCATCCCTTGGCATGTTAGCTACAGTCTCTGGCTGCGGTCTGTATTTTCCTGCTTTGTTGCCCACTCAACCCACTGCTTGAAACACAAAAGGGAACCTGCTTGAACAGTGGTCTGTGCTGATTATGTAGAGTCATTACATTCTCAAAAGACACCACCATGACAAACAGGATCCACTTCCCTTTTAGAGGTAAGTGGAATTTCTATAATAGAAAACAATTCTCTAAATTATGTGGCAAATTACATAAAAAGTCATATTTTACTTAAAAATAAATTTTAAAAGATTATAGTAGTAATGCTTGGGTAACTGGAATCTTCTGGATAGTATTTATTTTCTAGTGTTTTTTGGTGTGTATATTAATGTATATCAGATTTATAATCAAAAGAGATGTTACTTTTTACAAAATTTAGTTTTGCACACTAACATTTTAGAGTACAAAGTATCTTCAGATATGAATAATCTTACTTGTCTGAAATGTTTGCTTATGAAAGAAGGAGTATACTCTCATGAATCATTGAAGTGAAGCTTTTAAAGTCAAAACAACTCTCAAGAGATTTTTTCTTTTGTATCACAACCACTAGACAAACAGTGTATTGCCTGACTACAAATGATTTAAAATTCAAGTGTCTAGAAAAAAAAAAAAACCACTGGAAATGAGATCAAAAGCTCTTCATAGTGTATTGTAGTTATGGAGTACTTTTTCATTTCTGAACTTCTAAAATGCTTTTTGTGTATTTTCATACTGCATATTTTATTCTGTGCATTTGGAGGCATTGATGTGCCTTGGATCGACATAGAAAAGAAACCACTCTTTCAGCTCCTAGATGGGCTTGGCCTTTCAAAGTGTGGCATTGCCAGGACTGTGGCACACCCTGCATAGGGTCCACCATAGAAGAGGGAGAGGGCTAGAGCCTGGCACTTTCCTTTGGTAATCCATTTTCTTGTACGCGGACAGAGACGTTGAGAGAGTTGTAAAATATTGCAAGTCTGGCTCAGCATTGGGAATTAGAGGCGCACAGGCAGCATGTGCTGCGGTGTCCTGGGAGACAGACCATGGTGGCTTAGGAGAGCATCTTCATTTCACACAGTTCTGGGCGGCACAGCAGTGAGACCCCATAAGGAAGGAGGGCGTGAAGGCAGGGTCATAGCTAGTGTTCCCGCCTCTCCTGCACAGAATCCTGAGCTTAAACCCACAAAGCATAAATAACCGAAGGGGGATTAATTACCGAAGATCTTAATATGTATCCAACATTTAAGCACACAGAATATTTCACATGTATGAGCAGTTTTGTTTTTCTACTACCCGAATGAGTTCATAGGAGTATGAGTAAGCTTTTAGGAATGGAGTTCTGGAAGAACTTCCTTTGGTAAATAAATATTCTTCTTTCAATTCCATGACTATAAGAAACAACCTTGTTTCAATACCTCTCAATAATAGGAAACTAAAAATTATGCAATTTGGCTTTTTTCTAAAAGAAGAAAATGTCAATAATTTCACAATCAGACACATCTTAAACAGAGGATGGAGGAAAAGCTTGTGTCCTTAGGGCAGAGTGAGTCTGTTATTGCTTCACTGACTTGATGCCTACAGCCAAAACTGTCATTCTATCAGATAGGTGACGTTCTTGGGAAATAAAGCTAAACACTCTTAGGAAAAACTACATTTGCTGTACCTCTCACCATAAAATTCCACAGCCAAACTTGAATAGAGGAAGCCTAATTTTTCCTAATTTTGCAGGGTATAAACATTTTTGACTGACTTGGAGACTGCAGTTTGTGTTTCTTTGTGGGTTGTCTATAAGAGAGGCTGCAGCCACAGTGCTAGCCTGCCACACCCTTCCCCAAGCCAGTCTAAGGACCTGATGTCATGTGAGAGTGCAACCCAATAGAATTCACTTTCAACCTTTTTTATGTGTATTTTTGTTCTGTTTTGTTTTTTGAGACAGGGTTTCTGTGTGTAGCCATGGCTCTCCTGGACTCACTTTGTAAACCAGGGTGACCTTGAACTCATAGTGATCCACCTACCTCTAATTCCCTGAGTGCTAGGATTCTAGGTGTGCATCACCACACTGAGCTGTTCTGGAAAGAACCTCATTTTTAGTTTCTCCAAACCAGCAAGAAAACGCTTAAGATTCCCCCCATCCCCTCCTATATCCTATATGGTATTATTTGCCCAAAAGTCTGGGTAGAAAGTGAATTCCAGCTGTTGGACTCTCCCTGAGCTATTCTGGGCCCTGTTCCCTGGATGCAGCCTGCACAGGTGTGCTGTACCAAGTGAGGTGGGGACCAGCTGCTTTTTTCACTGGGAAAAGCTTAAGAATATGCATTCATGTCTGCTCTCCTAGATGCATGTGAGATAGCTTTGGTAACTGTCATAGCACAACTAGAGATGGAGGTCAGGATTTAGGTATGCTCAACACTGTGAGTCTACCCATCACTGTCTTGGCTCAGGTACTCTAATAAGTAGGACAAAAGTGTGTGAAATCTCTCCCTGGCAGGCAAGCTTCTGGATGGAACCAGAGTTCAGCCTTGCTCTTACCCAGCATGAGATTCCTAGGCAATTATAAGTCCCTGCGGCTTATTGTTTCAGTCTGATAGCATGGATGTCTCTCTTTAAAATATCTCCTTTCCTGCCAGGATAGTCACAGGAAGCTAACAGAAATCTCTCTTTGAATGAAAGCTTGGTTGAGGACTTGTGTTGATCATAATATAGGTAAAATTATAGACTGTAGAGCCAACCCCTCTACTTCCCACTTCTCTGCCTTAAACAAATGACTTTTTTCAGGTTGTTATTGGCCCTTCCTCAATGGCATTCTGGAAGGTTCTACCATCTGAGTTATCATATATTAGTATATTTAAGTAGTAAATATACTACAAAAATTAATTTGGGATTCTTAGTGAACTGTCCAGCTATACAAAATTGTTTCTAGAGTTATCAAATCATTTCCTAAATGCTTTTGTAAAGTGTATTCAGTTGTTTGTGTTTCCAGCAAGTACTGATTAAGTACACAGACTGGGTTTGCCAGTTCTGAACCCTGGAAACTTAGTGCATATAAAGTCCTGGTCCCTGATGTCATCATCTGATGAGAGAGACAAATCATTAACAGTAAAGGAACTGGCAATCATCTCAAGTGCTGTGGAGAACATGTAGCAGGATGCTGTGAGAGACAAGGGGGCCACTCCAGTTCCTCTGCTCAAGGAGAGGAATTGATCCCATCCCAGACTGGGGTGAAGGAATGCCAAGTATGTGGGGACCGAGCAGGGAAGGAATTGTGCATGGCTGGGGCATGGGTATCTCAGGTAACATGTCCAGCAAATCCCTCTGTTCCTCAAATGCATATCATGGTTGAGGGGTGTCACACATCAGCTCAAGGTTATGGTCCGTGGTGGAGTTAAGAATTGAGCTCCTTTGGCGCTTTCTTAGACAATTAGGAATAGTGATTCCTCAAGACCCAGCTATACCACTCTTAGGCATATATCCAAAAGATGCTCAAGTACACAACAAGGACATTTGCTCAACTATGTTCGTAGCTGCTTTATTTGTAATAGCCAAAACCTGGAAACAACCCAAATGTCCCTCAGTTGAGGAATGGACACAGAAATTATGGTACTTTTACACAATGGAACACTACTCAACAATTAAAAAGGAGGAAATCATGAAATTCACAGGCAAATGGTGGGACCTGGAAATGATCATCCTAAGTGAGGTATCCCAAAAGCAGAAAGAAACATATGGTATATACTCACTTATATAGACCTATAGGATAGGAAGGTCATGCTGAAATCTATACACCTAGGGAAGATAAACAAGAAAGAGGACCCAGGTTGGGATGATCAATGCTTGTTTAAATGAACAAATGGGATGGACATTGAATGGAGGAGAAAACAAGCAACAGGACAGGAGCATACCAAAGAGTGCCTCTGAAAGAATCGATATAGCAATGTATCAAAGCAGATATTAAGACTCACAACCAAGCCTTCGGCAGAGGGCTGGGAATAATAATGAAAATAGGGGAAGTTATTAAGACTTGGGGAGAACAAGAGCTCCACAAAGACCAAATTGAGCAGGGTACAGGGGTCTTTTATGAGACAGTTTGTCCAACCAAGGACCATGTATGGAACCCCCACTCAGATGTGGCCCATGGTAGCTCGGTGTAGGACTGAAGACCCTAGTAAGTGGAACAGGGACTGCTTCTGTCATGAACTCGATGGCTGGCTCTTTGACCCTCCCCCATACACACCAGGGAGTAACAGCCTGGCTAGATCCCAGGGGAGGACATTGCAGCCAGCCCTGAGGAGACAAGATGAACTGGGGTCGGATGGAAGGGGAGGAGGTCCTCCCCCATCGGTGGACTTGGAGGGGGCGGGGAGGAGATGAGGGAGGGATGTGGAGAGTGGGAGGGAATGAGAGAGGGGGCTACACCTGGGATGCAAAGTACCTAACCTGTGATTAATATAAAAATAAATAAATTACATTTAAAAAAAAAAAGAATTGAGCTCCAAGTGCATACATTTCTGCTTTAGCTTCAGCTCATTCACTAGTTTTGGAAAGCTCCTCATATCTTTTCTTGGCTTTCAGATAAGCAAGGACACAAAAGTAATATAAAGATCCACATGTGGCCAATCTTGTTTTATCTTTTCTTATGTATTTTTCTTTTCTTTTCTTTTTGAGGCGCCAGAGATTGAGCCTAGGGCCTTGCTCATGCTGGGCAAGCAGTCTGCCAGTGGGCTCCCTTCCAGACCTTATTTTGTTAAGTATTCAATTTACCACCAAACTTACTGCAAGACTCCATTTACTAAGTGGTGCATTTCCTGAGTGTGGAGCTTGAAGGAGAGTGGTTCTTTCCTCAGCGTCCTGTAGGCCAGTAGCTGGGGGCTTTCTATGCAAAGACCTTACCGTGTAATGATGAGTAAGCAGTGTAAACCAAAGGCAATGGAAACACAAAAGAAAGCGATCAATGCTTCCCAGAGACGTAGAGATTTCATGATCTCAAAGAATAAGGTTGGGCAAGTAGAGATGGGAGGAAAGATGAAGGTGAGAGGAAGAATATCCGTAGGCATTTAGGGACCAGTAGTGGGGAACAGGTTGAGCCACATTCTGAAAGGATTCAATCACAACTCCAGAAAGCTTTGTTTTATAGAAGAAGAGGAACAAACAATACACTTCTTTTGACAATGAGCTAGGGTAGTAGGATTGATACTTCGCATTGCCCTTGATGATGTGGAACATGAATTTGATAGACAGAGAACGCAGTTCATTTACAGGGTAAGCAAACAGTCAGCTGGAGCAAACACAGCAGTGGTAAGCAGAGCTGCATAAATGTGCAGTTGCAGAAGTAGACTGAAAAGCTTGGTCAGATAGAACTTCTTGAAGACAATGGCTTTTGACCTTGATCTTGACGATAAAAATAGAGATGTGAAGGGAAGGGAAAGCATTTCAATAGTTAAGGACAGCATAGCCTCCCAACTTCAGGAACATTCAGGAGCCCAAATGCAGAGAGGGAAGGCCAGCTTGCTAGCTAACACATAGTGGGCTGAAGTGATGCTAGCACAAGCCAGCGAGGAAGAATGATTGGACAGAGTTTGGGATTTGGTGACAAATGGAAAATCAGCCAGAAGGAGAGAGAGGACTTGTGAATCTGGGACTTCTGCACTAAATGTATTTTAGTAGACTATTAAATAAGAAAGTACAAAGGCGGGTGCGGGCAGAGGGAAACCCCTGTAGAATTGTGGGCATGCTTTCTATGAGGCATTTAGACCATGGCGGTGGAACCATTCCCCAGGTTTCTGGAAATCTGGGTGAAGGGGCTGGAGAGGGGAATCAGCATTTAAGAACACTGATTGATCTTCCAGAGGACCCAGGTTCAATTCCCAGAACACACATGCCAGCTCAGAACTGTCCGTAACTCTGATTTTAGGGAATCTAATGCCCTCTTCGGACTTCTGTAAGGCACCAGGCATGCACTTGATGCACAGACACACACAGAGACAAAATGTTCACACATAAAAATCAATAAAAATATAATTAACAAAGTAAATCCAAGTGGGGAAAGTCAGTTTGAAGTCACTGTTAGGAGCTGGTGCGACACTGACAGCAATGCCCTTGCTGGGGTGGTGTGTTTTATCATTTTGGTTTTTTGTTTGTTTGTTCATTTGTTTGTTTCGTAAAACAGCATCTCATGTAGCCCAGGCCGCCCTGGAATGCCTCATGTAGCCAAAGATGACTTTGAGCTTTCCATTGCCCTGTCTATACCGATCAAGTAACAGGATTACAGCTGTGTACCACCATGCCTGTCATTAAGCTAATAAAATAATGATTGTTGTGTTTGCCTTTCATATCTACAGGCTAGGTATGGCCAAATCCACTTAAGGCACATCTCACTCTGCTTAATGTGGGCTAGAGTATGGCTGTAGATCATAGTGGAGGTTTGTCTTGATTATTCTATGAGCCTGAATATACTACCAAGATCTTTTTCGTAAGAATCGTGTCTACTTTCCTATGTAGCAGACACAAAAGTATTCTGTTACAGCAGCAATTTTACAGTAATAGGGTGGGTGATATTCAGAATGGCTTTCTACATCTTCCTCACTTCATCAAATGCAGAATACGCTTCTATCCAGAGACTCACAATTTCTATTTCTTACTCCAGGTTTCATCGTCCATAATGAAGTGTGGGGTGAAGTGTGAGACTGCTCATACACTGATCATCCCTGGCAGAAGCCCTGCTTCCTGAGACCCTGACATTGCACTGAGATTTGAATGTGTCTGTTTCCGTTTCATTGTGAAGGAAGGAGGTGTGCGACTCGGCTTTGGTTAGGAGTGCTCTTCACCTTGACAGCCCAGACCAGGCCAACAAGCTGAGAGCCAAATGCAGCAAGCCTGGCTGCCCAGAATGTACCCTGATACAAGGGGGCACCCCGGTTCTCTCTACTGTTCTTCATCATGATTTTTAATCAAAGAAGACAAGCAGAAGACAATCGCCAGAAAGCCAAATGGTATAGTGCGTGTGGGTTCACAAACAATAGACATTGGAATGGCTGGTGGCCACCCTAACAGGTGGGAGCTAAAATAAGAAGGAAAGAGGACTGTTTCATTATGTTAATGAAGAAAAGAAGAATGCATATAAGTATATTTTTGAAGTAGGCATTTGGTAGCTGAGAACTCACTAAGGGATTTGGGAACCTACTCGCCCAATGCGGACTCCTTAAAGACTTGATTCTAGAATATTCTTGTTTGACCAATAAGTTGGTTCTGTGTAGTTCCATTTTTTTTAATGTTGTGCCAGTGAACCCCGTTGCCAGAAACAAATCTGAGTGTTCGTTAAATGCAAGAAGCTTCAACCAGCTCTTTCCCAAGCATGCTTGCTGGCATTGTGTTGCATGCTTTAAATAGCATATGACATTTTCTTATACTGCTTTCCTAATGTATGACCCCTCTACATGGGAACAGAAATAAGGTCAGATATAACATGACCCTGTAAACCTGTTGCAAGCTTTAGAATTAGATCTTCTAATCTTACCCTGTCTTAATTATCTTCAAAGTCGGAAAAATGTTCATTATCTAAAGAAGATGATCAGGACAGCCATGACACCCTTTTTGAAAACTCAATCCAGAGTTGCAGCTTAAGCAACATAAAGAAGTGTCTGCTGTTTGCTTCAAGTTGTAAGGAAGGATTTTGAAAAAAGGAAAAAGATAGGTAGTTTTGAATGCTGCATTAATTTAAAAAAAAAAGTTTAGGTTGCTGCTATTAAAAAATAAATAAAACAATAAAAACCAAGCACATGGATTTAAGAAAAATACCCCAAGGCTAAAGGAACACAGAAAACTGCTGGTTTATGTAAAAGAGACTTTACCTTCTATGATGCCCGCTGGGTCACATCCATATATACAGTATTTACTGCCCTTGCCAGAGAGGCACGGGGACACAGTTGAAGACCATTTCCCATGACCCTGTAATCAGAATTGTTTACATTAAGAAGCTTCCTCCCTCACACTGCCCTTCTCTGTGGTGTCAGGGCTCCCTTGGGAATACAACCTTGGATTTTGTTGTCCCTTAACAATTGGTTTGGGCCACTTGTATTAAAAACATACGCTTTTTAAAAGAAGACAGAATCTATATTACATCTATCTTATTCTTTGATCTGGAACTATGACAGTTCTGAAGTGTTTCTGCCTCAGAATGTGGAAGCCTGTAATTTTCTATTCTACAGAAAATCAGCATTTAATCAGTTGAATAAGTATAGGTCCTACCACTTTGTGGTATTTGAAAGAACCACTTGAAATTTGATGATTTCATTTCAAAGAAACAGTGATTAGCTGCAGTTGTCTATTACGAAAAGCCAGGAGGATCATTCCATGAGGTAGCCAGCATTACCGTACCCTTCACTGTGCTTAGCTGTTTGCATTAACCAAACAAAGCAGCAGCCCACACCAGTTTGTCTCACTAATGGTGTGAGACAGACTTTACTTTTGAAATAATGTCTGTGAGTGCCCTGGTGTTGGTCTTTGGCTGGGGGCCTGTTTATTCTGTTGTTGTTTTGCACTGTTGGGATGAACCAGGGCCTTGTGCATGCTTTGTACACTCTAACCCTGAACTACACCCATAGCCTTTGTTTGTTTAATAGAGGCTCAATTCGGCCATAGAAATGAACTTTGTTCTCGTTATTTGCAAAGAAGTTTTCCTTCATGATACTCTGCTATCATCTTAGTGTCATGAGAAAAATGCCAAGGCAGGTAATCTTTCTTTGTTTATGCTTATAACCTGAGAAAATTTTAAAACTTCTAATCGCATGGTCTCCATACACTGTAAATGCAAGGCAGGAGGACCAGTTTATCATTCAAAGTGTGTGTCACACAAAGTTTCTAGTTGTTTGGTAAAAAAAGAGCCGGGTGCAGTGGCACACACCTGTAATCCCAGCATTTTGGAAGGCAGAAGCTGAAGGGTCTCTCTGAGTTTGAGGCCAGCCTGGTTACAAACTAAGTCCAGGACTACACAGAGAAACCATCTCTCAAAAAACAAACAAAAGCAACCTTTTTTTTCCACTATGCAATTTTTACTTTCCACCCACTACAAAACAAAACACAAAATGTCTTGCATGCTAAAGCCTCCCAGTCAACCGCCAGCACTGCACAAATGAAAAACTTGTCTCCCTGATACCGTCTGCCAGATTTATGATAAATACACCTCTTCATACCGATTGATACATTTGGAGGAAATATTTGTAAGAGAGACATTTTAAAAGCTAAAATTAACTACCAGAAATCTAATATTTAAATAATTGAAACACTGATTACTTCATTACAATTATCTATTAAACATTTTTAAAAGCCATGGAAAGAATTAAAATATCCTGAGCCAACAGTAGTTCTCAGATCAGGCTCTGTTTTCCTGGTTAACTTTTAAAGGCAGAAAAGTTGAAAGGCTGTATAGCCTCAGCACCAGCACATACAGGCCTCCATCTAGGCATCCCCACAGAATGGAAAGGCATGGCTCCCTCTTCCCGCAATTATGCCTCTACCAACTGCCAGCCCATCTGCAGCCCAACAAGCAAGCTGCTGTTCTCTAAGAAAGCAAATGTGTGTAGAAATTGGCGTTATTTTTGCTGCAGTTTTCCCACAATTCCAGTTTTTCATTAAAGCACACTATTAGGCCCATAGAGCAACTAAGTGGGTTTTCCTGACTCCTGAGATATGAGGAAGACTCAGGAAGAAAGGACTAGATCAAATAGCAAAGCGGACATGGCCATTTCCATCCTGGTTTTTGATGGAGGAGGAAACCCCTGTTGGTACTAAGGTAATGAAAAGACACTAAGTCTGTTATTCAGCAGCCTCATGATCATGACAAAAGCACTCTTCTAATCCGAACTCACTTGGGGCACCTTGACAGGCGGTTTCCTATAAGTGTAAAATGTCTTGTGGTCTTGTGTTGCTATAATGAATGTTTATGTTTATTCCTTAAATCATTTAACCGAAGTCTACAATATGCAAATACCATCCTGGGTATTTGAACAGCCATTAATTAAAGGAAAGGCAAACATATCAATCTCTCTGACTTACCCAGAAAAGCTGCCTTTCTGTTTGTTTGGTTCTTTTTCTTCCCATCTTTATTAGCCAAGTGAAGGCAGTCAGTTATATGTCTCTGGTGTGAGAAGAAAGTTCGGAAATTTAATTGAGAATATATTTAAGGAAATAAAAGAGTATAATATTTTGGCTCTTCAAAATCACCAAAAAATAAATAAATAAGATAATTTTAAAAAGACCACTGACTGCTCTTCCAGAGGACCCTGGTTAAATTCCCAGCACTTACATCTGACACCCTCACACATGCAGTCAAAACGCTAATTTACATAAAATAAAAACAATTATAAAAAAATCACCAAATATTGAAAATAAATTGTGAGCCCTGAGAAACTGCCAGGCTTTGTATCCTATAATTAATTTCATGATGCATTGGCACTTTTTAAAAAAATACAGTAGTTTGTCCTTAAGAGAGAAGGAGATGTGGGTTAACACCATATGTCCAGGTAGACCAGACACCAACACAGGACAGACAAATCTGTGATGATTAAGCTGTAGGCTCAAAAGAAAGATCATCTACCGCAGAGCAGTATGTCTGCATCTGGACAGTAAAATAAATGTTCCTATCTCTTGCTCACAAAGTCCACCCTGTGTTATTTGTGCATGATCCTAGCAGCATATTTTAAAGAATAAGCTTTCTTTAGTGTATGTGAAACAGACTTAATCTTGTGGATGTATGGATTCATGTCATTTTACTCGGTATGGTGAATTTGTTTATGCATTCCTAAATCCTCACTTATCCACTTATCATTACTAGTACAAGAAGCTGTACTTGTAGATCATTATTCCTTAGAGAATACAAATTGTCCCTTCACCCCTTAAAATGATTAATCTTTTGTTAGTGTTTGCTGTCTACTTACTGGTGAGATGTTTTGTTTAACAAAGCAGAATGAACCTTTAGAAGATATGTGCTAGAGGGGTCAACAGTGACAAAAATAAGCAATTGTCAAATTAATGGGAACAGCGTCCTGCGAGAAAGAGCATTTCTAGGCGACTCAAACTCAAGTTCCAAAGAGGGACTCTAGGTTCCACTACAAAGCCAAGCAGGGACCAAAGGGTGATGGAGATGAAGGTAGAAAATCCAAAACCTTTCTCATTTTTGCTTTCTATTTACTTTTTCTAATTGTTAAGCCTACAACCCTCTTTCAAAACCTTTCAAGAGAATAACTGTAATACAGACCAGCCTTTATTTTTTAATGATGATAGTTTGTTTTGTGTTTTCTATGTTTGTTCTTTGAGGCCAGCTTCATCCCAAATTAACAAATCTCATTTTATAAAGTGCAAGGATTTTGGCAAAGAAAATAAAGCCCTGTGGCCGCTACTTCTACTAATGCCAATTTCTAGCCATATTGGGTTTTACTGCAGGAAAATGGCATTTAGCTTGTTGCTTCTCTGTCACAGCTGCATGTGAACAAAAAACTGTTGATAGATGTTTCCCAGTGGGGTGCTGCTGGCATTTGGATCTGGACAATTCTTTGTTGTGCTGAAGTGTACCACATATTGCAAGATATTCAGTATCCCAGGCTCCCAATACCAGGATAATTCCCACACATTGTAAAAACCAAAAAAACAAAAAACAAACAAAAAAAAAACCCTGCCCACATATTTATATACCTGCATAAAAGGGTATACCCCTCAGCTGAATACCACTGTCTACTGCAGCAAGGACACATGGGGGAAAGAGCCTATCCCCAAACACAGTCTCTACTGCCTTGCATATCTCTGATCCACTTCTCTTTCAAGCCTTCTTCTTAGATGCAGCTGAAATTGGCCTGTCTTCTAAGAAAGAAGTTCCCAAGTGGCCTTGTCCATTATAGTGGGCAGAGTGACTTGGCCTGATACTTCTGGATAGAGTACATGAAGCAAACTCTTGTTCATTACTTCACAGTGTTACTTCAGAACTAGACTGCTGGTCATTGGAACACAGTGGCTCTGAACAAAACATTGGTCTTTGGAAGTCAACACTAGATTCTAGCCAGTAACACTGTAGACAGTGCTGCAGAAGACTCTCACCCTTCCTCCTGTTGACAACACACTTAATCCACATGAAAATACTTGGATTCATCTGTGTAAACATGTCCATGCAGTTCAGCTTTTCTAATAAAATCTGCAACTATGACATTGTGACAAAAATGTAAGTGGCAGATTGCATTCATAGTGTTCACAACACAGATAGGCAAAAACAAAATGGGTTTCCCCCCAGGTGCAACTCGATCAACCTGTGCTAACCACACAGAAAGATACTCTTTAGGCCACTGAAACTGAATAGTCAATTCATCTTGAAAAACATTTAGATGAATTGCAGCTAGCTGTAAGAAATTAATTCCACCCACTCGAATATTTTAATATTAAGTTTCTAAAGACACTTTTTTTTTTTTTTTGGAGCAGAGCAACTCAGAGTAAGTAAAGGTGGTTATAGAATAAATCTATAGATGGTGCTTAAATTTTTTTATCTTTCTAAATAGCAGTATTTTTTTTTAAAGAATAAATTGAAAGAGTAAATGAGGCAGAATGCCACTCCACCCTCAGGTCAATTTTTATGGTTTATTAAAATGCCAATAATATTTGTGCCACTTGCCAGCTTGGGAGGGAGGAGGGCTTTTCCCTTAATGGATGCTCATGGTGTGATTTTTGACTGTATTGTTACATTGCTTAGAGAGCGTCCACCATGAGAAATTGCCATTGTAGTACTAAATAGCTTTTGGAAAGAATTATCAAGAACTGAGGATCAAACCACTTTCATTACTCAAATTATAGGCACTAATTCTTTAGCATTCTTCTGTGGCTTAGATGTGTGCAGATGTATTCAAAGCATCCTGTGCAAATTATACCAGTATTTAACCTGCTGAAAAATCAAACTACTCTCTCTCTCCTCTCTTCCTCTCTCTCTCTCCTAAGTAACAATGGTTTTTCCATAAGGGACTGTCTGTGCTCTTTTGTTATCTCAAGCTTTGGTTAGCGATGCTGAGCTGTGATCATTGTGAGGCTAGCTGTGAGTCTCCAGTGCATGATGCAATCGTTACACGGTGTGCTGTCTGTGGGTATTAAAAACTGGAACTGTGCCCAGAAGAACATGACAGTTTCTCCCTCTGGTTTTCAGTCCTTTACTATATTATAGTATGTGGGTGTGATGCCTGCAAGTATACACACCAAAGTGTGTGTATTCCACGATTGTAACCAGAAAGACCATGTATTATCTTTTTATTCCATATTGGTGTTTGTGTTATTTAAAATGGAAGATTGTACTCCATCTAGTAGTATAATAATAGAATACTCTGCTGTGCACAATTCCAAGTGCCTTAGAACATTGTTTAGCTTTCCTGAGTATATGTATATGCATATATGTGTGTATAAAATTGGGAAATGTTACCTCAATAAAATCATTGGGAAATCCTAGGTTTAGTCTGTTACTGTTTGTCTTCTTTATCAGATAGTGTTCAGTCTTTCTATTTTATATTTATTTATTTTATGTATTTATGAGACAGGGTTTCCCAGACAGACCTCTAACTCAACATATAGTCAAAGGTGGCCTTGAAATCCTGATCTTTCTGTCTCCATCTCCCAAGTGTACTGAATTGCAGACATGTACCACCAAGTCATCATGGGTAGGCTTTTTAAGTTAAAAACTCATGGAGGTCTCTCATATGTAAAGAAAGACTCAGATACATTTTATCTCTGATATTGTAACCCCACCTAACTTTTAACATATTTTGTATGTGAGACTTAGTAATTTGTACTTTTCATTTTAAAACCTACCTTTAAGATTGTGTGTGTGTGTGTGTGTGTTTTAGTCAGGGTTCTCTAGAGAAACAGAAATGATAAAAATGAATCTACATTAAGAGGGGGTTTATTAGGCTGGCTTACAGGCTGTGATCTAGCTGGTCTAACAATGGCTGTTTCCCAGGGGGAAAAGATCAAGAATCTGGTGGTTGTTTGGTCTACGAGGCCAGTGTCTCTGCCAGTCTTTGATCCAAGTTCTAGAACCTGGGAAAAGTATGTTCAAATACCAGCAAAGGAATGCCTTATCAGTAGGACAAATGAACTTGCCGGTGAGAGTGGGGGCAAGCAGGTGAGAAGCAGAAGTTTCTTCTTCCATGTCCTTTCATGTAGGCTGACACCAAAGGGATAATTCCAGATTTAGGGTAGGTCTCCCTACCTCAAGTGAGTCAATCAAGAAAAGGTTTTCACAAGTGTGCCAGCATCAAGTTGATCACCAAGATTAGCCATCACAAGTCCACCCCTTGTCAACATAACACACTATCATATATTTTATGCCATTCTTAATTTACAAATATAAACAATAGCCAGGTCCTAATTATGCCTAACTCAGTGTAACTATCCCACAGACAAGCGCAAATGCATTATATAGTTTGGAATAGGTGGCATTGTCCCTTGAGGGGCATTCTTTTAATGTCTCGCCACTTAAATATGATAGCCACTGATATTATCTCAATTGGTATAGCATTACATGACAAGGATAAAGAGGAAAGAAAACCCAACTAGCTGCTTACTGTGTCTATCTATATATGTAAAGTACGTTCTTAACAAGATATAACAGAAACACTGATGTCAATTATAATCTTTCTTCCTGCAACTGGTCACATGGCCTTACTACCCATTTTGTATTTCTTACACCCTCATCAAGCACCTCAGCAGGTCCTGAAATGACCGACCTGCTGAGGAATGACTCATTGTCTTCATTCCTGAAGGTCTTAACCCATTGTCATCCTGCCTTCTTTGGGTTGTAGTTCCCCACTGACTTTAAGCACAGAACGAAGGAACACCAAGACACACCCCACAGAATCTCCTGCACTTCAGACGTGATCTTCCTAACCCTCACTGTAGAGAAGCAATGGGATTTCTTCATGGTAGTCCAGTACCCAGAAAGGCCAGAAAAAGGTGTCAGACTCCCTGGAGCTGGGGTAGGAAGTAGACTTCTTCACTGTGTTTGCTCTTTAATGCACTGTGAGCAAGGAAAGAAGCTCGGGGCATATTACAACTAGAAAGGGGATTGGGATATGCCTTATATTCCTCAACAGGGCTTTACACATAGTTACTTAGCAATTTTCAGCTCCAGGACAAGGTTATGGATGATAGGAAAACTGAAAAGGAACCCACTCATGTGTCATTATTTCCCTAGATAGGGGAGAAGATGAAAACCAAAAACATTAAAAAAGTTGGTATACCCCTGAGCATGGAGCCTGCCCTGAAAAATGATTGATATACCCAAGTGTCTTATGCTTTGTTTCAGCTTGGGTTGGATTGAGTTTTGTTTGGGGGTGGTTTTTTTGGTTGCTGTTGTTTTGTTTAATTTTGTTTGTTTTTGCAGGATTACTGATGATTGAACTGAGGGATCCCTGCTTGTCAGGCAAGCACTCTACTGATGAGCTACTGCCCTGGTTTTGGATATTTTTTTCTTGTTTTTCAAGACAGGGTTTCTTTGTGTAGCTCTGGCTGTGTCAGAACTAGCTCTGTAGACCAGGCTGGCCTCCAATGCACAAGTGCTAGGATTAAAGGTGTGTGCCACCACTGCCCTTTGATTGTTATTTTTTAAGAGAGATAAAGAACTCTCTTAAATTGGGTAGGTCCTTGTAAACATTATCAAGGAATTTTTAACTTATCCTCAAGACAAAAAGAACCCACTACATACTTCAAGCATTCTTACACGCCCTCACTCATCCTGACCACAATGAACGAGAGGAAGCAATGTTAAAAGCACAGTGCCTATTGCTATTGCTATTGCTATAGTCCAATTTAGAGGGAAAGTGGCTCCCACTGAGCTATTTACTATTGGAACAAAGAAATGTCAAAGTAATGTAAAGGGAAGTTGAAGTGTTGGATGTGGAAAAGGGGGGCGTGGAAGAGTCCTGTGCCTGTGTATTATAAATAATGGCAATGCCACTTGGACAGAACAGCAGTGATCAGGCTCACAAAGGGTAGAGCTGGGTACAGAGAGGAGGGTCACAGAGGCTGAGGACACAGACGTGAAACATTTAGTTTTGGCTTTGGAATTCAATCTGTTTGGTTTGCCTTCTGCTAGGACATTCACATACGGATACATGTACAGGAGTCAGATGGACATAGAAATGTGAAGGTCAGGGGAAGTGTCTAGTTGGGAACCGGGATGGTAGTTAGATAGGAGAGTACATGTGCCAAGGCTACCTAAGTTCCCGGGTTCCATCCCCAAAACAATGTAGGGGGAAGGGAGAATGTCTGAGAGAGAGGAAGTTGGGAATTATGTATACATGCAACGAAAGCTGCAAAAATAAACAAACCTTTCCAACAGGAAAAAAATAATTGCAGCTTAAGCCCATGCATTTTCAGCAGAGTCAAAACTCAATAACTATTTTCTCATTGCCTGACTTTGTCTCTAAGACCACAACATTAAATTATTTACACATCATTGGGCATTTATGAAACTTGCTTTTTATAAATTTTATAGGCTTTTACTAGTTACTTTAATTTTAAATAAAGTATAATAGCTTTTGTTCAGGATATTAAATTACATTTGAAAATTCCTGATATTGCACCAAATATTATATATAGCAATATTAGCTCAATGAATCAAAGAGTTTAGTTTTACTTCTTATTAGAATAAATTGCTCATTGTTTAATATGGTCACAAATAAAGAAATTAGTTTATATTCAGTTACTATATTCTGTGTGCCTATAGATCTATAGCAGTTTTATCTCCATTATCCAAAATAAGCTTAGGACTAGACATGTATCTAATTTTTTTCAGATATTAGAAGATTTGTATATACATAATGAGATGCCCAGCGGTATAGAGGAGTTTTAGTTCAGAACATGGCTACTCTGGCAAGACTTCACACCCAAAGACCTTCTAGGTCTATGTGATCCAGCTGGAATGAAAACACGCCTATAATCCCAGGAGACCAAGGCTCAAGGCCAGCCTGGTATAGAGAAAGTTTCAAGTTAAAAAAAAGTTTAGGTCTAGGCATGGTGGTACACACCTTTAATCCTAGCACTTGGGAGACAGAGGCATGCAGATCTCTGTGTTCTGGGCAGTTCAGTTGAGTCAGTGAGCTGAGAGGCAGAACAGTAGACTTAAGTTCATAGCAGTTCAGTTTGTGGAATGCAAAGGCAGTTTTTACTGGGAGAGTTTTACCAAAAGGTTGAAGAAAGAACAAGCTAGACACAGATGAAGACAAAATGAGCCAGAGAATGAGGAGTCAGATTAGAACAGATTGTTAGAATTAGTTTGAGGCCAAGCAGGGCAATTCAGTCAGAAGCTGAGAGAAGCCAGTTTGAATCAGTCATCTTGTGGGGATGGGGAGGAGTTTGAGCCAGAACAACTGAGTTGAACCAGTCAACCAGAGTTTAGAAGAAGCTAGGAAGGATAAGCTTATTTAGCAGTAAGTCTGAGAGGCTGAAAGCATTCTAGCCCTAGACTAGACTGTATGGAGTCTAGAAGCTTCCATGAGTAGGCATTAGTTAGCAGACAGAGGCAATAAGCCTCCAAGATGACAATTAGACAAGGGAATAAAGTATACTTTTGCATTACAATGTTTTGTATTGATTTGTGTCCCCCTAACACTCCAAACCCCTAATGTGGCTTATTATATTTAAAAATAAAGACTTTAAAGAAGCAAATAAAGATAGTTGAGATGATTAGAGTAGGGCTTTAATGCAGTGGGACTAGTTAACTCACACGAAGAGGCATTAGAGATTGCTTGCCTGGAGAACAGTCACCTGAAGATACAGCAAGAAGAAACTGAAAGCATTTCAGGCCTGGATCAGATTGCATGGAGTCTAGATGCTTCCAGAACTAGGCCTAGGTTAGCAGATGGAGGCAGTAAGCCTCTGAGATGGCAATTACATCAGCAAAATAAAGTTACTTTTACACTGGGGATAGACCCACGTCTAAACACAAAAGTCATTTGTTTCATCTACATGTTATGCAAATTGCCTGAAGAACACTTTTACAACATTCTTGCACACTTGTTCTTTGATAGTGTCTTGTCACATAACCTCAAATGTGGAATTTTCCACTTGTGTCTTCGTGCAGCCATACCTTTAAAGTATAAAAATTGCTGGGTATTGTGACATATGTCTTTATACCCAGTACTTGGCATCAAGAAGATCAGGAGCTACTTAGTGAGTTTGAAGCCAACCTAGGCCACAGAAGACCCCCTTGCAAAACACTAATAAATGCAACGTAAGAATTACATCCTGGGCTGGATGGCTCAGCTGTTAAATGCTAGTCTCACAAACAAAAGTATAAGAATTACTCTCCTCACAGTGAGATTAGTGATATGTTCACAGTAAGCTGCACACAAAGCAGAGAAACAGTATGTTTGTATGATATGAACAAAGAGACGAAAGTAGATGCATGTCTCAGGTCACCAACATGCTGAGCACATGCTCGCCGATAAAGGACAGATGGCACTGTCAATTTCCCTTGGTAGAAATGTCTGTAATCTTCCCTCTCTCCATTTCCTGAAAGGATAGAGTTAAGTTCTTAAGTTAAATGGATATATAATGCAATTAGCTCATTATTGCAAAAACTTTATCTTATGTGATAATATCTGTTACAAAAAGGAAAAGGAATAATGTTGACTTATGACACACTTCCTAAAATTAAAGTCAGTGGAACTGAAACATACAAAAAAATTACAATTCACTTCAGGACTACAGAGGCATAGTAAAGGAAAAGATTAATATTTGCTTGTGTTACTATTAATCAATTGTATCGATTTTGGATTCTAAGGACAGGAGTCAGTGAACAAAAAGTCAAGAAATATGAAGACTATGGGAGAATTTTAAAGAACACATGTAAATTCCTGGGCAATGATTATCCTTGTCATCCTAGCTATCTGGAGGTAGAGGAAGGAGAATTAAATTCTAGACAAAATAGTAAGATTTGAGATGATGGATAGATGGATAGAGGGGCAGATGATAGATGTTAGATGGATGGATAGAGAGGCAAATGATAGATAGATGATGGATAGAGAGACAGATACATAGATAGAGATAGTAGACAGATGGATAAGAACATATGCTTTCTAGGGATAGAAACAAGTAAAATATTTGAAACTGAATCATGCCAGAAATTTTAAAAAGTCAAAGGAGGGGAATCAGGGTCAGTGTGCAAGTGAGCTCAGCCCAATAATGTAAGCAACACACATGTCCTGGAGTACCACAATGCTGAAGGTCCTGGTTTCGGGGACGGTGGTCCAGGGGCCAGAGTCTTAACATATTCTTGTGACTGGGCCAATAACCCATGTTCATTCAATGCTTACTGTAAGCCAGACATATTACATGCACTTCCTCATTTAACTGTGACCCATGATGTACTTCTAATGTAGTCATTTTCATTTGACATTGGAGTAAGCTGAGTATCACTTGGACCAAGTTCCACCATAAGAATGTAGCAAAGACCCTGGTAGTAGTCCCAGCCAGGATGCCAGTCCTCATATTTTACTAGGCGGAAATCCATGCTTCAGTAACAAAGGAAGCATCCCCTTCCCATTTGGACTTTCGGTGGGGCACCATGAAAGCAGAGAATAGTTCAAGCACCATTTTTGTCTCTAGGTAGGTATGTACATTAATTCTATCCAGCACAGGGCCAATACCTTCTCTTTCTCACTGTAGAAGAAATTGTTTAGGGCTCCATCTTCACACACTTCCAAATGTTCCTTCTCTGAACATGTCCCAGCTCTTGGGACTAAATAACATTTACCTGTTGCCTCATTGGTAAAGATAAAACAGAATCCTCAACATGTGCTAACCTTACAGATCTGTAAGTGCATAATTTAATCATGTAAAATTTATCACTTACAATTCTTGTAGGCCTAGATTAAATATTTCTAACCTGTTCAGGCCTTGCTTTTTTTATTTTTTTTTTAACACGTATGTCTTTATACAGGATGTTGCGTTCTCTGCATTCAAGAATTGCGTATTGGAAGATTCAACCAATGATAAATAAAAGAAAGTGCTCTTTAAAATTGTGCCTTTAATGAACATATATAATCTTCCTATTTATAGTCCCCATTTTATTGTTACTATGTACCCCGGACTGGCCTGGAACCCATTCTGCCTCAGCCAAGCATGACCTTGGATTATAGGTGTATGCTACTGCATGTAGTTCAGACTTTTTTTTAAAAATTGCTTCCTACAATACAGTTTAACAATTTCATAGCATTGACCATGCACCCAGCTTGCATTCAGAATCATAAGTTATTAGAGATTATTTTGAATGCCTAGATGAGGTGCATAGGGACTTGGGGACCCTCTGGACCTCCCAGAATCAATCTCCTACAGGTGTGGCAACGTGAGGGCTATGTGACAGACTTCTTCTGGAAGGACATGAAGAAATGCCCAGTCACCCCAGATAGGGAACTGACACTGATCAATGGGCAGATACCACAAATGTCCAACTTGGTGAACCACTGAGATTTATTGGGGTAACTTAAAAGATTAAAAGTGTTGAGGGGATACTTGCAGGTTCAGAAATGACACAAGACCCCATTGCCAAAGCTCCCCAGCATGGTGACAGCTCCCCAAAACTGGAAAGATGGAGCACACTGCATGGCTCAAGCAGGTTCAAGAGTGTCTTTCCTAAGGGCTCCGTGGAGCTGGATTTCTTCCAGGCAGCTAAGCTGGTCTGTTTTCTGTACCCAGTTCAGCTAATCTCAGCTTCTCCCTGGCTTCGAGGCTTGTCAGAGAGTGACTCTCAGCAGTTTTTATTGTTTCTGCACTCTTTGGAAGGGAAAGGACTAGTGTATCTGGTCAGCTTCAGGAACTTCCTGGTGATATTTTGAGTTCTTTGCTTCCTGTGTCATAAGGATCTTCAGTGAGAGATGGGATGTTTCAGTCTCACAGGAAACTGTTAATCGAGCTCTCAATGTGAAGACACATACAATGATGAAGGGTCTTATAGTAGCCACTGAAATTTCCATGCACATCTCTCCCAGCTCTTCAGGAATAACTGCTATTCACAACTTTTTTTTTTGTCTTTCGTATATTTCTTTATACTTATACTTGCATTACTATTTCTGTGGGAAACGTTCCTTTCTTCTACGGCTTCTAACTTTCAGAAAGGCCATCTCCCAAGGTTCTGCCACTGCCCCCTTCTCTGACACACCATGTACCTGTGTTAGTCTTCCTTCCACCTTCACAGCACCCTGTCGAAGGAATGGTTTATGGGGTTTTGTCCTTCGATTAATTATTTACTAATGAATTTTTGTTATTTTCCTTTTCTCTGTTACAAGCAGTACTTATGTGACATCTTGATCCATCCACTTGGGCACATTTTCTCTTCTTACCAATTAACTACCTCTGTAAACACTGTTAATGTTGTCACGCATGTAATTTATAGCTCCTGGAGTTACTGCTTCAGATTCTATTTAGTTTGCCTATCCCAAGTAATAATTCTCCACTTTTGTGTACATTGGTTTCCTGCTGCCCTGGAATTCTTGAGTGTGGCTGATGGAAAGAAGTTTTCTAAGTGTGAGAAATACTGAGCAGGATAGAAATGAGGCTAGTATGATAAACATATTTTCAATGAGTGAGTTAGTTTCACACAGGAAAGACAACTTTCCAGAGCCTAGACAAACCCACAAGTTATATTTAACAGTTTAAAAATAGATACAGTTAATTACAGGATATAAGAAAATAAAAGTGTGGTTTGGGTTTAATATAATCCCCATAAAAATCAATTGATGGTTTTACATTGTATAAATGTACCACACTTTCTGTATCCATAACTCTGTTGAGGGACATCTAGGTTGTTTCCAGATTCTGGCTATTACGAATAGAGCTGCTACAAATGTGGGTGAACAAATGTCCTTATTGAATGGTGGGACATCTTTTGGGAATATGCCTAGGAGTGGTATCTTGATGTAACACTATTCCTAATTTTCTGAGGAAGCGCCAGATTGACTTCCAAAGTGATTGTATAGGGTTATGTTCCCACCAGCAACAGAGGATGGTTCCCCTTTCTCCACATCCTCTCCAGCATGTATCATCCCTTGAGTGTTTTATCTTAGCCATTCTGATGGGTGTGAGGTGAAATCTCAGGATCGTTTTGATTTGCATTTCCTGAATGACTAAGGATGTTGAGCATTTAAGTGTTTCTCTGCCATTCTACATACCTCTACAGAGAATTCTCTGTTTAGCTCTGTACCTTATTTTTTAATTGGATTACTTGTTTTGTTGGTGTTTAACTTCTTCAGTTCTTTATATATTCTGGATATTAGCCCTCTGTCAGATGTAGGATTGGTGAAAATCTTTTCCCAAGCTGTTGTTTTGTTCTGACGACAGTGTCCTTTGCTTTACAGAAGCTTTTCAGTTTCATGAGGTCCCATTTATTGATTGTGGATCTTAGAGCTTGTGCTGTCGGTGTTCTGTTCAAGAAGTTGTCTCCTGTGCCTATAAGGTTAAGTCTCTTCCCCATTTTTTCTTCTACCAGGTTTAGTGTATCTGGGTTTTAAAAACAAGAAGATCATGAAATTTACAGGCAAATGGTGGGAATTAGAAAAGGACATCCTGAGTGAGGTAACCCAGAAGCAGAAAGATACATATGATATATACTCACTTATAAGTGGATATTAGCCATATAATATAGGATAAACGTACTAAAATCTATAGCCCTACAGAAGCTAAACAACAAGGAAGACCCTAGGGAAGATGCTTAATTCTCATTCAGAACGGCAAACAGGATAGACATCAGAAGTAGGAGAAGACAAGCAACAGGACAGGAGCCTTCTACAGAGGACCTCTGAAATACTCTACCTACCAGGATATCGAAGGAGATACTGAGACTCAAAGCCAAACTTTGGGCAGAGTGCCGGAATCCTTATGGAAGAAGAGGGAGATAGAAAGACCTGGAGGGGACAGTAACTCCACAAGGAGAACAACAGAGCCAAAATACCTGGGCCTGGGGTGGCCTGCAGAGACTGATACTCCAACTAAGGTCCATGCAAGAAGAGGACCTAGACCCCCTGTTCAAAGGCAGCCCATTGGCTGCTCAGTTTCCAAGTGAGTTTCCTAGTAAGGGGTACAGAGGCTGTTTCTGACATGAACTCAGTGGCCAGCAATTTGATCACCTCTCCCTGGGAGGTGCAGTTTTTCCAGGCCATAGAGGAAAGATGATGCAGCCAGTCTTGATGAGACCTGATAGGCTATGGTCAGATAGAAGGAGAGGAGGTCCTCCCCTATCAGTGGACTAGGGAAAGAACATAGGGGGAGGAGAGGGTGGGTGATACTGGGAGGCGATGAGGGAAGGGGCTGTAGCAGGGATACAAAATGAATAAATGGTAACAAATAAATATATAAATAAACTTAAATTTAAAAATTCAATTAATAGGCACTTTAATAAAAATATATTAACAAATAATAACATTTTCTGTTAAGACAGCACTTAAAACTATCTCTGAACCTTTAAGATCAGTACATGTGTTGGTATTCGTTGACAGGAAAAATTAGTTTTGAAGTAGAATGTGCTGTGGTAGTTAAGGAATTCACTGAGCAAGACCTACTCCTGAGTTCACACACCAGCCTCTTTGGGGACTGTCTCTGTACCCTGAGACAAAAATTTTATGTTCTTCAATTTGAAATCATGTTTCATATTTATCACTTACTTATATCTCTGAGTGTCTGTGTGCAGGCGCACATGTGTTGTTTCCTACAAATGGCAATCACAAGACAACTTGCAAGAGTCAGTTCTCTCTTTCCACCACATGAGTCCTAGAAATGGAACTCAGGCCACAGGTTGGGAGGCAAGCACTTTTCTCTGCCGAGCCATCTTGCCTGCCCCAAATATATCTTTAAAGATATTGGGATATGGATTTTAATCCTTTTACAAGAATTTAATGAGTAAACACATGTGAAATGCTTTGACTGGGTCAATCAGTAAGAAGCTTTTTTTCTATGTAGTTAAGGCAGTAAGTTACCGAAGCCAAGCTAAAGAGTCAGAGGAAATAAGGACTTCCAGTTCAGTAGAACTAAGCAGGGTTAGTTTGGGCTGCTTTCTCTTTTTGAATAACATATGAAAGTGTTCTAGAGAAAGAGCTGGAGAGCCCTCCAGATCCCTCTGCTTTCCTTCTGTGCCCTGTGAAAGACACAAAGTACCTTGACTGTTCCATGACCTGGCCATCTGCATATGTTTTTTTCCCTGTAGGCTTGAACCTAAGATGGAGCCTTGAACATTCCAAGGCACTGCTAAAGCTGTGTAGGTTAGTTCCCAGAGCAGGGAAATATGAACATATGTTCTCAACCATATAAACTTGCCATGGCTCAGAGCCATATTTCTTAAATCCTCATATGGACTATGAACTGATCTCCCTAGTGTTTGCTTCTTCTTTCTTTCTTTGGAATCTCAACTGACCTCACCTCCAAATGGTTTGGCAAATCCATTTGAGGAATTCCCTTGCCACTCCTCTTGGGGTAACTCCAACCTAGGACTCAGAATGCTAAGTCATAAGGAAAAGAGAGGGGAGGAGAACCTTTTAGACAGGCAGGAAAGAGCCCATCTCACCCAGGTGCTTTTGGGACCTACAAACAGTTTGACAGGGCTGGAATATGAGGAGTGGTTGGTAAGTTAACAGGATGTTAAAATGAGATGAAATCTCCATTACCATCCAAGGGTTTGACTTTATCCTGAGGCCAGAGTTGTAGACACAGTGTCTGGGGAAGAGACTTGATGAGTGTTTAAAATGAACAATGTAATGAATTGGGTCATGAGATTATACATATGGAAATTGAGAAAGTAAAATCAACAGAATATGTTCATTGACTGTCACTGAAAGACAACAAAAACATGGGTAAGAGTATGAACCTTCCTAAACTGGGCTGATTGTCCACATTTCTATGCTTTTCCACAAGTTAGTAATTTCGGTTCTCTGAATGTCAGACATACATCACTGAGATTATCTTAGTATTATCTAACTGGGCTTCAGGAGCCTTGGAAGGAATTAAATGGCATAATAAGTAAAAAGCACTTTGTTGTATGTTAGTGTTTGCATTAGAGCAATAAATGGTAAAATGTGCATACTATTAGTTGTTTAAAAGCAAGCAATATGGTTTAGAAACCCAGGTTTTAGTCAGACTCTTTAGCTCTGTGCCTCAAATTTTCCAGCTAATAGTTATTTTTATTATGAAAAGTAACTTATTTTGGTACCTTGTTTTTTAGTATGTGTAATGTTGATGCAGAACATACTTCTCACCTCAGAGGGAGAAGAGTTCATCCTTAAACCAGCTGTAAGGGCCACATCTAAGAACACAGATTTGAAATGTCCTGATTAACTACAGAAGTGGAAGTGGACATGTGGACTTCTATGAATTTTCTTTTCAGAATTATAAATCTAATCCCAGCTCTCCATAGAGGCAAGTGGATCTTTTTTGAAGCCAACTTGGTCTACATAGTGAATTCCAGGACATAGTGAGATCCTATCTCAGAAAAAGAAACAAAACACAAACTAAAGAAAGGAAAAGTCTTTGGCTAAGAATGTTATTGCACGTTCTTAACTCCAGCATTTGGGAGGCAGAGACAGGCACCATCTCTGAATTTAGGGGCAGGCTGGTCAGTAGTGACTTGATTACAAAAAAATTTTGTCATCTGCATTGACCTGATGTTTGAGTCATGTTGGATTTAAGCAGACCCTGTAACAGTAGGAGGATCCGTAGTTCAGGTTGAACAGGAGGCTGGGCTACATGAAACAGTGTCTCAAAAACAAACAAAACAACCACAGAACCTTGGGATTATTTGTTTTCATCTTAGAAAATATGCAACCAGCAGAACTTCAGAACGTATTTTATTACATCAAATGCTCCTAAAACAAATAGTCTTAAGGAGAGTGCTAAAGGTACGGTTGGGGGTTTTTCATCAAAAATATATAAAATGAAGGCCTTGATGATCTCTGCTCTGCCTATTAAATATGCGCAACTGAAGCCAGGGAAGTGGCCACCTTCCTTCCAGGAGCTTGCACAGAGTTGGCTTTGTTCTCAGTTAGGGATAGGTAAGGAATATCTTCAATGATAATGTTTCAATCACCTTCCAAGGGTTGGGACTGGAAGTTCCCCATCAGATAGAACTCAGGCAAAGTGATCAACTCCCTTTCCGCACTAACTCCTCCTAGAAAAGACCCACCCACTTAGAAAGTCCTGCTAGTCCCGCCTCCCGGAAGTTCCCGCGAGCATTCCGAGGACTCCTGCTACGCTACTTCCGGCTTCAGTCCAGCAGCAACTCGGCTATTGGTCCATCGCCACGCCATCGTGTGACGCGCTGTCCTGAACCTGTGTACCCACGTGTGGCTGTGCCGGGAGAGACCGGTGAGCCGCGGTTTGGCTTCGGCGGTTCCGGAGAGGGAGTCCCTGCCTCATCATGGTGAGAGAGCCGCGATGCTCCGGGCGGGAGCCGGCGGGTTCCGGTTATGTCTGTTTGCCGCTCCCTGCAAAGCGGCTAGCTTAGGCCACTGGTAGCACGGCGTGGTGACCCGAAATCGGTCACCTTCGTCACCCCAGGAGGACTTTGAAAGAAGAAGAAGAAGGGATGGTTTGTGTCCCTTTTGCAAAACTCCAGGAGTTGTACAATTCTGACGGCTTAGGTTAACTCAGTATCTGTGACATAGAAGCTCCGCCCCCTACTTCCGGGGTCCTCATGGGACACCTGGTTGACTTCTGGACTTTGCAAGACCCAGTGTTGAAAAGCAAATAAAAATTTTCTCGAGGAGTAATGCATCTAAACATTCGTTGTCTATGTCCTGGTTTTATTTACTAGTTTGTAGATGAAATATCAGTCTCTACATTTTCTTGTGGCAGGCTCCTTCCCGGGGCACCCATTATAAAGGACTTTAGGCATTTGCACTTCATACTGTTTGATTTTTTTTTCCTCGCTAAGGTCGTTATCTTACTGATTTGCTTGCTCAAAACTTTTCCCAGACTGCCCCACTGCCATATTCCCAGCTCCTCTGAACAGGTGTCCCATAGGAGGTGCCTAGCCAGTGTTTGCTGGAGAAGGAAAATATGGGTCTTTCAGAAGACAGGGACTCTTGTCTGGCTTAGATGTGCAAACTTGACAAGTCTGTTCAGCCTTCACATACTTACTGAAGCTATGTGTGGTTGTGGAGTTGTCCGCTGTGTTGGGTTCTGTTTTATTGAGCTTTGCTGATTATTTTATAGCCTCACAGAAAGAAAAAGCCCTTTATAGATAAGAAGAACGCTCTGTCTTTTCACCTGGTCCACCGGAGCCAGCGAGATCCCTTAGCAGCGGATGAAACTGCACCCCAGAGAGTTCTGTTACCTACACAGAAGGTAGGCCCTGTCCTGGAGCTGCTAAGCTTTTAGGTGCTGGTTTTGTGGTACTGAAAGTGGAACCCAGGGGACTTACACATGCCTAGCAAGCGCTCTATCCCTTAACTGTACCCCCAGAAACTGGTCTCTAGGAAATGGACTGTGACTCAGTTTCTCATCTGTGTGCTGACATTTGATATCGTGTATTTGTTTTGATTGACAGGCTAAAGCATCTTTGAGATTATTAAATAAAGAGACCTTACAGAATCTTAGTAAAGTTCACTAGAGCACAGCCTACAGTGTGTCATGGTATTATATAAAGTCTGTCTGTGTACTCAATCTCTGCTTTCTCTTAGGTTCTGCCATGTTACAGTAGCCTTCAGTTTACATTTTTGCTTCCTAGACTCTCATGAAATAGAAAATATCTAAGCTCATGAGTAGCTTTGGAAATCCTACAGGAGCTTTGAAAAAGCCAGCTTTTATAACCTTACACTTGTTGAAGATGTAGATTAGAAAACTGTTGGGGATGCTGGAAAGATGGCTCAGTGCATAAGAGTACTTGCTGGTCATGCAGAGGAGTCATGTTCAGTTCCCAGCACCTATATGTAGACTCACAACCATCTGTAAGAACTGTTCCAGGGAGATCAGATACCCTCTTGTCCTCTGTGTATATCAAGGCACACATACATGTAGTCCAAACACTCATTAAAAAAGAAAAAAACTTCTACATGTTTTAAGTATTGGGAGGGCATTGGCCTTTGTTTAGCTGTTCAGTAAAGCCACCCCTACACCACTGAAAAGTTTTCTTTGCTTATAAATACAAGAAACTATATTTACTGTCAAAGTCCCCAAATCTTTCTTCTAACCTTCCAACTACATTTTTAAGTGTGTGTTACTTATATTTCTTACCTGGAGTTGTTGTACAGAATTGTCTAATTCAAAGAATTGTTTTCATTCTTTTGTGTGTGTGTGAACGTGTGTGCACACATATTCTCATGTTTTATTTTGTCTTTGAGACAAGGGCTTGATGCATTTTCCAGTCTTGTCTTATATTCATGGGTTCTGATGGTCTGCCTCATCCTGGCTTATTTTCATTCCATTTAAATTTTATGTAGCATTCTGGTTTGGACGCTCTATAGTTTTGATATCTGTCAAGAATTAGTGATTCCTGTTAACCAGTATTCATGTAGCATTTACCTCCTGCTCTTTGTAAGGGTCCTGGCCTTATCCATGGCAGGGTAGCTCATTCCATCTCATTATCCAAGGTAAATAATGAAGAAAGACGAGCAGAACAGAGGAAGTATGGCGTGTTCTTCGATGATGACTACGACTACTTGCAACACCTGAAGGAGCCTTCTGGGCCTGCAGAGCTTATTCCCAGCACTGCCTTCAGCACATGCAACTATGATGAGCAAGATGAAGCCTTAGGCTTTCCAGTAAGCTTTCTCAGCCCTTGAAATGTGAAACTGTGCATCAGTGAATGAAATGTCTCGTTTTTAAGTCAATAACTTTGGGGCAGTAAATGGTCTTAGTATGAAGAACAGAGAGTCTTTATCTAAAATTATATGATGTATGTGTATCTAAACCACCAGGAAATCATAGGCCACTTCTCTGATAGCTGGTGTCAAGGTTAGTAGCCTTCTGTCAGGTTCAGAACTTTGAGTCATGTCAATCAACGTTTTCCATAGGGGGAAAAACAGGGCATTTTGTATTCTAATGTTTCGTAATCAAAAACTGCTATAGGTGTGAAATTTGTTAACACTTTAGTGAAAACTGTGAGGTAACCTCAAGACAACAGCATGAACTGCTAATGAAATGACTGTTAATCTTCTCAACAAACGTGCAGGCCACTGTATTTTACTTTACCCTTTAAATACAGACAAGCGTGTATGTACCCGGTGCTATTTGTGTAAGTCCAGTTGCGCATGTTTATGTTGAAAGTGCTGCTTTCGCTTGCTACCTCCCACCCCCTCACCCCCCCACCCCCCGGCACTTAGAAAAGGAAAAGACATTCATTGGGGTTTTTAGCAAAAGAAAAGAGATGGCAAGAGGCTTCTGAGGAAAGGGAGGATGTTAGCTCTTCTGGGGCAAAGCTCATTGCTAGGGGCATGAAAGAGTCAGGGTTCAGGAAATTGCCCTGAAGAAAGAGGTGATAACTGCAGCCGTCAGTTTAGTCTCTTGTGTGGGCCCACGTGGCACCACCAGCTCCCTAGCACAGATCCAGCTTCTCTTGCCCCTCCTCTGTGCTGTCACATTAGTAGCAGGATTCTTACTGCCCCTTCCCTTCTGTGCCCCACTGAGGAAGAAGAGGTCTCCTGCTCAGCTGCTTTCTCTTTTCTGAGAAGGAAAGTTTTAGTGAAGTCACAGCATTGTTCAGCATGAATTCTAACGAACAGAAAGGTTAGCTTTTAAACTTTAATTTATTTAGGGTAAGAGGATTCACTTTTTTTTTTAAAAACAAAATAAAGGTATTAAGTGGACAGTTCATTTGTGTTTATACGGAAAAGTAAAATTACTTAAAAACAAAGGTGTCATTTGATCTGCATATATGAAAATGCATATTGGAATATCATACCTGATAACCTAAGAAGAAATGGCATAGGTGCCACTGATTTTGTTTTGTAAAACTGGCTTAAAGGCTTTTTTAAATTTGACGCTGTCAGAGGACTGAGTGCTGCTTAGGGACAGAATGAAGAATGCAGCGCAGAAGGTGGTGTAGGTGTGACTGCTTGAGTTTGCCCTGATTTTCACAAGACAGCAAAATTACTGCTATGAGAAAAGAGCTGAAAACTCAATTACTACAACTATTAAAATAAACACATCCCCCTGAAAAGAAAAGTGATCGCCATTGGAACTGTCATTTACTTGATTATGTGACTACTTTTCAAGACTTCAGAGAAATTCCATGGATAAGTTTACTAAATCCCTCTTTAGTCTTAGAATTTTAAGAAGCACAGTAACCTTTAAAAAGGCTCAAAAAAGATGTTTGTCTTTTTTGTTGTTGATTAGGACAAGATATTACATATTCTCTGTTCAAAGTAACAGAAAACCCCAATTCAGAGTTGCTTTAAAAATAATAAATGGTTATTGTGATGGTGCATAGCTTTAATCCCAACATCCAAGAAGCAGAGGCAAGAGGATCTCTGAGTTCAGGGTCAGTCTGGTCTATACACTGAGTTCCTAGCCAGCAAGGCTGCATAGTAAGACCTTGCTTTAAGTGAATATGGAAAGATAGCTCTTTTTGTTTATTTCTCCTATGTGTAGGGATTTCATTCAAGTTTGCACCATCAGGATTGGTTATCACAGTCTTCAATTATTAGTACAGGGTCAGTGGGTAAGGGCTTTTCTCAGACTGACAGCCTAAACTCAACCCCCAGACCCCATATAAGGTGGGAAGAGCACCAACTCCATAAAGTTGTCTCTGACCTACACAGACACCACAGTAATGATGATGATGGTAGAATGTAATAGATAAAGGACCACAAGATTATATGTGTTGGTATATGAATTATTTTTTATTTAATTTTTTAATTCATTTTTATCAGAGCTGTAGCCCCCTCCTTCATTCCCTCCCAGTCCTACCCCCCCCCCCCTTCATCTCCTCCCATGCCTCTCCCCAAGTCCACTGATAGGGGAGGTCCTCCTGGCCTTCCATCTGACCCTAGCTTGTCAGGTCTCATCAGGACTGGTTGCATTGTCCTCCTCTGTGGCCTGGCAAGGCTGCTACCTCATCAGGGAGAGGTGATCAAAGAGCCAGCCACTGAGTTCATGGCAAAGACAGACCCGTTATTAGGGCACCCACTTGGATTACTGAGCTGCAATGGACTACATGCAGGAGTTCTAGGTTATCTCCAGGCATGGTCCTTGCTTGGAGTATCAGTCTCAAAAACCCCTGTGCCCAGATATTTTAGTTCTGTTGCTCTCATTGTTGAGCTCCTGTCCTCTGCATGTCTTACTATCTTCCCCTTCTTTCCTAAGAATCCCTGCACTCTGCTCAAAGTTTGGTATGAGTCTCAGCATCTGCTTTGATATACTGCTGGGCAGTGTCTTTCAGAGGCCCTCTATGGTAGGCTCCTGTCCTATTTCCTGTTTTCTTCTTCCAGTGTCCATCCCATTTGTGTTTTTGAGTGAGGATTGATCATCTTTCCCAGGGTCCTCCTTCTTGCTTAGCTTCTTTAGGTGTACAGATTGTAGTCTGTTTATCCTATATTATATTTCTAATATCCACTTATAAGTGAGTATATACCGTGTGCGTCTTTCTACTTCTGAGATACCTCACTCCAGATGACCTTTTCTAAATCCCACCATTTGCCTGCAAATTTCATGATTTCCTTGTTTTTAATTGCTGAGTAGTATTCCATGTGTAAGTGTACCACAATTTCTGTATCCATTCCTCGGTTGAGGGCATCTGGGTAGTTTCCAGGTTCTGGCTATTACAAATAAAGCTGCTATGAACATGGTTGAGTAAATGTCCTTATGTACTTGAGCATTTTTTGGATATATGCCTAGGAGTGGTATACTTGGATCTTGAGGAAGTGCTATTCCTAATTGTCTTGGAAAGCCCAAGATTGATTTCCAAAGTGGTTGTACAAGTTTGCATTCCCACCAGCAATGGAGGAGGGTTCCCATTCTCCACAACCTCTCCAGCATGTGTTGTCACTTGAGTTTTTGATCTTAGCCATTTTGATGGGTGTAAGGTGAAATGTCAGGGTTGTTTTGATTTGCATTTCCCTGATGACTAAGGATGTTGAGCATTTCTTTAAGTGTTTCTCTGCTATTCGATATTCCTCTATTGAGAATTCTCTGTTTAGCTCTGAACCCCATTTTTTTAATTGGGTTATTTAGTTTGATGGTGTTTAACTTAAGTTCTTTATATATTCTGGATATTAGACCTCTGTCAGATACAGGGTTGGTGAAGATCCTTTCAGTCTGGAGGCTGTCATATTGTTCTGACGACTGTCCTTTACAAAGCTTTTCAGTTTCATGAGGTCCCACTTATTGATTGTTGATCTTAAAGCCTGTGCTATTGGTGTTCTGTTCAGAAAGTTGTCTCCTGTGCCAATGAGGTCTTCCCCACTTTTTCTTCTAATGGATTTAGTGTGTCGGGTTTTATGTTGAGGTCTTTGATCCACTTGGACTTTAGTTTTGTGCAAGGTGATAAATATGGATCTATTTGCATTTTTCTACATGTAGACATCCAGTTAGATCAGCACCATTTGTTGAAAATGCTGTCATTTTTCCATTGTATGGTTTTGGCTTCTTGGTCAAAAATTAAGTATCTGTAGGTGTGTGGGTTTATTGCTGGGTCTTCTATTTGATTCCATTGATCTACCATCATGTTTCTATGCCAGTACCATGCAGTTTTTATTACTATTGCTCTGTAGAACAGCTTGAGAACAGGGATGAAGAATATCTCCAGAAGATCTATTGTTTTACAGGATCGTTTTGGCAATTCTGGGTTTTTTGTTTTTCCATATGAAATCAGAATTTTTCTTATAAGATGAGTAAAGAATTATTTTGGAATTTTAATAGGAATTGCATTGCTTTTGGCAGGATAGCCATTTTCACTATGTTAATCCTACCAATCCATGAGCACAGGAGATCTTTCCATCTTCTGATATTTTCTTCAATTTCTTTCTTCAGAGACTTGAAGTTTTTTTCTTTCTTTTTTTTTTTTTTTGATTACTGCAGATTCATCTTTTTTTTAAAGTAATTTATTTATTTTTATATTAATCACAGGTTATATACTTTGTATCCCAGCTGTAGCCCCCTCCCTCATTCCCTCCCACTCTCCCCATCCCTCCCTCATCTTCTCCCTGCCCCCCTCCAAGTCCACTGATAGGGGAGGACCTCCCCCACTTCCATCTAACCCTAGCTTATCATGTCTCTTCTGGGTTGGCTGCAGTGTCCTCTTCTGGGATTTAGTTAGGCTGCTCCTCCCTGGGGGAGGTGGGGGGGGTGGCGGTCAACAAGCCAGCCATTGAGTTCATGACCCAAATAGTTCCTGTTCCCCTTACTAGGGTACCCAGTTGGGTACTGAGCTTCCATGGGCCACATCCGAGCAGGGGTTATAGTTTGTATCCATACATGGTCCTTGGTTAGAGAAACAGTCTCATAGAAGACTCCTGTGCCCTGATCTATTTGGTCTTTGTGGAGTTCTTGTCCTGGCCAAATCTTACTAACTCCGCCTTTTTTCATATGATTCCTTGCACTCTGGTGATGGCTTGGTTTTGAGTCTTAATATCAGCTTTGATTCACTGTTAGTTAGAGTCTTTCAGAGGCCCTCTGTGGTAGGCTCCTGTCCTGTTGCTTGTTTTCTACATTCAATGTCCATCTCATTTGTCCATCTAAGCAAGGATTGATCATCCCACCCTGGGTCCTCCTTCTTGTTTATCTTCCCTAGGTGTATAGATTTCAGCATGTCCGTCCTATCCTATAGGTCTGTATAAGTGAGTGTATACCATATGTTTCTTTCTGCTTTTGGGATACCTCACTCAGGATGATCATTTCCAGGTCCCACCATTTGCCTGTGAATTTCATGATTTCCTCCTTTTTAATTGCGGAGTAGTATTCCATTGTGTAAAAGTA
>CM053763.1:18185774-18234322 GCA_028658305.1 Pachyuromys duprasi
TTGCTTGGTTAGAGTCACGCCAAGGTACTTTATGTGATTAGTGGCTATTGTGAAGGGTGTTGTTTCCCTAATTTCTTTCTCAGCCCTTTTCTCTTTTATGTAAAGGAGGGCCACTGATTTTTTTGAGTTAATTTTGTATCCAGCCACTTTGCTGAAGGTGTTTATCAGTTGAAGGAGTTCTCTGGTTGAATTTTTGGGGTCGCTTATGTATACTATCATATCATTGGCAAATAGTGATACTTTGACTTCTTCCTTTCTGATTTGTATCCCCTTGATCTCCTTTAGTTGTCTTATTGCTCTAGCTAGGACTTCAAGTACTATGTTGAAGAAGATACAGAGACAGTGGGCAGCCTTGCCTTGTCCCCTGACTTCAGTGGGATTGATTTAAGTTTCTCTCCATTGAGTTTGATGTTGGCTATAGGCTTGATGTATATTGCCTTTACTATGTTTAGGTATGTGCCTTGTGTCCCTGATCTCTCCAATCCTTTAATCATGAATGGGTGTTGAATTTTGTCAAATGCCTTTTTAGCGTCTAAGGAGATGATCATGTGGGTTTTCTCCTTCACTTTGTTTATATGGTGGATCACGTTGATGGATTTCCATGTATTTTACCACTCCTCCATGCCTGGGATTAAGCCTACTTGGTCATAGTGAGTGATATCTTTGATGTGTTCTTGGATTCGGTTTGCACATATTTTATTATTTTTCCATCAATATTCATAAGAGAAATGGGTCTGAAGTTCTCTTTTTTTGTTGGTTCTTTGTGTGGTTTAGGTATCAAGGTGACTGTGGCTTCATAGAATAAGTTTGGTAATGTTCCTTCTTTTTCTATTTTGTGGAATAGTTTGGAGAGAATTGGAGTTAGCTTCTCTCTGAAGGTCTGGTAGAATTCTGCGCTGAAACCATCAGGCCCAGGGCTTTTTTTGGAAGGGAGACTTTTCATGACTGCTTCTATTTTTGCGGGGTGTATAGGACTATTCATCTTTCTATCTGATCTTGATTTAATTTTGGTAAATGGAATTTACCAAATTTACCAAAATTAAATTGTCCATTTCTTTTGGATTTTCAAATTTCGTGGCATATAGGCTTTTGTAGTAAGATCTAATGATTGTATTTCCTCAGTGTCTGTTGTTATGTCTCCCTTTTCATTTCTGATTTTGCTGATTTGGATAGTTTTTCTCTGCCTTTTAGTTTGGCTAAGAGTTTTTCTGTCTTGTTGATTTTCTCAAAGAACCAGCTCTTGGTTTCATTGATTCTTTGAATAGTTTTATTTGATTCTGATTTGTTGATTTCAGCCCTGAGTTTGATTATTTCCAATAGTCTATTTCTCTTTTTTTTTCCCCCCTAGGGCCATTAAGTTTTTTATATGAGATGTTTTGAATTTCTTCTTGAAGGCACTTAGTGCTATGAATTTTTTTCTTAGCACTGCTTTCATTGTGTCCCATAAATTTGGGTGTGTTGTGCCTTCATTTTCATTGAATTCTAGGAAGTCTTTAATTTCTTTATTTCTTACCTAACCCAACTGTCATTGAATAGTAAGTTGTTCAGTTTTCTTGTGTGTGTAGGCTTTTTGCTATTTCTGTTGTTGTTGAGATCCAGCTTAATCCATGGTGGTCAGATAGAATACAAGGGATTATTTCAGTCTTCTTGTATCTCTTGAAGCTTGCTTTGTGACCAACTATATGATTTATTTTGGAGAAGGTTCCATGAGGTGCTGAAAAGAAGGTATACTCTTTTGAATTTGGATGAAAAGTTCTGTAGACATCTATTAGGTCCATTTGATTTAGGACCTCTGTAAGTGCTTTTATTTCCCTATTTAGCTTCTGTCTAGATAATCTGTCCCTTGGTGAGAGTGGAATGTTGAAGTCTCCCACTATTAAGGAATTGGGATCCATGTGCAATTTAAGCTTCAATAACGTTTTATTTACAAATGTAGGCGCACTTGTATTTGGGGCATAGATGTTCAGAGTTGTGATGTCCTCCTGGTGTATTTTTCCTTTGATGAGAATGAAGTGCCCCTCCTTATCATTTTTGATTAATTTTGTTTGAAAGACTATTTTATTAGATATTAGGAGAGCTACCCAGCTTGTTTTCTGGGTCCATTTGCTTGAAAAACATTTTTCTAGCCCTTTACTCTGAGGTAGTGTTTATCTTTGTTGCAGAGGTGTGTTTCTTGGATGCAGCAGAATGTTGGATTCTGTTTCTGCAACCATTCTGTTAGTCTGTGTTTTTTTATTGGAGAGTTGAGTCCATTGATGTTGATAGATAATAGTGACCAGTGACTGTTAGTTCCTTTTATTGTGGAGTTTGTGGTTTACTTTGTTTCATTGCTTTTTTGTTTGTTTGTTTGTTTTATATTTTGTTGTGAAGTTATGTATGTCCTGTGTTTTCTTGGGTGTAGTTGTTTTTGTTGGATTGCAGTTTTCCTTCTATAGGGCTGGGCTGCTCTGTAGATATTGTTTAAGTTTAGTTTTGTCATGGAATATTTTGTTTTCTCCATTTATGTTGATTGAAAGCTTTGCTGGCTATAGTAGCCTGGGTTGGCATCTGTGGTCCCTTAAAGTCTGCATGATATCTGCCCAGGCCCTTCTGGCTTTCATAGTTTCTTTTGAGAAGTCTGGTGTGATTTTGACAGGTCTAACTTTATGTGTTGCTTGGCCCTTTTTCCTTGCTGCTTTTAATATTCTTACTTTATTCTGTAGGTTTAGTGTTTTGACTATGGTGTGACATGAAGAGTTTCTTTTCTGGTCTAGTCTATTTGCTGTTCTGTAGGCCTCTGGTATATTTATGGACATCTCTTTCTTTAAGTTGGGAAACTTTTCTTCTATGATTTTCTTGAAAATATTTTCTGGACCTTGGAGCCTGGAATGTTATTTTTCTTCTATTCCTATTATTCTTAGATTTTGTTTTTTTATGGAGTCCTTGATTTCTTGGATGTTTTGTTTTTGTAACTTTTCCAATTTTCCTTTTCTTTGAGAGATGTATCAATTTCTGCGAGTGTATCTTCAGCATCAGAAAGTCTGTCTTCCATCTCTTGTTGATGATGCTTACTTTTTATTCTATTGATGATACGTACCTTTGTGGTTCCTGATCTTTTCTCTAAGTTCTCCAACTTCAGGGTCTTCTCTGTTTGTGTTTTCTTTATTGATTCTAATTCTGTTTTCATGGCTTGCACCGTTTCTTTCATCTGTTTGAATGTGGATTCCTGTCTTGTTATGATGGGTCTATTTTTTTGTTCGTTTCCTCTCTATATGGCACCAGTTGTGCCTCTACTTGTGTGTCTGTTTGTTTGGCCTGTAATTCTTTGAGAGCTTTGTTCATTTCTTCTTTATGTTCCTCTAAAACTGGAAAAGCATAGCTTTAATGTCATTTTCCTGTGTTTCCGATGAATTGAAGTATCCATTGATTTTAGGGTTTGCTGGTGAAGCTATGATATCTTGATTTTTGTTGTGTGTGTTCTTACGCCAACATCTGGCCATCTGCTTATCTGTAACCTTCACTGTTTGTTCCTGAAGTCTGTACTTAAGACTGGATCCATCTTTCTCTAACATCTGGAGGAATCTTCAGGAAGATGAGAGAGGTCCACTGGTTTGAGAGAGTGCGTTGGTGTTTCTGCTGTATCTAAGGGAGGGAGGTCTGCAGGTGCACAAGTACAGGCAAGCAATTGTGGAAGTGTGCCTTGAAGGACAGGGTGCTAGAGAATGTAGATGCTTGGAATGTGGGGCGGGGAAGAGGGGAGGTGCAGGCACAGGAAAGGGGTGCGCACGCCGGCACTGTTCACGGACGCTGGCATTCTTTGAGGACACTGGCGCTGTTCTTGGGCACTTTTCTGCAGTTGTGGGCGCAGTGCACATGCACAGATTTCCTGAATACCTCAGTGGCCTACAGGCCTGGTGTCTGTCTGGGCTTCAGGAATTGTTTGCCTGGACTCCACTGGTAGACCCACAGAACAGGGGCCTCAATGTTGAGAACGCTCTCCCAAGAATCCTTATATTGACCACAATGGGGTTGTGGGTGGAAGGGATCCGATGTTTGGCTGCTAGTGTAGAGGGACCCTGGATCTGGGGCTCTGCAGGCACTCATTTGAAGGCACACTCACTCTCTAGCAGGTCCAATCAGAAAGCACAGGGGTTTTCCTGTACTTTTTCTACTCCCTGTGCTTTCTCTACTCTCAGATTTAATCCTACTGGGGTGAATGCGAGTATAGGTTGACGCATCAGCTCAGTGATGCTGCAGCTACGGAACTTGAGGGCTCGTATAGCAGACCACTGAGAGTCCAGCCACCGGCAAAACTGAGAGGCCGGTACAGATGCCTTCTGGAAGGCCCTGTGCTCTGTGCTAGGCGCTGCAGGCACAGCAGGCCACCTCCACCTCTGCCGGGAAGGGAGGCAGGAGGCCCTTCAAGGGGAAGTGCTGGCAATTGACTATTCATTACTCTCAGTCCCCAGAGAAGTCCTTGGGTGACCTGAAACCAAATGGCCTCAGCTCACGGTTTGTCCCCTTTCTCCCAGGAAGCATCAGTGTTGATGTTCTGGGTTCAGCTGCCCCTCTACTCACCATTTTCGGAGTTTCAGATCCTCTACTCTCAGATATAGTGCGCACTGGTCGCCACCATCTTGGATTGATATGTGAATTATATAGCATGCGAATAATGACTTGGTAAAGCTGTTTTAAAACAAAACAAAAAACCTGACTTTAGCTATGAATGGTGGTACACACCTTTAATCCTAGAACTTGGGAGTCAGAGACAGGTAAGTCTCTGAGTTCCAGGCCAACTTTCACTACATAATGAGACCTTGTTTGTTTTGTTTTGAAATGGCTTTACAATGGAAAAAAACAAAACCAGCCCATGTTAACCTGTATTTATGACATTGGGAATCTTATTTTAGATGCCCTAACAGCTTGATGTGTGTGTACTGCAGCTATGAGCTTTTGCTTCATTATCTCAGAAGGGAGCTTCCATTTGGAGTCCGTTTCCATCTTTCCTCAGACAGGGTCTTTACATGTACCCCAGGCCAGCCTGGAACTCTGACGCTGCTTGCCTCAACTTCCTCAGAGGTGGAAAGCCAGGCTTGCATCACTGCCCAGCCACAGTGCTCTGTTTGTGGGCCAGTGACAGTATCTGTCTTGCTATCGTTTCTGCTACTGGACTCAGGGCAGGGTGGGTGAGCTGGGAGGCACACATGGACATAGCATTTGTAGACACCTTCACATACTGATTGATGGAGGAGAGCAAATTAAAGCTAACAGGTCAACCAGAGTATGTTTATTAAGTAGATTGCATAGTGTAAAGATTGAGGAGCAAAGGGTTTATACAAAAGGAAATTCTAGGAACAGCTTTATGCAGGAGGAAATGAGCTGAGCTGACCATCAAATGTACTACCTGGGAAGAACATTTCAGCCAGGAACAGACTGGGTGGTGTTTTGGATCATAGTGACAGGATTATGCATGCCCACTAACTTACATTGAATTACTATATGACAGTGAGGAACTGGGCTCGAGTTCTGTACTCTCTTGCCAAGTAACAGACATTTGGATACCTAGAGTAGGCTTGGATATTACGGAGCATTGAGAAATCAAGACCAATTCAAAGTGCAAGCAGGTCACATCTGGCAGAGATAAGAAGGTCGAATTAGGAATTGACTAATGGAGTACCTTTGCAATGACTTGGTTAAATACGCATAGGATGTTGCCCAAAGGAAAGGAGTGAAATTGTGCACAAGAGTTGAGAGGGATGTCGGGGCAGAGATGCTTTATGACCTTCTTGGAGAGACTGTTGCCGTCGCTGGATTATGCATTGTTATCTCTAGTGTAAGAGGAAAAAAAAAATGTATTACTTTTGAGAATCCGGTTAGGTGGATTTGTAATTGTGGGTTAAATCCTGGGTCTTCTTAGTGGCTAGATTCAGGTGTGTAGCTTTTCAATTTTGGGACTTCTGTGTTCTCACTGAGATGTCCATGCTAAAAGCTTGGAAGTCATGTGGACTAGTGTCTAAGGTAGCTGTGAAACACCTGAAAGGGCCCCTGTTAGGGTGCTGCTGGAATGTTGACAATGTATGCTGGCACACATGCGAGATCAAGGATGCAGTGGTAACAGCCTCCCGAGACTGGTAACAGATCACCACAAATATATAACAGACATTTATTCCCTCTGGCCTGGAGGCCACAAGTCTGAAATCAAGCTCTTGGCAGGCCCAGTTCCTTCTTGGGGACTCAACAAGATTTTGTCACTCATCTAACTTTTAGTTTTCAAAGCCTGCCAGCAGTCCTTGACCTGTGATTGCCTCATTCCAGTCTATCTCCATTTTCACATCTCATTCTGCCCTTTACGTGGCAAGCCAGCCACTAAACTCATGTTCGAGATCACGAGAATGCACATGGTTGTGGCCTTCTTGCTGACAATAGACCTACGAAGTAAAGAACATTTAGAACATGTGAGGGACCCATCCAACTGGCCTTCATAGCAGACCACTTCCAGCTTGTTGTTCCATTAGTCCCGTGAATAGCTTAATTCATTCATGAGGACTAAGCACTGATCAACTGTTAAAGTCTATCTGGTCTCATATTAATGTTTCTTGGTGATGAGTGTATTGCAATATTTCATAGGAAATAAGCCATAACAAACCTTATTTCAAGTATGTTGCAGCCTCAGGCTGGCTGGGTGGACATGAATTTTGAAAGCATACTTTTCAATCTAGTTCAGTGACTGAACAGTATTTTCTAAATAAACCTAACAACTGTGTCATTTCTTCTCAAGAGCACTGGAATTAAGTTGCCTTCATCAGTGTTTGCATCAGAGTTTGAGGAAGATGTTGGATTGTTAAACAAAGCGGCTCCAATTTCAGGTGAGTTTAACTTTTTTAATGTTTATTTTATTATTGGAATATTACAAACATGAGTACTATATGTACATGATTTCCATGCCCCACAATCTCTTCCCCTGCTCCCCATTAACTTCACAACCTCTTGTTCTTCAATTATTTATATATGTGTGTGTGTGTGTGTATGTGTGTGTATAAATATAGGCTGCCGGGTCCACTTAATGTTGTCCATGTGTATATGTTTCGGGATGACCACTTGGACTGTGGAAGGTTCTTCCTGGAGAAGACTGGTTCTTACTCTATCAGCAGCTGTCAATTGTAGCTCTTGATCTAGGGGTGCAGCCTAGTGAAATTCTCCCACCATCTATAGTGGGAGGTCACCCAGTATTCTCTTTTGTATGGATCTTATTTAGGTAACTATATGGTTACAATTCCATGGGTACAACTCCTGTTGTTTAGAAAACACTACCTTATAATAGACATGTAAGACCTTTGGCTCTTAAAGTCTTTCCAACCCCCTTCCGTGATGTTTCTTGAGCGGTAGGTGTAGGGTTCTGTTCTAAATCTACCAGTTGGGTCTGGCCACTCCACAGTGAGTTGTTCTCTGCATTTTGACCACTTGTGGCTTTCTGTGTTGATCTCTTGTCTACTTCAATGAGAGGCTTCTTTGATGGGGGTGGGAACTGCACATGTCTGTGCATGTGAGAACGGGAATTCAGAATGTAGTTGGGAATAACACTGATTTAGGAATGAACCGGCAACAGTAGATTCTCCTCAAGGGTCCATGATCTCACCACTTCTCAGTACTTGGCTAAATTTACAGTACCAGACATAAATTTTCTCCTGTTTAAGTTGTCTTAAGTCTAACTGAGTGACTGTTAGTTACCCCAACAATATAAGTACCACTGCTGTATCCTTAGTGTATCTTGCTGTGCTGTCAGTGTTGATGCTCTAGTTCACAGGTGGCTTATCCATTAAAGAAAGGCTAAGGCTCACAACCAAAAAGAAAGACTCTAACTTCTTTAAGTTTTCATTTGAGTTGTGTTACACAAAAAGAAACACAAAAGAGTTTAAACAATTGAGAGAAGTTTAGAATTTGGATAATAGAATATGAAGAGGAATTGATTATGGCCAGAATAGTTTTGTATTATGCATCAACCTCTTAGGTCTTTATAGGTCTCATTTGGAGAAGAATGTGGAAATCTAGAAAAGGAAGTTCATGTGCTCTCTTATGAAGATAACAGTGATTATCATTATTCCTTATAATTTTGAACAATAGCATATATAAACATTTGAAAGAAACCTATTTTGTGATTCACTCAAGATGAACTGGAAGTAGCTTTTAAAGAAAACTTTCATCACCATTGTAATAGTTTAAAACAAAGGTCTGCAGAAGGAGTATTTAGTATTTTTTCCTAAGTTAACCAACACTTGCCCTTGTAACATTCTTTCATTAATTTATTCTATGGAGTGGCCAGTGTATAGTAGAGTCTTGAGTTAAACCAATGTAAAGCATAGTCCCTAACCTGAGAGAATTTCTGTTAGAAAGATACTAAATGAGATATTACAGTTGTGACACTTGAGAATAAATGTAAGGGGCACCAGACCTGGCCTTGGGAAGCTGGGCAAAGTTGGCTTGTTGCTTTTGTAGTTGTTCTACTCATGAACCACATTCCTGAACCTAGTTGCTTTCTGAAGTAGAAGGCAGGCGGAAGGAGGAGGGAGAAAGGGCTGGTAAAAAGATGTTCCAGACAGAAAACTAACTACCTGCAAAATTGAGAGAGTATAAATACCAGATACTGTATACATTTTAGCATTCTAGAATGGTGTGAAAGAATGAATAAAAAATGCAGCTGGAAAAGTAGGCAGGGGTGGAATAGCAGACCTTACTGGCAGGCATGTCAAATGAAAAGTCTGAACTTTAAACATTTTCCTTAAATAGAATTATATAGCTGAAGAAACCAGCTGGGATTCATTAAAATTTGTAGTCCATATTTGTGAACATGTGAAAGTCACCAAATATTTATTTCTAATAAATGAATTTGAAGCCTGTATTCTTTCTTCAAGTGAAAATTTAGGAGTTTCCCTTAAAAAGTCAAAATGATTCAAAATAGAAGTGTTTTTACTAGGAAATATTGAAGAATAATGGGTATTTTTAAATTCTCTTTACTGAAAATGGACTTAATTTTTTAAAATCTTTGTTCTATTTGCAGTATGTAAATAGATCAGATTGTATAAAGTAAATGGACTGTGTTTTCTTCATCGCCCCCAGAGAGGCCAGAGGACCTGGGGGCTTGTTTGGTTTTCTTTGCAGCAGTGTAGCCCAGGCTGGCATCCAGCTCACAGTGAGTCTAAGTTTGACCTTCCTGAATGCTGGGATTAAAGATACCAGTTTTGCACACTTTCTCTTTTCCTTTTAGGCCCTCGACTGGATTTTGATCCTGACATTGTTGCTGCTCTTGATGACGATTTTGACTTTGATGACCCAGAAAACCTTCTTGAAGATGACTTCATTCTTCAGGCCAACAAGCCAGTGGGAGGAGAGAGGATGTATGTGGAGGATTTCTGTAGTGGGAGGGAACCACGCTCTAGTAGGAAGACAGTTTTGAGAACATGTAGTCCAAGATGTCAGTAGTAGAGCAGAACGTAGTTACATTTGAGGCATACTATCAATATCTGGAGCTAAAATCCCAGAATCCTGATGGCTGGCTGCTTTTCCTACCATGCCAGATGAGTTCAGTGCTTCCTCTAGAACCTCCAGCAGGAGCTCCCAGCTTTATGTAAAGTTGCTTTGTTCTGTTGTTTCTTTTAAGTTCTTTTGATTTATGACCTGTTGGCTTTAGAGAATCTGAGAGTGAAGATGACAATGAGTGGGAAGACGTGGAAAATGAGGAAGCGAGCGATGATGGCTGTAGCTCTTCAGGCCCACTGTCAGATGGAAGTGAGGTGTCCGCCCCAGGTTCACCTCAGGAAACCATCCAAAAGCACCTGTTTTGGGAAGAGGAAACCAAAAGCCGTTTCACAGAGTACTCCATGACATCGTCAGTCATGAGGAGAAATGAACAGCTGACTCTGCATGATGAGAGGTTTGAGAAGGTGTGTCCTTGAGAGATGTCTCCGTGCTCTCTCCATGCTGAGGAAAGCCTGGAGCCAAAGTTAAAACCAGCAGGACTAGAAACTGCATATCATATTAACATACCCTAGAGCCACACCCTGCGCAGAGAAAAAGCTCTTAGGTCCCAAGAGTTGATTGGTTTAACATCCTGACATCTTTCTCTGAGACTTTTTGTTTTTTAATTTATTTATATTTTTATTAATTACAGTGTATTCACTTCGTATTCCCCTTGTAGCTCTCTCCCTTCTCCCCTCCCAATCCTATCCTCCCTCCTTCTCCCCCACCTGTACCCTCCCCCAGTCCACTGCTAAGGAAGGTCCTTTTCTCTTTCCTTCTGATCCTAGTCTATCAGGTCTCATCAGGAGTGGCTGCATTGTCTTCCTCTGTGGTCTGGTAAGGCTGTTCCCCACTCAGGGGGAGGTAATCAAAGAGCAGGCCAATCAGTTCCTGCCAGAGACAGTCCCTGTCCCCATTACTATGGAACCCACTTGAATGCTGAAATGCCATGGGCTACATCTTTGTAGGGGTTCTAGGTTATCTCCATGAGTGGTCCTTGGCTGGAGTATCAGTCTCCTGTGTCCAAACTTTTTGGATCTGTTGCTCTCCTTGTGGAGCTCCTGTCCTCTCCAGGTCTTACTATCTCTCACTTTCATAACATTCCCTGTACTCTGCCCAAAGTTTGGCTATGAGTCTCAGCATCTGCCTTGATACCCTGCAGGGCAGAGCCCCTCAGAGACCCTCTGTGTCAGGCTCCTGTCCTGTTCCCTGTTTTCTCCCTCCTCCGATATCCATCCTCTTTGCCTTTGCAGTTGACTTTAATCTGCAAAATTTCCTAAGAGTCGGCTTGCATAGCATAAACAAATTTCCTTTTTGTTATTGATTCTTCAGGTATAATTAACACTAAGAACAAACAAACAAAAAAAAAGCAGAGTGTGAGACCCTTTTAAAACTTGAAGTATTCCAGATTTGACTCTTCTGTGCCCAGCCAGCTCCTGGTTTACAATACTGCGTGGACTATTCACGCAGTCTTTCTTCACCCATTCGGTGCTATAGCTCCTACTGCCTTGCTCATTCATGTACATTAGCTGTAAGTTTGCATTGAGTTGGGATATTCCTCCGCAGGCAGAGAATCTCAAGTGTATATTCAAAGCACTAAAGTAGTAGTATTATCTGGTGAGTGGTAAGATGTGAAGCTTTCCCAACAACAGTGAGCAAATGAGGGAATGCTTTCCTTCAAGGCGTATGGAAGAGACAAGTTCTAACTTTGCTGTGATATCACAGAAGTGCTAGTTTCCCTCTTCTCTGTCAGGAGAGGCAAGCTGTTAAGTACAGGCATGCTCACTCATCAGGAGATTCAGATAAAGTCTAACAGTGTTACCGGCATTTGAATAATAAATGTCATCTGAACAAGAGTGAAATTTATGCATTAAGCTTTATTCAACAGCATTATCATTTAGCCTACATCACTAAGGGCTGTGAAATTACCTTCAAAGTGTTCTGAGGCAAAGATCTCTGGATAACATGTTGCTATCTGATCTGAGTAGAATAAGTGCTTTTATTTTCATGTTAAGTGGAAACCCATTTTCAGTCTAACTGTGAATCCCTGAAAATATGTCTTCTTTGGGACTGAAAAGGTGGCTCAGGTTAAGAGTCCATCATGCTCTTGCAGAGGATCTGAGTTCATGTCCCAGCTGCAGAGGACCCTATGCCTTCTGGTCCCAAATGCACTGGTCCATGTTCCTACATGCAGACACTCAAACACATAAAAATAAAGCTTTAAAAAATAAAATGCCTTATCTGCATCGCCAGTGGCACTTCTTCTCTCCTCAGACATTAATGATAGCTCTGAGCTTTTAGTAGTATTGAAATACTATGTAGGAGTAAAATTAATATAAATAAAAATACATCGTGATTTGTTCTTCATGGCATCTTTTTTGTTGTTTGTATTCAAGTTTTATGAACAATATGATGACGTTGAAATTGGAGCTCTGGATAATGCAGAATTGGAAGGTTCCATTCAAGTAGACAGCAGTCGGTTGCAGGAAGTTTTGAATGACTACTACAAGGAGAAGGCAGAGAAGTATGACAGCTCTTCCTTCTTGCATAGCTTTGTTTTCCTGCTTTCAAATGACCTGGGTCCACCTAATCAAAGTCTACTCCTATTGATCTAACATCATTGTACAATATTGAAGGTTATGGTAGAAGATAATATATGACGAGATGTTGGGAGTTGCAAAGTAATATGGTGCTTTTAGCCTCAGGCTGAAGAATCATATCTTAGTGTCTGGTTTCTTCTTTTATCTCAAGTGGTGGGTGTTCCTAAAGGTGAATAGTTATGGCTAATAGATAAACTTCTCTCTGGTTGATTAGCAGAGCTCAGTGGTGAAGTATTTGCTCAGTCAGCTTCTGCACCAAAGTGACTCTTATCTGAGAGAAGCTGATGGGGTATTAAAATGTGCTAACAGGTCTTGTTCCATGAAACTCTGCAGCATGCAATTTCCATATTGTGAAAGGGGCCATCGGCTTTAAGGGAATTTTTTGCATATTTTAGAGAGATAGATGAACAGCTGGTGTTCATCTTACAGAATCTGCCATCTTGTACAGATGCAGCTAGACCCATCAGAGAAAATGAGCAAACCCACTGGAAGGGTAGGGCGGGGACAGCTATAGAGACAGGGACCAGGGGCATGGCAGGTACAGAAGTGGGACTTTCAATTGCTCTGGTCCCTATAGCTGTTTTAGTGATACGGGATTTAATGTTTTCTTTATCCTTTTTTCATTTTATAAAATGTACCAAAAAAGTTGTGTAAAATTGAATACTCTTGAGCCTTTTGAGGATCAAGATCTGCCAGTGAATGAGCTTGATGAGTCTGAAAAGGAAGAGATCGTTACTGTAGTTCTTCAGGAAGCCAAAGAGAAGTGGGATTGTGAATCTGTTTGCAGTAAGTATCTTATTGTCCACTCAGCTGCCAAAAGTATGAAAGTAATTTAAAGTCATTGTGGGAAAGTAGATATGTTTTAGTAGAAGTTAACCATTGAGGGAGTTTGTGCTAGAGAAAGAGTTAGAAAGAATATGACTGTTCTGTCACTACTGAGTTATAAATAATTTCAAAATGATTTTCAGAGAGACTCTAAAGTGATTTTGTACTATGAAAACATCAAGACTAGGAATATAGTGTGAAGTGTAGGTGCTTTTGATGACCTTACAATGTATTTAAGTGACATATTATCTTCCTTTTCAAGGTACATACTCCAATTTATACAACCATCCACAGCTTATCAAATATGAACCAAAGGTAAGTATTGACATCTGGAGCTCCATTTTTAGGGATGGAAAAGTGGCTTAACAGTCAAGGTCACTTCCTGCTCTTTCGGAGGACCCAGTTTGGCTTAAACACACATCTGTGCTAACTCCAGCTCTAGAGAATCTGACGTCCTCTCTGGCCTCCAGATGCACTCATGTATATGGCATACATTCGTACAGATGCACACACATACAAATAAAACCTTGTCTTTAATGCTCTTTCTCACAGTAATTTTATTCTTTGTGGTTAGCAGTGTTATTAGGAAAAGCACCAATAGTGCAACATTTGCAAGCTGAATCGGAATAGGAAATAACTCTGGTGCTATTATATCTTTGTTTCAGCCCAAACACATCCACCTATCTTCCAAAACGGGAATACCTCTCAATGTTTTACCTAAGAAAGGCCTCACGGCAAAGCAGGTTGAACGAATGCAGATGATCAATGGCAGTGATCTGCCCAAGGTGTCTACCCAGCCACGTTCCAAAAATGAAAGCAAAGAGGACAGAAGAGCAAGAAAGCAAGCCATAAAAGAGGAGCGGAAGGTAACGGTGCCTTCTGATGTAAGGCTTGCAAAGAGCTGTTGGGAGGGTGTGGCATAAGTTTTGTTTTGTGGACATAGTCTGTCCATATAAATGTATAAACATGCAAGTAACATGAGGATTCTCTTGCACAGGAGCGAAGAGTTGAAAAGAAGGCTAACAAGTTAGCGTTCACACTGGAGAAAAGAAGACAAGAGAAAGAGCTGCTGAACCTGAAGAAAAACATTGGGGGGATAAAGCTGTAGGCGACGAACATTCAGTATAAGTTGTATTTCCGTTTCAGTGGGTTTTGTTATGCTCCATAATTAACCAGGATCTTAAGAGCAGTAAACTTGTCCCTATCATTTTTATATGCAAATAGCTGAGAAAAATAGAGGATTTGTATTTTTCTACAAGTGAGGTTCTCTTGCCAGCTATCTTGTAAATACTGTAATGTTGTAAGTTTAATATTGTAAGCTTATATTTCCTCTCAAATAAATGACTTCATGAAAGTAAAATGTTTGGATAAATTAAAGGAAAATGTCTTCATAACATGAACGGAATTGATGTGTTCATTTATTTGTATGGTTGTCAGAGTTGTTCTCTGCAGATGTTCTCAGATATTTCTTTGAAAGCTCTCCACGCCTTCTTGGGAATTACATGGTTTAATTTGCCGTCTGTAGAGACGTGATCTGGTTAAGCTCAGTTGTGAAATGCTGGGTTCATTCTCAGTGGTGAGAAGAGCATCCCTGAGAAGATTCCACGGTAAGAAACTTATTTTCCCGTGTACACAAACGACCCTTTCAAAAGGACTGTGGAGATGAGCTCTGCAGTTGTCATGGCAGGGATTTCCTGCCCTGAGACCAGATGGTTTTTTTCCCTTTGGGATTTAGGAACAGCATAGCTGAGCAATCAGGAACACTTACTTCACTGTAACCTAGAAAGTTTCTCTTTCCAACATTGTTTAATGTTTGGAACCATCACAGTTTATTAAAATACAAACTCAAAAGTTTCCAGGTTTTGATGAGATGTTCTTGTTTTGACATCTAGAGACTGATTCAAGGGTTAGACAGTGAGTGACTCCATCATAATATTCATTATTTGGTAAGCTGTGACTTCTTACTGACCTTTGCTCATTTGCCCCTGACCAGTGTGAACACTGTTGGTCAGAGTGGGGAACAAAATGGCTGAGGCACAGTCAGTTGCGGCAGGTGAGCTACAATTGATGCTTGATTTTTATGAGTATCACCACCTCTTTATTGTGTCTTTCCAAAGCTTGTTCTAAGCTTTATTCAGTTAAATCCAAATTACTGTACTTTTTTTAGTTCTGAACAACAGTAGCTTAATTCTGTTCTGTTAACACTTATAACAACCAAAAATAAAAATGCATAGTTTGTCATGAGGAAGGGTGAGATGCTGACTGTGTATTCTCATGCCAGCCAGCAGAAGCAGAGTTAGTAGCTGTTTTATGTAGATTCTGGGAATATAAATTCTGAAGAGATGGGCCATTATAATGTTGACCATCTCAACAGAAAAATCTCCAAAGCATGGAGAGTCGCTGTGCCCTGGTCCTATTCAAATTCATGTATTTTGTAAATAAGAGAATGCAACTCTTGAGCATATTCCTATGGAGGCTGATTAATTTAGCTTAAAGATTGTTAATTCCATTCTGGAGAACAATTTTGTAGTGACTTGGATGAATTTCCTGATGTTTTATTCTCAACACTCACCAGACCTAAAATCACACACACTCAAATACTCAGTTTTCACTCCTCTGTAAACTATTGAGACCTGAATACACCAGCTCTGCTGACCGATAGGAGCTCACAGAGATAGTAATTTTGCCCCACTTGTAATGACCTGGATACTCACTGTTCCCCTGAAGTCTTCGGATAAGCCTTCCTCAAGGTTGGTGCTCGATGGTAACCTTCCCTATGTTTTCACTAACACTTCTTCCCCTGCATTGGGTTCTCTGTAACACTGTATACATGACAATTTCTCAGGCTCCTCTGATAAGAGAAAAGTTGGAGGGCAAAACTTTGGTTTACCACTTTACCCTCCTGCCTGAGCTAGTCCCTGGAATTTAGTAAATAGTCTTTAAGTGGCATATGGATGGATGGGTACAGGGCAAAACACCTCATAAAAGAATAGCTTAAACTTGGGATAGTTCAGTGGTAGAGTCACAAGGGTTAACAAGGAGAAAGGACCCCAAGTAGGCATTATGAGGTTTGGTTTGGTTTTGTTGTATGTGTAGATGTACAAGCCACAGTGCATGTAGAAGTCAAAGGACAGCTTTGTGGGTTGGTTCTTTCCTTCCACCTTCATGTGGGTTCCGGGAATTGAACTCAGGTCATGGATCTTTTATAGCGAGCACCAATCCATGTCACTGGCCATGCATACTGAGTTTTAGACTCATTTTTGCATGCTCTCTTGATGCACCCTAGAGATACAGTAGTTATGTACAACCTGCATTATGATATCACATCCCCTCGGTTGAGAACAGCACTGATCCCTGGCCCCTGGCCACAAAATATTGTTTTTATGTGTTGACAGTGGTTTGCTTTAACGTGCCTATTTGATCTACTTAGAGGGCAGAAGATAAGGATTCCAGTGTTTTGAATGTTAGTTGAGAAACATGGTAAAATATGTAATATGGAAGTTCATATCTGTTATGCAAATAATAGAACACAGAAGCAAGTGGCCTCAGGATCCATTCTAAATTTCTTTTTCCTCTTACTCATTATAAACTGCCCAGTCTATTACACTAAACATCAGCCTTTTTTCTTTAAACCGTTTATATGATACCACTAAGCACAACTTCCTTATCTTTGAACAACTAGAAGCATGAACCTACCTCTGTGAAGGCAGCATTTGCATCTCATAGATGAGATGCCTTATAGATGACCTAAACAGCCCCTAGGTCTGACTTCAGCTTTCAGAGAGTGTGCACCTGTGTGCAGATGTCAGCAAGTGAGGTGCTGAGTGAGTCCTGGAAGCCTTCACGAGGCCTTTGAGGAGTCATCTTACAAGCTGCGTGCTTGGCCTGTGTTCCTGTATCTGAGCTCACTAAGATCTACCTCCACCTCCGTGTCAGTGCAGAACTGCAGGGCTAGCCTGAAGTGGTTCTGATGTTTAAAAAAGTGATGCATGTTTGTAAAGACAGAAGGAAAGGAAGAGAAAAAAATGGAGGAAACTGAAGAATGCTTATCACTTTTATTCTTACCATCCAAATGTAGTTACTTTATATTTCTTCTAAATAAATCCATCAACATGTTATTCACAAATCTTTTGGTTGACTTGTTGGTTTCAGGATTTTTTGGTTGTGGGGGGTTGGTTGGTTGGTTGGTTGGTTTTATTTTTCTAGAAAGGGTTTCTCTGTGTAGCTCTGGTTGTCCTAGAACTTGCTGTATAGACTAGGGTGGCTTCAAACTCCTCCTACCACTGCCTTTCTAGGTGTGTGCAAGCACACCCGGCTGCTTGTGCTTTTTTGAGCCTCTGTAATCTAGGTTAAAGTTGAGCTCAAAGCAGTCCTCCTGCTTCCTAAGTATTGGCATTACAAATGTAAGCCATTGCACCAGCTCTTTTTAATTGATATATTCTCGTCCATTAGTCAGCAGCCCACATCTGTAAAGAGCCACATAGTATGCTTTTTTTTGTTTGTTTTGTTTTGTTTTGTTTGAGACAGGGTTTCTCTGTTTAGCCTTGGCTGTCCTGGAATTCACTCACTTTGTAGACCAGGCTGGCCTCGAACTCACAGAGATCCACCTGCTTCTGCTTCCTATAGTATGCTTTTTTTTTTTTTTTTTTCTTTCCAGGTCGTGTGACCTCTCTGCACAGTTGCAGATAGTGTGAAAGCAACAATAAATAAATGAGTAAATGAGTATGGGGGTACTCCTATAACACTTTATTTTTAAAAACATGCAGTCTCCAGTGTGAATCACAGACCACAGTTTGCTTACTTCTGTTTTCTTAAATGTTTCCTTTTCACAAAATATACATAGTATTGCAAAAAGTGACAGTATAGCTAAGAGATCTCTTTCACCCAGCTTTCCTTCAAGTTTCTTGAACAACTGTACTACAACATCCAAGCTGGTAAATGTCATTGTATAATGTATGTTCTTAGGTCTGTACCCCATCACACAAAGGAAGAGTGTTCTCATTTCACTGTCTCACATTCAGCTTCCTCAGCCACCAACCGTTCCTTGAGAATCTAGTGTTCTTCCATCCCTGTCATTTGGCTTTTGAGGATGTTTTTCAAATGGAGCCAGGTAGCATGTAACTTGGCTTTATCTCACTCAACGCTGAGATCCTTTCAGGCTGTTGCATGGGTCAATAGAACTCCTCTTTATTGCTTTGTAGTGTTCCAAGGTATGGGTACACCACAGCTCATTTAGCCTCTTACCAACTAAAGGGCATTTTGCTTGTTTCAAAGTGTTCTTTTAAGGTTGTGGTGATTAAATCTTCTGTTTGAGTCAGTACAGAGTAGGTGACACTATAGACCTTGAACTTTATGTGATTCAGCTGTTGACACAGATACTCTCTTCATTCCTTATAGACAAGCTTCTGACTTGAATGTCATTTAGAAGGGAGTGGTCTATCCATCTCCAAGTTTTTTGTTGTTGTTTTGATTTAGTTCTTTGTTTTTTGAGACAGGGTTTCTTTGTGTAGCCCTGGCCATCCTAGACTTGCTTTGTAGACCAGGCTGGCCTACGATTTACAAAGATCCATCTGTCTCTGCCTCCTGAGTGCTGGGCTTAAAGGCATGTGTCACCATGACCGGCTCATATCCAAGTTTTTATATGGATCATATCTGTTATTTTAAATTCCTTGAATTCATTAAAACTCACTTATGTAAACCAAAGATCTTTGGTTTTCTGGAGGCTTTCAGGTTAGTGGGATATCATAAACCCATCATTGAACTTCTGTCTTAATCCTTGTAGAGACAGAGACTTGGGTTCAAATCTGTGTTACCACTTGCAATATGTGGACCGAGATAAGTCACTTAACTTTCAGCCTCCATTTTCTCTGTTAAAATGGCATGAGCCCTGTCTTACAAGGTTGCTGTGAAAGAGCCCATGAAATAACCTAGAAGACATGAAGAGAAAAGGAGATAACCTTCAATAATGTTAGAGAAAAATGAGAGTTTTTAAATCAAGCAGTATTCATTAACAAGTCTGGGAGTGCTAACTTTGCTGAAATTTTTATTTTTTAAAACCCAGTTTTGCCAAAAGGACAGGAGGGAGAGTGTTTCTGTGGGCTGAGGTGGATGACCTATGCTGAAAACACCAATACCAATTATCAGACCTGTGAAGAAATCGTTTAAATCAACAACGTCTGCACAGCCTGCCATCTGCTTCCAGTTAAGCAGATCTCCCTTTTTTTCACATGGTTCCCCTGGTTTCTGTGGCCCTGTCCTCTGCTTCTCCTGGCTTATCACCATCATTTTCTTGGCCTTAAGTGGAAGTTTCCCGAAGGATCTTCTCTCCACTGCTTTTTCCACGACTTCTTCCCTGGCAGTGTCCTGCTTTACCTCATTCCCCAAAACCTACATCTGCATCCCTCACCCTGTCCCTCCCTCCTTTCCATCCTGCTGGCCGGACAACTCTATTGAACTAAATATTTCCAAGAGTGGGGTCATTTTCCTTTCTAAGATGAATTGTTTTTCAGCTTCCTATTTCTGTCCATAGCCCCAGCATCTCCTCAGGCTTCCTGCCTGCAAACTTAGCATTGTCCCCAAGCATTCATCTTTCTGTCACTTCCTCACCCCCCAAAACTCTAGTCATGTTGAAGATTCTTCAGCACATCTGTCTCCTTCCTTTCTTGTTTAAATTTCCATCCCAGTTTTCAAATTAACATACCCCTGTCTGTCTTCAAGTACGTCATGTGAGACCTCTACAGCCCTGTGCGTGTTCCCTGGAGGACCTCCATGGCACTGATGTCCCCTTTTGTCTATGGAGTAAAAGCCATATTTTTATTTCAGTATGAAACCCCCATGCTTAGACTTGAACCTTTTAAAAAACATCTTTATATACACAAATTCCAACAAAGCAAAAATAAGTACTAAAATGTGAAATCTTAGAAGTCCATAATATTTTGCTTTTCTCTAACTTCTTTAAAAGTAATTTATCTTCTAAGCTAGTAACAGCTCTTCCCATTTTCTGACATTTTTTCTGTGTTGGACCCATGTATGGGTTTCTTTCAGTATATTTAATTATTTCTTACAAGATCTTTTGTCCTGTGGTAGAAATTCAATTTTTGTTTGATTTATATCCTCAAGTAGTAGCTAATTTTTTTTTTCGTTTTTAAAGTGTGTGTGTTTTAGTGTGCGTGTATGTGCATGGATATGGCAGGGAGGTGAGATGTTGATGTCAAGTGTCTTAATTGTTGTTCATTTTCGTTTGGGGGACAGGGTCTCTCACTTGAGCCTGGCTCTCACGGATTGGCTGAGCCAGTGAGACCCCAGGATCTGCCTGTCTAAGCCCCTTCAGTGCTGGAGTCACAGATGCAGGCCACCACGCCACCACGTCAATATTTCCCTGAGTGCTGGGGATCTACACTGAGGTGCTCATGCTTGCACAGCCAGCCCGTTACCCCCTGAGCCAGCCCTCCAGCCCCTTCTAGAGCACTCTCTAGACATGGAGCAGTTTTCCTTGAGACATCACTGACAGCCTATGTTCAGTTGAAGCAGAAACCCAAAGACATCACCATCAGATAATTTGTGGCTTTGTGCTAATACATTAACTCTATTTATGTCTAATGCATGGCTCTCAGCACCTCATTTACCTACTAAAGCAAATAATTACACTCTGGTTGCCTCAAGTTTGTGTAATTTCCTTGTTTGGTGAGGTGAGAACTTTATATTAGAAAAGGAAAACATGTGGGATTGCAGTGGATCTTCCGAGGGGGAGGAAGCAGGTGGTGGGGAATGGACAACTGCAAGGCTGTCGGGCGACTGAGGTCACCTGCAGTCACTCATCTTTCCTCAGCCAAGCAATTGCATGAAACTTAACATACTGTGCTCTTGAATCTCCTGCAGATGGCAATCAGAAGTTATTTCCCTGTGAAGTCTGTGGGAGATGGTTTGCAACAGATGTTCTGGTAAACATAAAGACGTTTTGTAGATGTGTTTCATTGGAGTTAAATGAACTGTCAAGTCAGTGAGGAGGCAACGGTGCCAAGATTAAAGACAGATGTGGAGGGGGTGGGAGGAGAAGTCTGTAACCTATGGCTGCCAGGCCTGGAGGACATTGAGGCAAGCTGGTTATGCCACGTTCACAAGTGACCCTATTAACCACGGTCTCCCTGAAAGCATGCCAGATGGAATGGTCTTGGCACAAACAATTATCCCTTGAGAGGTTTTGGCTCTTCCGCCTTTTCTTTAAGCATCAAAAATTCAAATTTCAAGGCCAAAACACCAGGGAAATTAGCTGGTGGAGAGGAATGAGCATTGAATTTCAGGCATCTGGAAACTTGGCTCATAGCTGCAAATTTGTCACTAATTCTGACAAGTCCTGTAACCTTCCTGTTTTCTGCCTTGCCACGTACACCGAACTCTGATTTCAAGGGGGTTTTATACCATTAGAACAAGTAATGCATGGATACAAGCCTGCTCCAAGATCTAATTTTCCAGATATGAACTAACTGCATGTTGAGTTCCCAGGCTTTAAAGTTGAGTAAAAGTTTGAATTATTTCAAACTTGAGGGACAGCAAGGGCTATAAACGGACGGTCCACCCTAGCATTGTAAGGAGGTGGCCAAGAAAGATACATCTTTATAAAGAAACTTTTAGGATGATAGTGCAATCATTTGGATGTTTTAGATCATGGGATCCTATATTGAACTTGCAGGATTTAGGGTTTAAATGACAAGGGACCTCCAAAATGAGGTTGTAGTTTTTGTTTTTCTGGGAAATTTTAGAAACAAAATAATGTGTGTCTCTGGATAAACTGTACTCAGAGGCAAGGCATGGGAAACATGACAGTAAGCAGCACTCTTTTATGGCCTCTGCATCAACTCTTGTCTCCAGATTCTATCTCTGCTTGAGTTCCTGTGTCAACTTCCTGCAATGATGGACTATGATCTGGAAGTGTAAGCCAAATAAACCCTGTCTTCCCCAACTTGGTTTTTGGTCAAAGTGTTTCATCTCAGCAATAAAAACCCTAACTAAGAAAACAAACAAAAACAAAACAACAACAACAACAAAAACTGTGCTCAGAGCTCCTAAGGCTACCAGTTGAGCTCATCCATGCCTGTTGTAGCCCAGTGTCTACCCGTATCTCCCAGCACACTGTTACCTTAGCCATCTAGGAGCTGTGCCCCTAAGAGGTGCTAAGAGCCAGGTCGTGCCGCTGGAGCTGGAGAGAGGTCACTAGATGTCAAATATACTTTGCACACCCTTCAGTCTCACCCCTATATAGAACACTCACACACATGCTCTGCTAACTTCTCCTGTAGCCTAATGTGAATAACTTGCAGGAGCACAGATTTTTATAGAACCTGCGTTTTGGAGATCTAGACAAAGTGACTTTGTAAATGGTAGGTCTTGTGGAAGAGGACAAAGATGTGTATGTGTGCCCTAAAAGCACAGTAGCCAAATGCGTTAGTTCATTTTCTGGTGCTGGGGTGAAACACTCTGATCATAGGCAATTACGGAAGACAGGGGATTTTTTTTTTTTTTTTGGCTTATGGTGTCAGTCAGAGAGAGCCCATGATGGCCAAGAAGACATGGCAAGGTATGGCAACAGGAACAGGAAGCTGGCCACTCACATTTTATCTACACAGAGGAAGCAGACCAAATGAACAGGAAATAGGCCAGCCCTTATAAATAGACTTTCTGCAAGGCTCCATCTCTGAAAGATTCCATAAGATCCTCACACAATGCCCCCAGATGCAAGTATTCAAACGCATGAATCTATGGGTGACATTTCTTATTCAGAGCACCATACCATAACTTCATTAAGGAGACACCAAGCAGAGGTCTATGTTTCCCTTTTTTTTCTGTTAGAAATGTTGAGTATTTAATAGATTACTGGCTGTAATAAAGAGTATATAACCTAACTTTTAGCTTTTGAGGTATAAAATCAAATTTAAAGTAAAACAGCTATTTTGTTAACTTTCTGTCACTATAACAGAATGCCTGAGATAATCACATTATAAACAGAAAAGATTAGGGGCTGGAGAGATGGCTCAGTGGTTAAGAACACTGTCTGCTCTTCCAAAGGTCATGAGTTCAATTCCCAGCAACCACATGGTGGCTCACAACCATCTATAATGTGAACTGATTCCCTCTTCTGGTAGGTGCAAATGCAGATAGAACACTCATATACATAAAATAAATAAATCTTAAAAATAAAAATAGAAAAATATTAATTCTGTCTTGGTTTTAGAAGTGCCATTTCATGAGCAGTTAGCCCAACTGCTTTGGTCCTATGGTAAAGACAGAAAGGAGGCTAAACGTTCCCGTTCATAAGCAGAAGCAGAAGAAAATTAGAAGGGTTCCTAGAGCCACAGTTCCTTGAAAGGATACATCCCTGATGCCCAAAAATCCTCACAGTGAGAATTCATATGTTTTGCTGTTGTGTTTTTGAGACAGGATCACTTGTATCCCAGACTGCCTTATGCTCACAACCCTATTCCCCGGCCTCCCTAGTACTAAAACAGAGGCCTGCATCACCATTCCCAGTTTAGACCTCACCTCTGGGAGGTTTCAAAAGTATAGGAAACTGTAAAGCACCTCCTGACTCTTTCTAAGCACAGTATTGAGCTGTCTGGCATGGCTGGGAGAGATGATGGGTTTGTCCCAGTAGTCTAGAGTTAGAGAACAGACTACATTCTCTAGACACTAACCAGTCACTGTCCTGGGGGCTAAGAATGCAGTCATTAAAACTTGGTGACAGTACATTTTCCAAGTCAAGTTTCTACCCTTTCTTATCTAGGAAAGACATGGACCCATATGTAAAAAGATATTCAACAAAAAACGCAAACCCTTCGATTCCTTGAAGCAGAGATTACAGGGGACTGACATCCCCACTGTGAAAATGTCTCCTCAGTCCAAGGTATGCCAACCATTCCTTTACTTATCGTTATAGAAAGTACATTGAAGCTGGTGTCTTGGCTCTGTTTTCATTTTTGCCTGATAAGGCAGTGTAATGGCATTTCGATATAATCCACCTTTACTGTTTTCTGTATAATCTTGCTTAGATTTTTCAAACAAATTTTAGATCCTTTCCAGATGTAGTCAAAAGAATCCTGTTTACATTTTCATAGAATGCCTTTCAGTCTAGAAAGTGATCTGGGAAGAAAGTTCCTTTTCCCCCTCCTCCCCACTCTGAGCTAAGTTTTCTCTAGATAGCTGAGGCTGGCCATGAACTGACTGCATGGCCCAGCTAGCTTTAAGTTCATGATCCTTCTGCCTCAACTTCTTCAGTAGTGAGACTGCAGGTGTGCACCATACCAGTAAGAAAGTTACCAACTGGACCAGCAAGATACCCACCACCAAGCAGACAGCCTCAGCTCAGCCCCAGGCAGCCATGTGGTGGAAGGAGAGAACTGACCCTGAGAGCTGTCTTTTACTACAACACAAGTGCTGTGGTCTGTACATAGCCACACACAAAAGCAAATAAATAAAGATGTAATTTTCAAACAAAATTTTAAAAAAGCAACCTTTAATCGTGTGTCCATATAAAGTTTTATGGTTTCATTTTTTTTTCTTTGCTTTTTTATTTTGTATTCTTTTGTCACTATTGTAACTTGGGAATGTTATTGCTGTACCTTCTGAACTTTTTAAAAAAGGTTTTTTTTTGGGAGCAGGGGTTCTATCTCTACAGCTTACTTGATCCCATTTGCTATAAATTCAAAACCTAGTTGTTGTTGTTGTTTGTTTGTTTGTTTTTTAAGTCGGTTGGTTGGTATATAGTCTAGGCTAGTAGATGTCACTTTGGTTTTGGTTTTTACAGGCTCAGTCCGTGAGGAAATCTAACTGGAGACAGCAACATAATGAGTTCATCAATGCTATTCGATTGGCAAAAGAATGCACTCTAGCCATGAAAGAAGGCCGGCCCCTTCCACCTCCACCCCCTCCAACCATCAACCCAGGTGTGTGGACACTTGGCTTGCTTTTGAGCTCAGGGTTGACTTTTAGCCATATAAAATGACAGTGACATGGATGTAATTTTATCCATTATACAAGGACATATATGCAGCACACATTACCCTTTTTCTTCCAGTTCACAAAGCTTGTATGTTCCCTCCTGACAGCTCCACCATGAGACTCCACCAGGAGATATCATCACACCTGGTCGGGTCAGCACACACCTAAGGGGCACATCATTTGCACTGTGGCTGAGAAACAGGAAACTGCACACTGATTCATAGAGTCAGCAACCTTTGTTTGCTGGCGCTGATCTCAAAGAGTTAAGCATTTGAAGCTGTCCAGTTTAAATGGCTTCACAACTTTCTTGCCCAAGCATTGTGTTCTGAAATTTTCAAATCTATAAGAAAGAGGACAATAATCATTTGCACACCTTCTGAAGTCTGAGGATTGTTGGCAGTACTGCCTCTCTGTCACTGTCTGTCTGTGTTGTGCTGTGCTGTCTGTCTCTCTGTTTCTCTGTCTTGATCTCTCTCTGTGTGTCTCTGTCTGTGTCTCTCTTTGGCTGTCTCTGCCTACCTCCCTCTCCTCCTGTCTGTCTGTCTCTCTCTGTCTGTGTTATGTTGGGTCATGTACCACACACACATTTGAAGGTCAGAGGACAACTTTTTGAAGTCATTTTTTTCCACTGTTGAGGGTTCTAGAGATCAAACCAGGTTGCCAGGCTTGGTGGCAGGCACCTTTGCTCATGGAGCCATTGTAATGACCCTGGAAGAAGTCTTTAGGAATGAAGTTTTAGATATCAATACTTTATCCTTAGCCACACCAGTAATTCATCGCTTAAGCAAAACACAGGCTCATGTTTTCCAAGTTATTTGAAGAATGTTTTCAAAGGTTTTACCCCCACCCCCACCCAGCCAATCTAGTCAAAGTTCAAACATTGCTTTCTGTTGTCTTTCCAGACATTTCTCAATTTTCTCTACACCTTCGCTCAACCATTTAACTTTTACAATACTGTTCTGTGTTTGTCTGCTTGTTTAGTCAGATTAATGTTTAACTTGTCTCTATCCCATCTTTCTATAAGTTGGAGGTTAGAGCTACATGCTCAGTTAGATTAATTTTAATCTCTTGTCCAATGTGGAAGTTGTAAATATTTTTCTTCTGTTGTATATTGCCTTTGGATTGTACTAATAGACTTTAGTTAAAGCACAAAATTTTAAATTTTATACTGTTTTTTCTTTTGTTCTCTATACTTTTTCATATTATAGCCAAAAATATCACTGCCAAATATAATGCCAACATTTATCCCCTGAGGAGGTTTTGGTTTAGGGAAAGGACCTCATGTAGCTCAAACTGACCTCAATTTGCTGGGTGGTGAAAGATGGCTCTGGGTTCTTGATCTTCCTCCTTCCACCTCCCACTTGCTGGGATGACTGCCGTGCACTAGCCTGCCTAGCTCTTTGTGTTACTTATTCTAAACTACTAGGGTTTATTTGTAGGTGGTTGATCTAAGTTAACCTTTGTGTGTAATGAAAAGGTTAGGCTTCATTCTTACTCCTTTGCACACTGATAGCCAGTTTGCTCAGCCCTGTTTGTTGAAAAGACCATCCATGAGGGTGACAAGAAACAAATGTGGGAAACATACAGGACATATATCAATGGTTCTCAACTATGGGTCGCAACACTTTTGAAGGTAGCATATCAGATGTCAGATATGTACATTTATGATTCATAACAGCAGCAAAATTACAGTTATGAATTATTTTATGGTTGGGAGTCACCCACAACATAAGGAATTGTATTAAGGCATTAATACAGAACTGGGTCACAGAATTAGAAGGTTGAGAACACTGACATACGTGATACAATTGCTCAAAACTTTATCATGAAACCTAACACTTTGTACAATGAATTTACAGCAATAAAAACATAAATAAAAATTTTTAAAGGCCATTCCTCCATTCTTACACAGTATCATTAATCTTAAGAAAAATTACGTAGGTAGCCCAGCAAAGTGGCACTTGCCAGGAAGCTTGACAACTTTATTCCATCTCCAGGATTCCTGTGGTGGAAGGAGACTCCCACATGCTTCCGCACACAGACACACACACACAAACAAAGCATCTGAAAAATTTCAACGTCAAGTAACTGTAATTTGAAAGATCAGTCCCTCTACTCTGTGCCACTCATCTCTATCTGTCCTTATGCCAAGACAAGTCGATTTTGATTACCATAGCATTAAAGTAAGTCTCGGAAACAAAACAAAAACAAAACCTGTGAAGGTTCCATATAGAGAAAGTTGTTTTGGATGTTTGGGGCCCCCTGACATTTCAGATAAATTTCAATATTTTTCCCCCATTTCTACAAAAATGTGACTTTGGGGACTGAAGAGATGGCTCAGCAGATGAGGGGCCTATTGTTCTTGCCGGGTTCAGTATCCAGCACCTACACGGTGGTTCATGACACTCTAACTCCAATTCTAGATGCCTTCTTCTAACCTCCACAGGCTCCTGCACGCACACGATGTGCACACAGACAGGCAGACTGTCTTGTTATGTTCTAGTATGATAAGACAAGAACAAGGCAATTTAGGGAAGAAAGGGTTTATTGGTGCTTACAGTTCCAGAGTTGGAGTCCATGACCATCAAGACAGGGAGCAGGGCAGCAATTAGGCAGGCACAACACTGGGATCAAAGCTGAGAGCTTACATATTAACCCACAGACGTGAGGAAAGAAAGCTAATTGGGAATGACATGGAGCCAACCCCCAGCGACACACCTCCTCTAACAAGGCCACACTTCCTAATTTTTCCCAAACAATTTTAGTCACAGAAAACCAAGCATCCAAATATCTGAGCCTATAGGGGCCATTCTTATTCAAACCACTAGACATATACATGTACACAGAAAAAAAATAAAGAGATAATATTTTGAATCTACTTTGGAATTTTAACAGGAATTTCACTAAACCTGTAGATGACTTTGGTTAGTATTGTCTTTTTAGCAATATTGCTTTCCAGTGCATGGACACACACAAAAAATGACCTGATATTCAACTGTTTCCCTCTATTTCTTTCACCATTTTTCTGTATAAAACTTTTGCTTCCTCACTTAAATTTATTCATATTGTTTTTTATGCATTTTAATTTTATAGAAAATGAAAATTTTAGCTTTTTTATCGTTCATTGTTTGCATATAAAAATGGAGCTTAGTTTTGATATATCAAATATTTATCCTGTAACTTTGCTGAATTGATTTATTTGCGCCAGCCCTGCCTCTGTGGAATCTTTAGCATTCTGCAGATATGTCGCCTGCAAACATGTTATTCTCCCTTTTCTACTTGTAGATCTCTTTTTTGCCTTTCATGCCTGAATTCTGTCCTTTCAATACTTGTTAAATGCAGGTGGCAAAGGTGGGTGTTGCCATCTTGTCCCCGCTGAGTGCGGCACCACCGCTGTTGCTCATGTCGCTGTTTCAAGCAGAAATAATGGCATCCTTGGCAGGATTTTGACACATGAAGTGAAACGTGTGAAAAAATGGCACAAAGTTGAATGGGGAAATTAGATATGTTTTCCAGGTTTTTACACAAGAATAGATGTAATATCATGTAAAAAATACATTGGGGTTTGCTATAGGAATCATTCAAAAATACAGAGGTATAGGTATACCTAGCTAGACTTTAAAAATGGGGTTGGGAGCAGAAAACATATGGGATAAAGACAAATAGCAATGTGCAGGTTAGAAAATTGCATATAAATGGCCTACTCTTCTGATGAAAGACAGACACTGTCAAGCTAGGTAATAAAGCAAGAGCCAACAGTATGCTTTTCACAAGAAACACACTTTAAGGAAAAAAACCAAAGGCATGGAGAAAGAGGCAAGCAATAACCATAGAACCTGAATATCTGCTTAGCAACAGGCAAAGCAAACTGCGGGTTCAGTGTTAACAGAGATGATTCAAAAGAGACACAGTCATTAAAAAAATAAAATAAAATAAACTATGTGCATGTGCTTCCAAGAATGTGATACAAAGCCTGGTAAACTGGAAGGAGACAAATTCACAGTTTTATTATATTCAGGCACTTTGTCATTCCTATCATAATACCTAATAAACAGACTCACAGGAAAATCAGTAGAGCTACAGAAAATCTTAGCAGCCGTATCGGCCAGCCTACCAGGGGACTCAGGCAGAGCAGGATCCACACTGCTCTCAAGTACACAGGGAGCCCTATATCCAGGGCTATAATGTCGACTTCAGAAACCTTGAAAGAATTGCAATCCTACAGAAAATATATTCTCTGACCATAATAAAATTAAAAATGAAAAAATATACCTGAAAAGTTTTCCAAGTATTTAGAAATAGCAAGTGATTTCTAAACAGTCCATGAATCTAATCACACATTGAATTAGAAAATACTTTAAGTGAATGATAACAAAAACATCAAATTTATGAGGTCTTAGTTTCTATGGTGATAAAGTTTTGCTTCTCAAGTTAAAATAACAGCAAATTAAACACAAATTAAATAGAAGGAAAATAATAAATGTAATTTATTGTAATCATAAAAATATTTTTAAAGCATTTGATCACCTCAAAATAGCAAAAAATGGTTGACAGTGTATAACACTGTACATATTAAAAACAAAAACAAGAACTCTCTCAGCAACAGGAAAATAAGAGATCATTTTTCACACAAAGGGAATCCTTAAAAAATCATTTCTCATCACACTCAATGGTGACAAACTGAACACTTTCCAACTAAGCTCAGAGGGAAAAAAGAAAGAATGCCATTCTGTCCATTTCTGCTAAACATGCTGGAAATACTACCCAGTGCAATAAGACAAAAATCAACATATGATCATATAGCATACACACATATATAATATCTAACATGAAGACTGAGCTTTAGAAGTAAAGCTGAACCACAAACTGCAGTCATTAACAAGCAAACACAGACAACTCTAGAAAGCTTCTAGAACTAGAACAAATCCAATATGTTCTGTACTTCTGTTGATGAAGTGGACACAGTTAAATGCGAAATTAAAAAACAATACTTACAGTAACATAAAATTGTTAAACACTAAGGATATAGTTGACAAACTATGCACAGAAATGTAAAATGAAAACCAGTACACTGCTTCGAGGAATTAGAGAGGACCAAAATTCATAGAAATACATGGCCTACGAGACTCAGTAGTGTGTTGTGATGTTAAATGTACCCTCATTTCTCTATGGTTTCAATTTAATTCCAATAAAAATAACTGCAATCCTTCTTTGCCAAGTAGGCGTTGACCAGCTGACTCTGAAAGCATGTGCAACTTGGACAGATCTGGAATAGGCAAGCCAGTTTTGAGGGAAACATACAAAACAGAGGATTTAAGCTCTCTTAGTATCAGGACTTGTGATGAATGCAGCAATTAGGACAGTATGACATTAGAAGACCAGTTGAAAAGAAAATGGACTCTAGCTGTAGAACCACCCGTAAGCATGGTTGGTTTTCTTCTAAGGTGTGGTCTGGCTAAGCTTGATATAAGCTAAAGTCACCAAGAGAAAGGAAAGTCAGTTGATAAAATGCCTCCATAAGACTGGGTTATAGGCAAGCCTGTAGCGCTTTTTTTGTTGTTTTTGTTGGAGAAAGGGTCTCACCATGTAGTTTTACCTGTGCTGAAACTCAATATGTAGACCAGGTTAGCCTCAAACTCCCAGAGATCTGCCTGCCTCTGCCTCACCAGTTCTGGGATTAAACATATGGGCCACTATGCTCAACTTATAATGCATTTTCTTAATTAGCAATTGATATGGAAGGGTTAGTCTATTGTGGTGGGGGCACACCTGAGCTGGTGGTTCTGAGTTCTATAAGAAAGCAAGCTGAGCAAGGTGTGAGGAGCAGGCAAATAACTGGCAACCCTCCACAGCCTCTGTATCAGCTTCTGCCTCCAAGTTCCTGCTCTGCTGGAGTTCTTACTCTGATTGCCTTTGATGATGAACAGTGATGTGGAAGTATAGGCCAAATAAACCCTTTCCTCCCCAACTTACTTTTGGTCATGGTGTTTCATCACAGTAGTAGTAACCCCAAGACAAAGTACCATGATAATTAATTGAAGGAAAGAGTAGTCTTATTAACAGATATGGCTGGGAAAACTAGCTATCTCTTTGAAAAAAAATCTTATACTTTATATAACAATGAATTCAAAATAGATCATTGAGCTATGTAAAATGACTATTAAAATTAGAGAAAGTGAATAAAATGTGGTCAACAAAGATTACTAAGGCTGAAAGATTGGTAAACTGGGTGTGGGGACACATGCATGTAATCTCAGCACTCAGGACTGAAGCAAGGGGATGCCAAGTTCAAACCTGGACTTCAAAGTGAGAACTTGTCTCAAAGGCATGCACCACCACCACCCAGCAGGCTCACGTTATGACTGTATAAAGAACACTTGCAATTGGCCATAAAAAGACAAGAGAAGTGCTGGCAAGCACATGAAAGTTTACTTAACACTATTTTCACTGTGCAAATTAAGGCTGCAATGAAATGCCACGACTTATTCTTCCAGTTTGCTATCTGCTGCCATGATAAACGGATGAGCTAAGGAAATGTGGGGAGGAAAGGGCTGCTACATCTTACAGATTGCAGATCATTGAGGGAAGCCGGGGCAGGGGCTCCAGCAGGAAGCTAGAGGCACAGGCTGCAGCAGAAACCACAGAGAAATGCTGCTCGCTAGCTTGTTCCCAATGGCTCACTCAGCCTGCTTTTTAAAAATACAATCCAGAACCACCTGTCCCACGGGTGGGACCACACACATTGTGCTGGGCCCTACCATGTTAATCCCATATTAATCAAGAAAATGCCCCTGTAGATTTGCCTACAGGCCAATCTGATGGAGGCATTTTCTCTTCCATGATGTCCCTAACTTGTACCAAGTTAACAAAAAACAAACTAAACAAAAAACAGTGCAAATTAACTCTTGTCAACTTGACATACAAATACATTATTATTAATCCATAATCTTTCCTTTCTTGCTTATTCTAAAATCTCATGTTTATATCACAATATGAAGCATAGTAAAACTTCAAAAGTTCAGTCTTTTAAAAAAAATATCCGGCCTCATAACTATGGATTCCTGTAAAATCCAAAATAAAATACTTTATAATTCCAAGAGGGAAGAAGCAGGGCAGAATTACAGTCAGATCCAAGCAAAACAAAATATAACTGTAAAAATTCAGTACCCAACATCGGGAGCCCACTCGTTTCCTTTTGGACACCAAAGGGCATGAGCAGTCCCACTTCCCAGCTCTGCCATCCCAGCACACAGCGTATTTGTAGGATAGACAGGCTCCACTCCACGCCTACCTGTCTTTTATGGCAGTCCACAGCCCCTTCATCTTCAATATGTTGGGGTCTCCACTGCAGCTGAGGTCTAACCCTCACCAGGGACCTCTCCTGAGTTCCCAGTGCCAAGCCTCAGCTTCTGTCCATGACACTCCCATTCAACCCTGCAGTTTCCATGCTGCCAAAAAAGTACCGTGTAGGAGACTCTTATACATTACCAAGTTCAGCTGCCATCTTGAGATACAGCTTTGACCCCCTCTGAACCACACCCTCTGTGTGCTGACACTGAGAACATTCTTCCCAGATTTCACCTCGGTGATGTTCGTCTCTTCCTAATGATAACTGATTTCTCAGCCCTAATTAACCAGTATCAATTGTGCCAGTAAAGTGAATGTTTCACTTCAGTGGAATAAGCTTGCTAATCACAAGCTTATTCTTTAGCTCCAGATGACCAGAAACCACACATTCTTAATTTAAACATTCCACATCAATAGCCCCAATAGTCTGCTCCCCCGTGCAACTTCGTAAGTCAGGCCTCCACTGTCTGACTTTCTCTTCCAAACTCCTACAGAACGGCCACTACACTTTAAACACTCGATGGATTTTCCACTTAAAGTTCCAAACACTTTCACAGTCCTTCCCAAAACAACACCATTAGGTCTGTCACAACAATAGCCCCAGTCTCTTGTAGCAATTTTTGTTCTGTTTTGTATTCTATTGCTGGAAAAAAAAATACTAACCGGGACAAACTTGAGGAAAAGATTTATTTTGCTAACACATTCCAATCACAGTCCATCACTGCTGAAAGAAGTCCGGACAGGAATCAAGACAAGGAACCAAGGCAGGAACTGAATCAGAATCACAGAGTGCTGATACCTGGCTTGATCCCCACGGGTCACCCAGCTTGCTTTTTTATGCAGCCCAGGCCACCTGTAGACGTGGCACCACCCACTCTCACATCAATCATGAATTAAAAAAAATTATCCACAGACCTTCCTACAGGCCAAACTGATACAGGCATTTAAAGTTCCTTTTCTCAGGTGTTTCTAGTTTGTGTCAAGTTGACAAAAATCTAGCATAGTACTAAAATTGAACCCTGACAATGTGGCCATTAGCTGAAATGTGTAGCACCTATCTGTCACATATACTGCTGACTGAAAGGATAAAATAATGCAGTCCTTCGGTTCTGTCTTCTTAAGCATATGTTTAACCTGTTCAGCAATCCTACCTCCAGACATCTGTGGAAAGAATTAAAATCTATCCAGAATGTCTTCTAGTCACATTTATCTATATCACATAAACTGGGAACAACTGAAAATGTCCATCAAAAAGCACGAAGGAAAACAATCAGTGAAATACGTACAAATGAAATCTGCTCAACAGTGCCATTGTACATGTAGCATGATCGATAATCCATTATGGAAATTACAGAGTGAATAAAACATGTCTATAGCAACAGGAAACTAGATCACTGATTTGACTGAAGCTGCATTTGGAGAATTGTGTCTGAAATGGGGTATGAGAAAATTTGGGGGGTACATGCTTTACATTTTAATTGGAACAGTTATATAAATGTCTGCATTTATCAAGACCCACAGAACTGCCCGCTTTGAAATAAATGCATTTCATTATGTAAGTTATCCTGCCAAAAAGTTCACTTGAAAGAGTCTGAAAACAAGCCAGGGTGTAATCCTGCAATAAATACCTCTTAAAACTCAAATCATGTGCTTACACCGGAAAATAATAATTGCTTAATTTGCTGCATACTAATGAAAATGCAGCTTAAAATAATGTATCATCTTAATATGTTTAATGCAAAGATCGATGTCTACCAGGTTAGCAACAAGTATCAGAGGACAAAACATTTCTTTTTATGTGTCTATATGTTTGTGTGGGAATGCAGATGCACCAGTGCTCGTGGACATACATGTGGGTGTGGAAGCCGGAGAATAAGCTCATGTGTTGTTCTCTGAAACACCACCCCCCTCTGCTGAGATAGTCTTCATTGAGCAGGAGCTCTCTGATAAGATTAGACCTGCTGGCCTGTGAGCCCCGGGAATCCTTCTGCGTCCATACCCATAGGGTTGGGATTACTAGCATGTATCATCACACACAACATTTTTATGTGGGTTTGGGGGATCACACTCAGTTTAGTATACTGGCAAGATAGGCCTTTTACCATCTCAGCCACCCCACAGAACAAAGCATACATCATATGAGAAACAGCTTCATTTTAACATCGGAAGCTGCATGTTGATAGCTGCCTTACACGCATTTAGTGAAGTGAAACCGTGTCAGACATGCTTCATGATTGTCTTTTATTGCCCTATTGGCTCTAAAATTACAGGATTATTATTTCTCAAAAAAATAATAATTCCTTTTGTATCACACACTTGATTAATTTTCTTCCTTTTGGGATTTTTATGCTAAAATTACAAATTGTATAATTAAATTCCTTACTATGCACTTAACAGTACTTCACAATAGCATATTTTCATTGCAACTTGGTTACACTGCTTGTGCAAGGATTTTATATTAACCTTAATTCTTAGGCTTATGTACTAAAAAATTTGTATGCAGATACAAGGAAATTTTTATATCTAATATGACCTAATATGCATGAGTTTGCAAGTAATTGCCTTTTACTTGTCAGCATGATTCCCCATTTTTATGACTCAGTTTTCATGACTTGTATGATATTTATTCTAGTTTTTATTGCCTTAATCAAGTCTGCTAAAGATCCAAATCTCCAGATAATTGCAATATTATATAGGAGCAATGACATATAATACTTAGGATTGGGGTCATTCTGTAGTATGGTGGTCAGAATCTCAAAGGCTGCATAGGGATCTTTATGTAATTTTTGCATTTAAAATATATTTTTGCTCTTCTACTTAAATTTTACTTGAGGCCTGGCCATCATCTTTCCTAAAAGAATCCTTTTATAGTCCAATTTTTGAACTCACTATTGATGGTACAATAATTAGTCTTTGAAATTATTTTCAATAGAACATAGTAATTTTTGTGAGCTCATAATTAATAAAGGAAGAAGATTACTCCATTTGAGACTAGGATAGAACCTCTGACACACTATGTTCGGATGGTTAGACATCTGAATGCAAACAGCAGCCCCAACTACTCAGCCACAGGGCCTTCTCTCACTTGTACCTTCTTCCATTTCTCCCATGCTCAGGCTTCTTGCTCACCCTAGGAATCTCAGCTACCAATTGGAAGTATGTTTGCCTCATTATCTCAGAGACTCTGGTTGGAACGGAGATGAGTTCAAATGTTGTTGCCTCCACGGTGGTTTGCAGCGAGAAGCACACAGAAAGGGTAGCAATGAACAGATAGACAAATGGAATTTGGCTCAACAAGCCAACTCATTGTCCTCAAACCAACCTAAGACTTGAGAAAGCAAAAAATAATAACAAGCTGAATGCTCATTTCTAGATAGTTTTCCTACAGCACTGTAAAGGAGTTCCGAATGATCTTGGTGCATTCTGGTCTCTAGGCTTTTGCCCTCTTGTTTAGGAGTTGGAATCATGCTTGCTGGACCTGTTTCCACACAGCAAGAGCCAGCATTTATAACATTCTCGTATGTCCCACCCTTCCCACTGTGCCAAGCCCTTGTGTGGATTATCTATTAACTTTCACAACAACCTGATGAAACAGGTGATATGGAGATGGGGGCCTATGTAAGTTGAGCAACTTTTCCAAGTTCATACACATAGCAAGCTAAGAACTTGGGCTCAAAACCAGTCAGGCAGGCTCCAGAACTAAGCTCTCATTATTTCTTAATGCTTCCCAGTGTTTTATATTTAAAGCCATTTATCACTGTGCGAAATTTTTATTTTTTGTTTCTGCATTTAAATACATATTCCTTGATTGCAGAAACATTGCATCTCCATATAAAAAGCAATGCATGGCCTGTAGTAGGCATTGAATAGATGATTAGTTCTGCTTTCCAGAATAGAAAATAAAAGGAATGACTACTGGGTCATCCCTAAATGTTTATAATTTTTACATTTAAGGAGTATTCATTTTATGAAGGAATTTGTTAAAATAGAAAACTTTAAGCCCTGCTTAAAGATAGGGCTTAAACTAGGGCTTAAAAAAATAAAACAACTTCTCTTTACAGACATGGCTGTACATGCAGGAATTTTGACTATTTGATAATGTAAACTTCTATCCTAAGTGTAAGGGTGATACAGCTCAGACCCTTTCTTGGAGGAAAATCTTGATGTCATTCATATCCACTTGGCTATCCCTTAAAGATGTCTAATTCAAGAACAAAGCTAACCCTAATCCTTGCGTGCTTAGAGAAGATAGGCAGAGACCCAGCTTTGCTTATGAGAATCTCCACGCTACAAGACGACTTTAGATCTTTCTCCATTCCCATGTCTTTCACTAGCTAGTTGTATCTGATAATAAAACATGAAAGAAAATTTGACAAGGTGCTATACAGAATCACAGACCATCTAGGGTCACTAGAAGCTGCCTGGGCTCTGCCTGGGAAATATTTCTAAAGCTACTTTCCCATCACCCTTCCTTGTTTGCTTTTCAATTTTTGACCCCCTACCAACTCTTATCCTACTCTCTTTTTATACTTTCCCTTCCTGAGTATGTCATTTGCCTCCTCATGTAAGTGGGAAAAAAATCTAGCCACTGCAAGACATTTTTGTTGCTAATGACACTAAGGTATTGGAGCCCAACCTCACCCCCTCAAAAGCCAAAATTTGAAACTAAATAGTATCTCTCTGTAACTCTGAGCAACCTTTTGTTTCAACTAGTTCCATTCCTGGGCTTCTTCTGGATCATGTATGCACATTCTTACCATAAAAACTAGCATGCTGTGGTGTTAGGACTTCTACACAAAGCTGTAAAAGATTCTATGCAGATTGAAATAAGTACCTAGGCGTGCTTTATTCCCTGCCATATCTTGATTTAGCCTTCCTCTTTGGACTAGACTGTCTCAAACCAGAGTTTGGGACCTTGTTCTTCGATGTTGCAGCAGAGTTTACATTCTACTTCTTTCATTTCATATGGTTGCATTTCACAGTTGTCTTTGGAATGTTAATAATGGTTTGTTGGTGTGTTCACATCCAGATTATATTCAATGTCCTTATTGTATGAGGAGGTTTAATGAAACCGCTGCCCAGAGACATATTAACTTCTGCAAAGATCAGTCCTCTCGGCGCGTCTTTGATCCAGCCCAAACAGCAGCCAGACTGGCATCCAGAGCTCAGGTAAATATCTCTCTCCCAGATGCGAGCTTTGTGTCCTTGCATGTCTGGGACTAGAAGGTAGGATCTGACAGGGATCTCAACTGTCCACCCTCAGAAGCACACAGGTCAGAAGGGTGATCACTGTCAATCATCCTCAAGGGTTGTCTACTTCTGGCTCAAAGTACCTTTGACAGCTGCAGAAAAAAATATTTCTAAAATGTTTGAAGCCTCTCAGGATGAAGACTTCAGTCTATAAAGAATGTCACTGTAGCATTATGCTAATACCCTGCTTATCCAATGGTGTTTACCAGCCTAACCCACTCAGAAAAGAACTATGACTCAGTGAAACTGGTCTGAGTGGGAGAAACGTTGCCAACAAGATGCCTCGCGGCTTGGGCTCTGATTTCTAGAGGAGAAGGGGGGTAGATGAAATATACAACATGTCTAGTTTATGGCCTGAGGCCCCAACCAAAAACACAGTGGCTGATGGGGATTGAGAAGAGGGAACAAAAAGGAAACAGATTTAAAGGGGTTATGGGTCAGGCCAGTTAAGACCGGAGGATGAAAAGAACTGATCAGATAGATGCTCAAAAGTATGGGAACATAGAAGCCTCAGCGTGTGGGAGCAGCAACAGGGACATTTCTGGGAAACCATGGAGCTGTCTTTCTCACTTTCTTTCCACCCTTTTCCCACGGCTTCTGGCTTCTGGCTTTTTTTCTTTTTAAAAAAAATTTTTTTTTGAGACAGGGCTTTCTCTGTAGCTCTGACTGCCCTGAAACTCGCTCTGTAAACCAGGCTATCCTCACACTCAGAAATCTGCCTGTCTCTGCTTTCCGAGTGTGCTATCCATGCCTGGCAGTATTGACTTCTCTGTTCCATTTTCTGTTAGTGGCTTCCTGTGTCATAAGCAGTGTAGACATGAATTTATTTCAGAGTTTTGTAATTTTGTTTTTACAAACTTGGTATATACACATACACTTAAGACATATAGCCCAACTGCAACGCATCGCATGAGGTCGTGCGTGGAAATTTTCACACCATGCTGATGGTCAAAATGTTTCTGGTTTGGGACCATTTCTGAATACACATGTTTGGATTACAAGTGCTGTAACCTGAAGACGCACAGGAGAGAGGAGGCAGGTTTGCTGAGTGCTGAGCACAGGGTTAGAGAATTAGTCTTTCCCGCTGAGATCCTGGGGAAGAGCGCAATGTCAGAGTCCTGACTCTGCAGCCCTCTCGAGAGTTTCATTTCCCATTGCATGGTCGATCATGTGTAGGTGAAACTTTGAGATTTGCCTTCTCCTGTAAATGGTACTAATCATGCATAAGTAGTTGAGTTGTTAGAAGTCCAGTGCTGGCCCAGAAGGTCCTTTGACTGTCTGATCTCTTGCTGGGGGTTGGAAATAACAATCTGAAGGACTGTGGCAGCTTCAGGCTTGAATTTAACCTAGGTGTGGAGAGATCTTTAACTTGAACTCTTCTTCCACCCCATACAGCAGTACCAGCAGCTGACATTGCTACAGATGGTTCTATCCAGTCCACAGAGCTTGCCAGTATTAGTGGGGCCAAAGAGGGTGAAGGGAACCAGCGAACAGAGTGTTTTTTATTCGTGAAGACAGCCAGCTGGCTATCCTGAGTGTAACTAGTGACTTGGCCCAGTTCCTCTCCTTGTTTTCCAGAGCTTAGTGGTGACTGGGAGTAAATGGGAAATTGCTTGCTCCCTGAATTCCATCGCTCACTGTCTGTCTGAATGGCAGTGTTTGCTCCCCAAGTGCCAATGCCACCACTCTGGGACCTTGCCTAATAGTGAAGCTTATTCAGAAATGGAACAAGAAAGGAGAGTTTGCTCCAGGCTTGCAGGGCTGTTGATGGCACAGCCAAAATGTGTTTCTATTTCAAACATAATCAGCTTAAAAAAATCTGTCACACCTCTAACCAGAAAAGACCAATACAAGCCTATTAAAAAAAATAAGCCTTTGGGGACTTTTGCTGTGAAAGTGAGAGGACCTTAGTTCAAATCACTGGCACAGAAAAGCCAGTCATGGCCACATATACCTACAATCCCAGCACCGGGGGGGGCAGAAACAGATAGATCCCGGAAGCTTATTGGCTAGCCAGGTAGCCAAAACAGCGTGCCTCCAGTTCAATTACAGACCCCATCTCAAAAAGTAAGGTAGGAAATAGTTGAAAAGGATACCCAACTGACGTCTACATGGTTGGGCAGACACTCACACCAACTTGAATATGTACACATACACAGAAGTCTGTGTACACACAAAATAACAACAAAAACAATAATAATATTTAAGCTAGCTGAGGATGGATGATCTGCCTGCTATACTGTCGCAATAATTTCCAAACTAATGAGGAGCGTATTTAAATATCAGATTATCTTTTTCCTGTATCCCCCGTGGGTCTGGAGGTAGGACCGCAACAATCTAAGAGGGGTTCCTCAAAAGGCTTTGTTTCTTGTTTTGTTTCCACCTGTCTGTAGTCTGCAGCTCTTCTGTAGGACTAGCAAGGGCCCGGGGATACTGAAGTTCTATGCTTGAAACATGTGCTGCCTGTCAATCTTTGTTTTTCTTTCTCTTTTCTCATCAGAAAGCAAAGCCATCTCCAAGCGTAATGAGAAACGCAATATTCCATTACCATATCCTAACTGACATTAAACGATTTCTTCTGTCCTCACACAACAAATTTTATAGGCTAAACAGGCCACCACCAACCCCAAGGGCTTGCTTATGCATGAGTGTTTCCGAGCCAAACTGTGGCTAGGAGCACCAGCAGGAGACTAGGACCTGGGCTAACTGAAGTGCAAGGCGTGTCTCCTTCCTCTGCACGCAAAGGTCAGCGTAACAACTCTAACCTTTCGCTAGTTGAGTGAATACAAGTTTACCTCGTGCTTGGGACCCAGGGTTACTGTGTTGTTCCTCTTTCTATCTGTAGGGGAAGGCCCAGCCAATTCCTAAAAAAGAAGCAACGGTTCCGAGCGCGGTGGGAGCCCGACTGCAGAACAGGGCTGTAGAAACCAAGAATGAAGCCGTGGCTAGTTCACGTAAGTCAGAGCGTGCGCTTGCCCTGTTGCGTCCTGGGGCAGAGCCGCCATCCTGCGGTGGAGATCTGCCAGTGGTCAGTAAATGCTAAGACGGCATCCAGGGCTGCTGCTGCAAAAGCCATGAGGGTTAGTTTGAAGCTGAATCTTATTTGTCGAGAGGGAATATTTCTTACCAGGATTGCACCACTCTGACTATGTAGGAAGTCTTGTTTGGTTACAGCAGCAGGAATCCACGGCTATCGCTCTCCAGTCTGCTAAAACTGAAAAGACTGAAATTCTCAGGTCAGGTATAAACAAATGATTTCTTCAGACTGGCAGCAAGTATCACCACCATCATGGTATTGGCTTTGTACCTCCTCCACCTAGTTTACCCTGCCACCTACAGAAATGGAAACCGAGGCACATGACCTTTCTAAGGCACATAGCGAGTAACCAGCAAGCTGGACTAAGTACCTGCTGTGCTCTCCACCCCGAGAAAGATGCACAAGGAACAGGATTGGTTTCTCGATGCCCAACACACATTTTTACAAAGTCAACCGACAAAGAAACAAATTGCCCTTTGGCTTTGTGCACAGTGTTCTGGCTGATGTCTCTCCTCTTCTCCTTTCCCCCAGTTCCCTGGCCTCCATCCTCATGTCCCCTCCTGCGCCCAGTGCTCTAACCTTCCTACTTTCATATCACTTGTCATCATGCACTGTTTGGGCAGTGTGCATTATTTCACAGCCACAGTGTCACTTCTGGAGAGCAGTCATATTCTGAAGGTACTAGCCAGTCTCAGCCTGAGTGGTAGTACCGAGAAGTTTTGCTGTTTATTTTGAGAGGCTTATCAAGGGATTACAAACTTAATTGAGGGTCTGGGGAAGTGGCTCCATGGGCAAGAGCACTTACTGTACAAGCTTGAGGTTCTACTTCAAATTCCCCGTAAAAAGCTGGGTGTGTGGAGCCACATGCCTTTAACTCTAGAACTACAGGGAAAAGGGATTGGATCAATGGCGCTTCCCCGATGCTAGTCTAGCTCCAGGTTCAGGGAGAGACTGTCTCAAGGGAATAAGATAAACACGGACACCCACCCTCCACATAAACGCATGGCTGCATGCACCCACACAGGTAAATGTGCACATACACCACAGTTCAAATGCCACAGAAACAAAACAAACAAAAACCAGAGTCGCTATTTTAAAGCTGCCTGCACAGCCTTACAAACCCAAGTTGTTAGAGGATTTTCCCTGCCTTTGGTTTTGTTTTGGCAACATCACTATTTGTGTTTTCCTAATAAAATATTTTTCATTTTTTCCAATTTTTATATGCACTCACCACTTTAATATACACCTCAGTAGTATTAAATGCATTCATCATGTTTCATAAGAACAACCGCATTACCTACCTCTACTGCTGTTTTCCTGCCTATTCCTGAGAAAGGAAGCTAGGTCCTTGCTCACTCGTGTTCTAACATTGAGCTCTTTTTTCTTTTACATTGCATTTACTTAGACAGTGTGTGGTGCCATGACACTCCTCTGGGGTCAGAGGACAACTTGCAAGACTCAGTTCTCTCCTTTTACCATGTGGGTCTTAGGGATGAAGCTCAGGCCATCAGGCTTGACAGCAAGTACCTTTGTTTACCAAACCATCTTGCCTGCCCTCTTTTGACTGCTTATTTTGAGAGACACACTAAGTAACCCAGGCTAGGCTTGAACTCATGTAACTCATGCAGTCCTGAAATTTGGGATCCTCCTGCCTCAGCATCCCCAGTAGCTGGGTGGATGGCTCTTTCATTCTGTAAAGCTGAAAGTGGGTACCCATCAAACATTAACTCTGCGTTATCTTCTCTCTCAGTCTCTTGCAGCCACTGTCTGTGTGATCTTGTCTGTTTCAGTTATTCCCAAAGCCACACAGCATTTCTACTTTCATGACTAGATTATTCCACTTAGTATAATGTCCTCAAGGTCCAGCCACTGCGGCATATGTCATAATCACCTTACTTTTTAAGGCTTAACATTCGTGCCTGTGTGTGTGTGTGTGTGCGTGCGCGCGCACATGTGCGTGTGTGTGTGTGTGTGTGTGTGTGTGTGATAATTTTGCTTATCTACTCATCAATCAGTGTGCAGTGGGTTGTACCCACAGCTTAGCTTCTACAAGCATGTCCGAGACTCTTTATTTTAGTTCACTGAGCTCTGACTTTGAACTCCTGGGGTAAATGATCAGAAGCAGAATTGTTGGGCCATATAATAATTGTTTTTAAATTTTTGAGAAGCCACAGTGATTTTTTATGCCAGTTGTACAATCTTACATTTCTACCTACTAACATTGATCAAGAAAGAGGCCCATTTTTCCATGTCTTCACCAAATCAGGGAGGGGGCCAGTCCTAATGTATGAAGTGATATGTCATTGGTATTTTGATGTGCATTTCTTTAATGATTTTGGATGTTAAAAAACTTTTCAAGTACCTCTTGACCATTAATGTATCATCTCTGGAAACACCTACTCAAATCATCCTCATTTTAAATTCATTACTGTATTTTCTTCTGTATCACTATGATGACCAAATACCCAACAGAAACTAGTTAAAGGTGGAAGGAGTTGTTTTGGCTCATGGTTTAGAGGTATCAGAACACACATTTCAGGACATGGCATAGAATATACACTCACACTATGGTGGCCAGGAAGCAGAGGAAGGTGTGCATATCCTGAGTTGGCTTCTCCTTTGTCCTTGCTTATTGTTTGAACCCCCAGCATAAATAGATGGTGCTTCCCACATTTGGTGGGTGAGGATGGTCTTTCTACCTAGTGTAACCATCTGCACATGCCCTCAAACACATACCAAGAAGTGTTTTTGACTATCTCTAAGTAATACAAAATCACTATCATCATCATTACTATTATTATATTATTATTAATTCTAAGTAATTCTAAATTATTATTAGGTTATCATCCATCAGTATATCACAGTAGAATCAGCAGGAGCTTCTACTGCATTCCATCCACAGTCAGGAAGCAGAGAGCTATGAATCCGTACACTCAGCTTACCCTATACTTTTTATATAGCTCAGCCACCCCGGCCTAAGGAATAATGCATGTATGATAGTAGGTGGACTTTCCCACTTCAATCAACGTAATCAAAATGACACCTTAGAGGTATGCCACAGGTCAATCTCCCAGGTATTCTAGATTTCATAAGATGAAAATTAATTAGCCATCAAATGCCACCTCTTGTCAACTTGACACCCAAACACAACATCATTATAAATCATAACCTTTCAGTCATCACCTATGTCTCATGTCCATCTCATAAATCAATACATAGTCGAACTTCAGAAGTTTAACAACTACAAGTTTAAAAAGTCCAAAGTTTGTTTCTCATCTGAGACCTAAGACAATCGTTCGCAGTGCTCTTATGAAATTAAAAAGAAGTTACATGATTCTAGCACACAATGACACAGGATGAGCACCATCATTCCAAAATAGAAGCATTGAGGCAAAGCTATGAATGATGAGCCAAAATTTCAAAATCCAATAGGGCAAATGCCCTGAGCTCAGTGTCTGGCCTCTGAGACTCAAGATGAAATTTGCTGAAATCCAAACGCTTAGCTTGTCCCACTTTCCAGCTGTGCCATGTGCGTAGCACATAGGCCTTCTCTAACACCAGACCCACTCCGTGCCTCAGCTCTCCACAGCAGACATAGCATGAGGCAGGCAGCTCAACTACCCTCATGTCTCCACTGCAACTTAGACTTTACTTTGACAACTGCACCTAGTGGCTACTCGGGGCTTCTTTGGAGGGGACTCTTAACGCTACCACACATGGCTTGGCCGCTGCTGTTCTTGGAAACAATGGAGCTGAACTCCACATCACCTCAGTGCCCCATCTTTAATGTTTACAAAACCAGTGGACAGCGCTCTCAATTCTCTTGCCAGCCCAAGAACACAGCTGCATCAGCTTCTGTGGGGACCCTGAGGAAACACTTATCTTCAGCTTGGGCCTTCTTGCTTGAAATCGGTTTGGATCTCTACAAGACAGATCGTCTGATGGGTGGGTTTTACCATTAAGACAACTTTCCTACCACCCATTGTGCCAGTGTGGCATGTGAGCTTTCTCTCCAGTGGTTCTGATCTCTTTAGCAATTGTAGCTGTTTGCTCAGCACTAATCTGAATGCTATTCTGTCTCGAAATTTCCTCGGCCGAACAAATTAGTTCATTGCCTTTTAATCAATGTCCAAACAGGGACATGAGAAGAAGGAAGCCAGATTATTAGGCAAAATGTCACGTGAATGGTCCTTGGCTCAGTTCCTGGTGGAGTCCGTGTTCACATCTGAAATGTCACGGGCCATGCCAGCTGTGTTCGTCGCAGCAGTTTTGTCTTCCAGACTCCAATCAGAACAGATCATTCATCTCCATTTCCAGCGTGCAAGAGCTTTTCTAGGACAAAATACCAAACTCTTCCACACTGCAGCCACAAAACAGTTCCAAAGACCTCAGCACCATGAGGTCAGATTTATCACAGTGCTCGTCCCACTTCTCTGTGCCAGGGTTTTGGTCTTCGTTACTTTTCTGTTGCTGTAACAGACTGTGCTGGCAGAAGTAACTTCGGATGGCTCGCTTGTTTCATTGAATCTGTAATTACTTGGGAAGATATAGACACCTTGACAATAGTGGCTCTTCCAGTCCATAAACATGAAGTGTCTCCATTGATTTATCTTGTTAATATCTTTTAGCAGTACTTTGTAGATATTTTTCCCCCTATGCTTGGAATTGAACTCAAGGCTTTGAGCATGTTATAGAAGTTCTTTATTATTAAGTTAAGTTAAACATGATTTGTACATTTTATTTTACAAGTCTTAAGTGGCTTTGCTAATTGCAGAGTAGTTTATTTTTTCATGATGTTATGAACGGAATTGATTCCATAATTCCCAATTTAAATTGTTCATTGTTGTTATATAAAGTAGAATTGATCCATGATCAGTTTGTATGACGCTACATTGCTGAAATCACTTGTTTTTAATTCATCTAGACAGTGATTTGTCAATTGCTTACCATTTCTAATGAAATAATGGTTTTACTCTACTTTTTTCTAATCTCAACTTCATTTATCTTTTCTAGAACGTCTTCACTTACATTTTCTGTTGCCTTTAGGTTGACTTTTTTCGTTTCCATGCCTTAAGTTGCCAACTTAGGTTGTTGATTTAATTTCTTTTTAGTTTGGGGGATTTCTGAGACAAGATCTTGCAATGGAAAGCTGAGTAGAACTTTCGATGTAGACCAAAGCCGCCTTGAACCTGAAGAGGTTCCTCCAGCCTCTGCCTCCTAGTTCTGGAGCTACAAATGTGGGGCAGCACACCTAGCTTCTTTCTTATTTTATTTTTACATAAACCTCTATAGCATAAATTTCTCATTACTTCTGCCTTGGCCGCATTTTATAAGCCTTGGTATGTTGTGTTTCAGCTTCATCCACTTGGCTTTGTAACTTGTCTTGTGATTTCTCCTCTAAACCATATTTAACAGTATATTACTTGATTTCCACAAAATTGTGAATTTCTCATACTTTTATTACTGACTTCTAACTTCACCTTGTTGTGGTAGGAGAGGACACTTGATATCTCCCTGTCTTTTTTCACTTACTGATATGAATTTGTGGTAACATGCTGTTCATGATGGGAAATGCCCTGTGTACACTTGAGAAAAATGTGTCTGTTAGACAGAGCTGTTGTCTATATCTCCAATGGAGTTGACCTGTTGTGTTGCTTCCATCTTCTGTGCCTTACTCACCTTCATCTGGTTATTTTGTGTGTCACTAAGAGTAGGGAGTTTATTATTGTAAAACTTTGTTTTTCTTTTTAATTCCTTAAGTTTTGATGCATATGTTTTCAAGGAACTAATATTAGGTTAATTATTATTATATCTCTTTCCTTCATTGAACTTTCTGATTCAATTTTATGTGACATTAGTATGACTATTCTTGCTCTTTTTAAAATGACTTTTATACATTATGTTATTTTATGTCCTTTGATGTTCAACCTATTTGTTTATTTATGTCTAAGATGAATCCTTTATAGGTACCATCTGGCTGGATCATGTCTTGTCTACTCTACCAATCTCTAGGTCTTGACTGAAGCATCTAATGAACTCACAGTTAAACTAATCACTGATGAGGAGGGATGGTCATCATTTTGCTATTTGTTATTAGTCTTTGGGCTTTTTTTTATTCCTCCATTGCTTTTTCCATTGGCTTTTATAGAGGAATGTTTAAATTTCTTTCTTACTTCATATATATAAATTTTATAGCTAGGGGCCTTGTGATTACCAAAAGGATTATATTCAATGTGCTAAAGTAATCATACTCTAATTTGAATTTATAGCATCTTATCCTCTGTAATGTACAAAGACTTCTGTTCCAGAACTTTTGATTTTTTTTTTTTTTACCTTTATTTACTCTGGCTCCCAGATACTGAACACAAGTCATCGAACTTGGCTGCAAGTTACTTTACACCATCTTGTTCTTCCAATGGCCCCCTGTTTTCCAGTTTGTTTAATGAAACAAGATCGAAACGTGTACTCCCTAGGTAATCCAGGCTGGCTTCAAACACAGAGACCCATGTGCTTCTGCTGACCGAGTCCACCACCATGCACCTTTTGATTGTTGATGCTACAGAATTATGTTTTTATATTAACTAATCATTCTCTTAAATTATGTTAAAGAAAATGTTACAAGTTAAAGTTGTATTAATACCAACTTTTATCATTGTCCACGATTTTTTTTTTTGGTAAAATGGCAATTTTTACTATGTTAATCCAGCCAATCCACAATCATGGGACATCTTTTTTATTCCTTACATTTTTATTTTATATTAATCACAGGTTATGTACTTTGTATCCCAGCCATAGCCCCCTCCCGCATTCCCTCCTTATCTCCTTCCCTCATCTTCTCCCTAACCCTTTCTAAGTCCACTGGTAGGGGAGGACTTCCTCCCCTTCCATCTAACTGTTGCTTATCAGATCTCTTCAGGAATGGCTGCAATATCCTCTTCTGTTGCCTAGCAAGGCTGCTCCTCCCTCGGGGGCGAGGGGGTGGAAGAGCCAGCAATTGAGTTCATGTCCGAAATAGTCCCTGTTCCCCTTACTAGGGTACCCACTTGGAAACTGAGGTACCATAGGCTATATCCGAGCAGGGGTTCTAGGTTATATTAATACATGGTCCTTGGTTGAAGAAACAGGCTCATAAAAGACCCCTGTGCCCTGATATATTTGGTTCTTGAGGAGCTCCTGTCCTCTCCAGGTCATACTAACTCCCTCTTCTTTCATATGGTTCCCTGCACTATGCCAAAGAGTTGGTTATGTGCCTTAATATTTGCTTTGATACATTGCTAGATAGAGTCTTTCCAAGGCCCTCTGTGGTAGGCTCTTGTCCTGCTACTTGTTTTCTCCTACATCCAATGTCCATCCCATCTGTCTTTCTAGGTGAGGATTGATCCTTTTACCCCAGGTCCTCTTTCTTGTTGATCTTCTTTAGGTGTATAGATTTCAGTATGTTTATCCTATCTTATAGGTCTATATAAGGAGTATATACCATGTATGCCTTTCTGCTTTTAGGATACCTCACTTAAGTTGATCGTTTCCAGGTCCCACCATTTGCCTGCAAATTTCATGATTTCCTCATTTTTAATTGCTGAGTAGTATTCCATTGTGTAAAAGTTCCACAGTTTCTGTATCCATTCCTGAACTGAGGGACATCTGGGTTGTTTCTAGGTTCTGGCTATTATGAATAAAGCAGCTATGAACATAGTTGGGCAAATGTCCTTGTTGTGTATTTGAACATCTTTTGGATATAGCTGGATCTTGAGGAATCACTATTCCTAATTGTCTAAGAAAGCACCAAATTGATTTCCAGAGTGGTTGTACAAATTTACATTCCCACCAGCAATGGAGGAGAGTTCCTCTTTCTCCACATCCTCTCCAGCATGTGTTGTCACTTGAGTTTTTGATCTTAGCCATTCTGACAGGTGCAAGGTGAAATCTCAGGGTTGTTTTGATTTGCATCTCCCTGATGATTCAGGATGTTGAACATTAAAGTGTTTCTCTGCCATTATACAGTCCTC
>CM053763.1:18244143-18332538 GCA_028658305.1 Pachyuromys duprasi
CCCATCATTTGCCTGTGAATTTCATGATTTCCTCATTTTTAATAGGTGAGTAGTATTCCATTGTGTAAAAGTGCCATAATCCATTCCTCAATTGAGGGGCATCTGGGTTGTTTCCAGGTTCTGGCTATTACAAATAAAGCAGCTACGAACATAGTTGAGCAAATATCCTTGTTGTGTACTTGAACATCTTTTGGATATATGCCTAAGAGTGGTATAGCTGGGTCTTGAGGCAGCACTATTCCTAATGGTCTAAGAAAGCGCCAAATTGATTTCCAGAGTGGTTGTACAAGTTTGCATTCCCACCAGCAATGGAGGAGGGTTCCTCTTTCTCCACAACCTCTCCAGCATGCGTTGTCACTAGAGTTTTTGATCTTAGTCATTCTGGTGGGTGTAAGGTGTATTTCAACCTTCTTGTATCTGTTGAGGCTTGCTTTGTGTCCAACGATATGGCCAGTTTTGGAGAAGGTTCCATGGGATGCTGAGGAGAAAGGAATACTCTTTTGAGTTTGGGTGAAAAGTTCTGTAGCCATCTATTAGGTTCATTTGATTTAAGACCTCTGTTACATTATTTACTTATTTAGCTTATGTCTAGATGATATGTCCTTTGGTGAAAGTGGAGTGTTGAAGTCTCCCACTGATAAGGTATTGGGATTGATGTGTGGTTTGAGCTCTAATAATGTTTCATTTACAAATTCAGGTGCTCTTGTATTTGAGGCATAGATGTTCAGAGTTGATGTCTTCCTGGTGGATTTTTCTTTTGATGAGAATGAAGTGTCCCTCCTCATCTTTTTTGATTAATTTTGGTTGAAAGGCTTTTATTAGATATTAGGATAGCTACTCCAGCTTGTTTTCTGGGTCTGGAATTTTTTCCAGCCCATTACTCTGAGGTAGTGTCTGTCTTTGTTGCAGTTTCTTGGATGCAGCAGAATGTTGAATCCTGTTTCCACAACCATTCTGTTAGTCTGTGTCTTTTTATTGGAGAGTTGAATCCATTGATGTTGATAGATAATAGTGACCAATGAATGTTAGTTCCTTTTATTGTGGAGTTGGTGGTGATAGTGTGTTTATGTGCTTGTTTTCTTTTGATTTTATTGTTGTTGTGAAGTTATCTATGTCTTATGTTTTCTTGGGTGTAGTTGATTTCGCTAGATTGGAGTTTTCCTTTTAGTACCTTCTGTAGGGCCGGGTTGTTGTGTAGATAGTCTTTACATTTAGTTTTCTCGTGGAATATTTTGTTTACTTCAACTATGTTGATTGAAAATTTTGCTGGGTATAGTAGTCTGGTTTGACATTTGTGTTCTCTTAGAGTCTGTATGACATCTGCCAAGGCCCTTCTGGCTTTCATAGTTTCTGTTGAGAAGTCTGATGTGATTCTGATAGATCTACTTTTGTATGTTACTTGGCCTTTTTCCCTTGCTGCTTTTAATATTTTCACTCTATTCTGTAGGTTTAGTGTTTTGACTATTATGTGAAGTGAGGAGTTTCCTTTTTGGTCTAGTTTATTTTGGTGTTCTGTAGATCTCTTGTATGTTTAAGGCCATCTGTTTCTTTAAGTTGGGAAAACTTTCTTCTATGATTTTCTTGAAAATATTTTCTGGACCTTGGAGCCTGGAATCTTCTTTTTCATCTATTCCTATTATTCTTAGATTTTGTCTTTTCAGGGCATCCTTGGTTTCTTGGATGTTTTGTGTTTGTAACTTTTCCCATTTTATTTTTTGAGAGATGTATTAGTTTCTGCAAATGTATCTTCAGAGCTTGAGATTCTCTCTTCCATCTCTTGTATTCTGTTGGTGATGCTTACCTTTGTGGTTCCTGATCTTTTCTCTAAGTTCTCCAACTTCAGGGTTTTCTCTGTTGTGCTTTCTTTATTGAATCTAATTCTGTTTCCTTGTACTATTTCTTTCATCTGTTTGAATGTGGATTCCTGTCTTTCCATGATGGCCTCTATTTTTTTGTTGTTCATTTTCTCTTATGTACCTCTATATGTTCCTCCATTTTTTGTTCATTTCTTCTTTATGTGCCTTGAATATAATTATAGATTTAAGATCATTTTCCTGTGTTTCAGCTGCAATAAAATATCTGTTGATTTTTGTAGATTCTGGTGAAGCTATGATGTCCTGGGTTGCCTGTATTCTTATACTGGCCTCTAGCCATCTGATGGTCTGTAGCCTTCGCTGTTTGTTCCTGGAGTCTGTATTGCAGACTGGGTCTGTCTGTCTTTGGAGTCTAGAGTATTCTTTAGGAAGATGGGAGAGGTCCACCGGTTTGAGAGTAGGTGTTGGTATATCAGATGCAGTAAGGCAGGAAGGTCGAAGGCATGTGTGGGCAAGTGCAGGAGTGTGTCTGCCTGGAAGGGTAGAGTGCGAGGGAGGATCAAAAGCGCAGGTTGTGGTGCAGGCATGGTTCCAAGTTCCTGCAGGCACAGTGGGCTACGCAGGAGCCCTGAATGGTGCAGTGGCCCACAGGCCTGCCTCTGCATTGCGCTCCAAGATCTGTCTGGGCTGCACCATCTTGGCTCCAGGAATTGTTTCCAGGAATTGTTTGGCTGGGCTCCATTGGGAGAACCAAAGAACAGGGGCGTCAATGTTGATAAGGCTGTCCCAGGAAGCCGTATGTTGCCTACAGTGAGGTGGTGGGGAGGAGTGAGAGGACTCCAATGTCTTGCAGCTAGCATAGAGGGACCCCGGATCTGGACCTGTGTCCACACTCTTTCAAAGACCCATTCACTCACAGGCGTGTGTAGGAGGCGCCTGGCAACTCGCTTGCAGGCATATGCAGCAAGCTCAGAAGGCCCACAGTTTTCTCCTCTCAGATTTGGATCTTCCGTTTGGCCTGTAGAGTAAGGAGGCCCTGTACCTGGAGTTACACACTCCCCGCTGCAGCCACAGCCACCACCGCAACCATCATCGCCAGAATACGCAGCCAAAAGTGCAGGGAATCAATAGTTAGCCACTCTCAGGTCCCTGGAGACATCCATGAGGGGCCTGGATCCAATCTGTCCCAGCTCACCTGGTTGTCTCCTTTAGCCCAGGAAGCCTCAAAGTCGATGCTCTGTCTTCAACCACCCATCCACTCACCAGTTTTGGAGTTTTGGGTCCTCTACCTTTCAGAGATGGTGCTCACTGATCACCGCCATCACAGAGTCCTCTCGTATCAGTCTTTCTTATCCTAGAGTCTTGAGAAACCACAGCACACACAGGAAAGTCTCTAACACTAGGGAGCTGTGTTGGTACATGAAGTTAACAAACCCTCACGGAAGCTCAAAAGGAGTCGCTTTTCAACATAAGTCACTATATATGGCTGTTCCCTAGGTCAAGAGCACAGGCAATCATTACATCTATATTTAACACAAGAAAGCAAGTTCTAAAAGAGTAAATGAAAGAGACCAGCTTTGTCCCTGGGCCTTTATGGCTGAAGTCAGAGAGAGATGAGAAACTTTAAGGAACTAGAATTATTTAAGATGAGCTAGACAGCAGATGAAGAAATGCTGTGATAAATAAATTTGGTTGCTAAGGTGGCACACACTTTTAGTCCCAGCAATTGGGAGGCAGAGGTGCATGGATCTTTGAGTTCAAGGCCAGCCAAGGCTGTATAGTAAGATTCTGTCTGCACCCCCCAAAAGTTCCTTGTTGATGGACAAGAGCCTCCCCCCAAACCTTGTTTGCACTGTACATTCTTCTAAGCACTTTGGGGACAAAAATTCATTTAATCTTTACAATAGTAAAAGAATCTCAATACAGTCATATCTCTAGTTTACAGATAAGCAAGTTACAAGAAAGATTAGGCAACTTCCACAAAAGAGCAACTCTGTAAACACCAAACCAAACAAGAAACAACTAGTAAAAAGCAATAGTGCTTTCCCCAAAACTTAGTATCCTTGGGAAAACTGGGTTCAAAACAAAACAGTAAATATCAAGGATACATTAAGAAATTATTTCAGAAAAAAATGAATACCGCTCCCTTTGCTTTTCCACAAAGACTGATGTTCAGATGGAAAATGAGTTTATGACTTAACAGGTAGTGAGTAATAGCTATTTTCTTGAGTTTGGTGAAAGAACAGCAAATGTCCTAGGGAGATGCAGCATCAGATTAGTTCCCCCTCTACCTCCATGCAGGGATCAAAATCACCATGCAAATGTGGCAGCAAGACACAAAATAGTGTTGCTCCATGCAGCTACTAAGTAGCATCATACAGCCCCCATGCTGTGGGCTCTGTTTTTGATTCCTGAAGCAACCAGTTGCTGGTTAATAAGCTAAGTATCTTACCTCCTTCTTCCTCCTTCCCTAACTGAATTTTTCAGCAAACACAGTGAGGGAACATGGTAACAGTTGGTTCTTTGGCAAAAGAAAAGCCTTTATATTTTGGAGTAAAACTAACCCCAAGTTCTCATTTTATTTCTGTATCCTTTGCTTCACAATGCCTTTACTGCTGGCTCTTCATAAAGCACTGAGTGGCTAGCAAGGATTCTTCTAGGACAGAGGGAACTCAATTCTTATGAGAATAAATCCTGTTTCCAACCATACAATCAAGACCTGAGTGTGGTATGTTAACATCCTTAGACTTGTATATCTCTATGCTGGACAGTTATGCTGAGAACATGGAGCAAGCCTGTTGAGACAATAATGGGCGAAGCAGCCTTTTCTTGCTTCCAGGAGGCTTATCCAACCCTTTCTAGAAGAGAGCAAGCAAAAAAGAAAGAAAGAAAGAAATGTGGGACACAAAACAACAGGATGCTTTTGGAAAGCTGGGACAGTATTGGGGAAAGATGTTGAGTCACGTTGTGTTCGTGGTTAGTCATTGGAGGTGACAATTTAAAATTCCCCAGTGGAGAGGCCAGCCCATTGCCATGGCACACAGGCAGGTGAAGATACCCAGAGGCCCTCCTGCAGCCATACCATGTGATGCACATCAGTGGAGAACACCCAGAGGCCTGCCTGCTGGGTGGCCACCTGTGGCCGGTGACACTACAAAGTGCAAGTATGTGATAGACAGACAGGATAGAAACAGAATTGGAAAAGTTTGAGCATCATGAAGAGAGGTGGAACTAGAGAACTGAGGGTGAAGAGGAATAGCCTGTTATGAGTAGCCTGCCTTGCCACCTGAGGCCATGGTGAAATCCCAGCCTGTGCTGCCATTGAGGGCCATGTCTAGATTGGTGATCATGCAGCAACAGGGGCCTGGGTCCATGTTCGTGTTATCACTAAAGACCATGCAGATAGATATCCCTGGTCTGAGCTGCCACCTGGGACCATGTTGATTTCCAAGGGCTGTGCAGAGCTGACCCTGCCCCTCACTGGCTGAGGCATGCTGTAGGGCTGACCCACATGAGATGGCTGCAGCACTCCTGCAGCAGAACGGGTCCTGCACCTCACTTGGGCAGCATTGTAGAGCTGGCCCTGCATGTGGGGATGTGGGTGAGCCAGCACCAAGGGTGTGAGCTTAGGAGAGCTGGCCTTGCCACTCATCTGCCATGAGGTGGCATGGGTGTGGGGAGAGACGTCCTCCTCCTTGACCCTCACCACCTGCAGCAGGCGAGAGAGCTGTCCTAGGATTGTGACAGCGGGAGAGCTGGCCCCACCCCTTGCCAGCAGCAGCACTTGGGAGAATAGAGACCTCAGCTAAGCAGCGTAGTAAAACTGGCCTTGATGACAAAGGCATGGGTGAGTCAGTCCTGAGGGCGCGAGAGCAGGAGAGCTGGCCTGCTCCTTGCCGGCCGAAGCATTGGATGAGCCTGAGCAGTGCTGGACAGCTCACTCTGCAGACATGTGTGGGAGAGCTGGCAGGCTGACCAACTCAGCTGCCACCCAGGCCCAGAGCCAGGGCTTTGAGTTGCTTCATCCTAACATCTACCTCATCTATGAACTCCCGGAAAGCATGAAAGGAGGTCCTGCAGATCCAAAGCTGCAACATCTTCATGACACAGGGCAACAACAGAATGTCTGAGAGGAGGCTCAGTGAGGATCCAGTATTGATAGTGTAGCAGAAGCCAGAAGCCTCAAACCAGGTCAATGACTCATTATAATGAACATTTGCAAGCAAAGATGTGTGGACAAAAGGGTATATTGTGTAACACATTACAACTTCCACAACAAGATGTTTGTTATGTTTTATTTTAGTTTTGCTAGTTTGTTTTAGTTTTCTTTTGCGGTGGAGGTTACAAGGGTGGAAGGCAGGTATGAAGGGATGGAGAGATGAGGTGAATGGGATTGGAGTACATGATGTGAAGCTCACAAAGAAAAGAATTCCCAAATGAACCACAGGTTATAAGTACCTGCGGTGGCAAGAAGCACCTGAAATGGTCCCTGTTGTCTGCCTCTATCTATCTATCTATCTATCTATCTATCTATCTATCTATCTATCTATCTATCTATCTATCTATCTGTCTGTCTGTCTGTCTGTCTGTCTGTCTGTCTGTCTGTCTGTCTGTCTGTCTGTCTGTCTGTCTATCTATCTATCTATCTATCTATCTATCTATCTATCTATCTATCATTGTCCCAAGTTTAAGAATGGGTGGGTCTGTGTCTGTGGATACCAGAAAAAGAAAAGAATAGGAGTTTGGAATTCAGTGTGATGGTTTCACAATTGTTCCTCATTTCCCCCCTCCCTTGGGATTGTTCGGTTTGGGCATAATAACAAATCTGTTTATGTTTGCAAAGGATTATCCATGGATCCTGTTTCTGGAGGAAAACTCAGACAAGGATTCAATAAATCTTCTAAAAAGGATTAATTCCTAGAGGCCAGGTAAGAACAAAGCCACATATATCCAGCTGCAGCTGGTCATGTACAGGGCCCACTGAGTGAACCTTTGAGAGAAGGGCCTGACAAGCCCTGAGTGAGCAAGTCCTGAGAGTGACTGAGAAAGTATTCCCTTGAAGCTGTTTGCTGAGCTTGTGGTTTCAAAAGACACCTAGATTTTTTTTATGTGTGGATTAAAGTGTGCAGGTAGTGTGCCTGTGCATGTAGAAGCCAAAGGACAGCTCCAGGTTTCATTCTTCAGGTACCAGTTGCCCCTCTCTTTCTTGTTGCCTGGAATGCAACAATTAACTAGGCTAGGTGGCTATTGAACATCAGAGTTACACCGATTTCTGCCTCTCTCTCCCTAAAATAATAAACAAACACACTTCATCATTCCTGGCTCTTTTTTTTGTTTTTGTTTTTTGTTGTTGTTTTTTTTTTGAGACAGGGTTTCTCTGTGTAGCCTTGGCTGTCCTGAACTCACAGTGATCACCCTGGCTCCGTGTTCAGAGTGCTGGGATAATGGGCATGTGCAACTGTGCCCAGAGCTTTTTTTTTTTAAGCATAGGTTCTGAAAATTAAAATCATATCCTTACACTTGCAAAGCAAGCACTATATGGAGCTATTGCTACAGTCCTGTTTGTGTCTTGATTTTACAAGGAAAGAGAATGCTTCTTCTCTTTGACCTGGAAGCTATTGACTTTTCCATTTTTTTACAAATACACTTTCCCTAAAAAGTACCTTATGCTCACATCCATAGACTCCTACATCTCCGTCCTGCTGGTATGCACGGGTAAATTGTGATTTAAGTTGAGAGACAAGGTATCTCATGGGAGAAAGGCTGGCACAGATAAACATCCTGCTTCCCATGACTTCAAAATCTGGAGGTGCAGGTTACTTAGGATTTTCAATGTGGATCCTGTGGTAATGCTCCTGCCTTTTCTCTTTCTGTCCTCAGACTGGCTTCCAGAGCCTGGTTTCTGAAGCCTAGATGTTTCACCCAGAAACACCACCACAGAAGGCCAGAAACGTCTGTCTTTCTCTGGCATCTTTCGGAACAAGTGATGTTAGCTTTCAACTTTATTTACTCCTTTGACACTTTTTAAAAGGCATTAAATTTATCAGCCTAAATCATAATGTCTGCTTTAAAGATTCAAAGATGCTTGAGGCATTTAAGAATGACAATGTTTTTGATATTTATATATTTTTATGAGCTAGTCATTGGATAGCTACAGTTATCTGCTAGAAACATCACATTTTAACCCACTTCATTCTATGTAGAAACCATGACATCCCATTTTTTTGATATTTGTATCTATTAAACTATGATTCATGATCACTCCTACTCTATTTTTAATGCTATGATTTTTCAGTTTCTTTACTGTGTGTGTTGAAACTGTATCTGTCTGTACCACACGCATGTCTCATGTCCTGCAGAAGTCAGAAGACAATGTCAGATCTCCTGGAAATGGACTTACAGACATTGTGAGTAATCATGTGGGTGCTGGGAGCCAAACCCAGGTCTGCTCTAAGAGCAGCAAGCTCTCTTCATTGCTGGGTCATCTCTCCAGCCCTCCATTCTTATATGTTCCTGTGCACACCTTATAGAGCTGTCTATGATAGGTCAGTCCTCCACACAGTCTATATGCCCCCTTACATGTACACACACACACACACACACACACACAGACACACACACACGCACGCGCGCACGAACACATTGTGTATGTATGCTGGAATCAAAGTTGTAGAGATCTGGGTGCTTCTGCCTCCCAAGTTCTGGGATTGAAGATGTATGCCATCATGTTGAGCCCCAGACTTTATTTCTTGCAGTGGAGGAGGAAGGCTGAAGAAACAGTCTCTCTGTGTGAAAGAAGGCTTTAAGACAGTGGTTCTCAGCCTTCCTAATGCTGTGACCCATTAATACAATTCCTCGTGTTGCCATGATCCCCAACCATACAATTATTTTTGTTGCTACCTCATAATGTAATTTTGATGTTATGGATCATAATGTAAATATCTATTTTTTTCCAATGGTCTTTTGGAGGACATGACCCTTAGGCTGAGAGCAACTGATCTAAGGACTTTGTACCACATTCACCTATCATAGCCAAACCTGAAGCCTCCTGTTCGTTTTTATCATCACTTTGTTTACACAGTTGTGTTGGGAAGTGAGTCAACTCTTCCTTCTCTTTGGAGTCTTAAGGATCAGGAAACTTCCCTTTGTAGAACATTTAGTTCATACTATTTGGTTCAAGAGCAGTTTCTTAGTCAGGGTCTTTAGTTGGGAAAGTTAAGCCACATTCTCTATCAACATTTCAGCAAAAGGATCTCAGGCTACTCCCACTGCCCTACAGTGCACTGAAATGCCAATGATCTAGACCATAGGGACCGAATGCCATTGTTTCACTTACAGGAAAATCAAGTATTTTCTGCAACAGGACCAAAGACCACAGTGGACTATGTAAAGGTATTTGTGAAAGCATTTGTAACCAGACCTTGGCTGAGGTTGGCTATTGTTTGGGGAGACTGCCTTCCCACCCAGAGGAAGGGGGGACTGTGGGAACTAAGATATCCCAGAAATAGTGACTTCGATCCTGCAAGGTTATCTCACTGCCTCATTGTCCACTCTGGGTCAACGCTGGCTTACAAACCCTGGTCTCACGGCCGATCCCTTTGTATAAGCTTCCACCTTGCTGTCACGGGCTTCAGCTCAGCCCCACTTTGGGCTTCTTGACAAGATTTCTTCAATATACAAATGAGCTCAAGGCTTCCCATTCTCTCACCACCCCCACAAACACAAACACACACCCCCCCAAACAAAACAAAACCTTGTCATATATCAAGGGGGTATAATGTTTTCTGAAGAAATCCCAATAAGGAATTTCGAACAGGTGCCGAAATCAATTGTAAACACGTCTGAAACTGAATCATGGTAGTACAGGAAACACTAAACTCTGGTGGCTAGATCTACGCATCAGAAATAAGTCATTGATATCATAAGACTCAGTGCTGAGAATGTGATGAAAGCTTATACGTTTTTAAGTTATTTATTTATTTTTTTATTAATCACAGGTTATGTACTTTGTATCCCAGCTCTAGCCCCATCCCTCATTCCCTCCCACTCTCCCCATCCCTCCCTCATCTCCTCCCTGTCCCCCCTCCAAGTCCACTGATAGGAAGGACCTCCTCCCCTTCCATCTAACTCTAGCTTATCAGGTCTCTTCAGGACTGGCTGCAATGTCCTGTTCTGGGATCTAGCTAGGTTGCTCCTCCCTCAGGGCGGGGTGAGGGAGGGTCAAAGAGCCAGCCATTGAGTTCATATCCGAAATAGTCTCTGTTCCCCTTACTAGGGTACCCACTTGGATACTGAGCTACCATGGGCCACATCTGAGCAGGGGGTCTAGGTTATATCCATACATGGTCTCGGTTGGAGAAACAGTCTCACAAAAGACCCCTGTGCCCTGATCTATTTGGTCTTTGTGGAGCTCTTGTCCTCACCAAGTCTTACTAACTCCTCCTTCTTTCATATGATTCCCTGCACTCTGCCAAAGGCTTGATTGTGAGTCTTAATATCTGCTTTGATACATTGCTAGTTAGAATCTTTCCGAGGCCCTCTTACATCATAATTTACTCAAAAGTTCTAATGGGTGCTGAAAAGTACTTTCAGAAGAAGTAATGACTCGGAGGGGGCGTGAGGGAGCTGGGGAGGTTTTCTCCCTCAGTGGGAGTGTTGCTGATGCCGGGGTCGCTAAATGAAAACACTCAAGTCAGGATGCTGGATGCTTAGCGTTTATTATTATATGCACGATACATATGTTGGAAAAGGGAGCCTCAAAAAACGAAATACAGAGTCTTCAAAGATTGGGGTTTACACTTTCAAAATCGATTAACAAGATATCACATGAGAAATTACAAACACAGTTACATTGCAAAACGCAATCCTCTTGGGATACAAACTAACAATGACTTAAACTGATCAACTACAACTACATTTTTCTATTGGTGATTACAAACAGTACTTCAGAACTTCGGCAGCTTAAGTAGCAGTTTAAGCTAAGCAAAGAAAAGTCTTATCTATTATACGTTATTTTTTAAAATTCCAGTACAGTTTCTTAAATTTCTGTTAAAAACACAATGAGTATTAGAGTCAGCACGACTCTTTGATGCCTCGATTATTTTGCCACTTAACTTGTTACAGAGATTTTTTTTTTCTGTCAGATATAATTGACAACCAGTTTTGTCTTTAAGATAATGTCATAACTCACATTGCAACACATCACATGAAAAATATTGAAAACTACACTTACAATTCACTTTAAAAATGAAGAAATAGATAGCTTCACAAGGAACTTTTTTCTATAGAGCTACAAAGTAGGCTACAAGATGACTAACTAAACCACATCCAACCCTAAAGGTAGACAAGTCCCCTGAAGATAGACAAGTCCCTGAAAACACACACACAGCCTAGGTATAAATGCCACACAAAGATTACCCTCTTCTTTTAAAAACACTTTCCAAGTTTGAGAAATCCAAACTTTTCCATCATGACCTTCCTAGGCAGTAATACACACAAAGGTACTACACAACGGCTTACAATTAAAGTCAACACAATAAACTATTTACAAAATAGCAGCTGATGTTTTGGATCTTGGTTTTGATTATGTGATAATAATATGAGGATAATAATATGAAGATAATAATAGGATAATAATATGGGGATAATAATATGGGGATAATACGATAATATATGTAGTTCGATTACACAATACACACGCGTTCACTAAACTTGGTACAAGCGTGAATACTAAGTATATTGGCACAACGCATGCAGTTAGAGAATTCTTTTTCTCAAGCTAGTCACGGCAAATAAGCTAAAGCCCCAATCCTGTTTTCCAAAGCTCCCTCATCAAACTGTAACTGATGTTTCAAACTGTAACTGGTGTTTAAAACATCTTCCACCCTCATGAGGACCAATTTATCTGAATGCATGATGGAAATGGGGCAGGATAGCACTGTTGTTGCCAGCTGTGAAAACATGGGGCATCGGGGGTAGCGGGAGCTGGCCCAGGCTCATACCGGCCACTGCTATTTGGGCTTCTTGTGGCTGTGGCTGCGGCAGCGGCTGTGGCTGCGGCGGCAGTGGTGGTGGCAGTGGCAGCGGCGGCTGGGGCTGCAGCTGAGGCTGCAGCTGCAGCTGAGGCTGGGGCTGCAGGTGGGGCTGCAGCTGAGGCTGCGGTTGCAGCTGGGGCTGCAGTGGGGGCTGCAGCTGAGGCTGCAGCTGAGGCTGCGGTTGCAGCTGGGGCTGCAGTGGGGGCTGCAGCTGAGGCTGCAGCAGAGGCTGGGGCTGCAGCTGCAGCTGGGGCTGGGGCTGCAGTTGCAGCTGAGGCTGGGGCTGCAGTTGCAGCTGAGGCTGCAGAGGAGGCTGCAGCAGAGGCTGGGGCTGCAGTTGCAGCTGAGGCTGGGGCTGCAGTTGCAGCTGAGGCTGGGGCTGCAGTTGCAGCTGAGGCTGGGGCTGCAGTTGCAGCTGAGGCTGCAGTTGCAGCTGAGGCTGGGGCTGCAGTTGCAGCTGGGGCTGCAGCTGGGGCTGGGGCTGCAGCTGGGGCTGCAGCGGTATTGGTGGCTGCAGCTGCAGCTGGGGCTGGGGCTGCAGCTGCAGCTGAAACTGGGGCTGGGGCTGCAGCTGCAGCTGAAACTGGGGCTGCGGCTGGGGCAGCGATGGCAGTGGGGGCGGTGGCAGCAGCGGTGGTGACTGCTGCTGCTCTGCCAGACAAGTTAAGCTTTGGGGAAGTGGTTCCCCGGGCCCCACAGGGATGGTATTATTCACAAAACCATTCTGGGAGGTTGTTGAGGAGAGCTGCCAAAAACTCAACAGGGAGGAAATCTCCAGAGATGTAGGAATCGCTATGTTCATAGCATCTACCAGCAGCTCTTTGGGCAGGGTGACTTTCCCAATCCCCTCCTTAGCCATCTCAAAACATGGGTTGAGCTTGAGAGGCGACAGAGGCTCTTGCAGAGGCAATTCCTCAAAGAAACTCATGTTGCAAAAGCCTTTGCCATCTGCTTTAATTGGCAGGCCTGCAAATGGGGCATATGAGGTAGAGGCAGGACTGTAGTTATGATCCTGAAGGGTGGAAGGAGGAGCGGTTGGAACTACCCCAGGGTGCAGAGTAACAAGCTGCTCTGGCATCGGTGCCATAGGCTGGGGAGCCTGTTCTGGGGGAGCAAGCACTAGACCATGAACCTCAGGTGGCAAGCCACCTGCAAGCCCGTTCTGGGGGGACACTGCTAACTGGAAAGGTGGCATGGGTGCAGCCTTCAGCTGGAATGAAGGCGCAATGGTATGAATGGTGCTCAGGTATTCTCCTGCCTGCATATTCTCCTGCATCAGCTCCTGCGAGTGTGTCTTCTTGGTATGGCGAGTAAGGTGGTCTTTGCGCCCAAATCTCTGGGCGCAGAACTGACACAGGAAGTCCTTGCATCCTGTGTGGACCACCAGGTGGCGACGCACATCCTTCCGGGTGTAGAAGCATCTCTCACAGTGGTCGCACTGGTGCTTCTTCTCCCTGGTCGCTGCGTTGTGAGCCCTCTCTTCGGCGTGAGACTTGAGGTGATCCAGCAGGACGTCGGTGCTCCCCAGCTCCAGGGTGCAGACAGCACAGGTGAGCTCTCCATTGCTGGCCGAGTGCAGGGCCACATGCCTCTTGTAGCCCATCATGGTGTGGTACTTCTTGCCACAATCTTCACAAACGAAGCAGATCTTGTTGGGATCGTGGGTCTGGAGATGGTTCTTCAGGTGATCCTTCCGGTTGAATGTCTTCAGACAGTGAGTACACTGGTGGATCTTCTGAGGGGAGTGTGTGGCCATGTGTCTGGAAGTAGAAAGGGGAGGGGGACAGTTTGCAATAGAATTACTTTATGAAGGAAGAAAAGACACAGAGACAACACTGTCAAGATGTTACTAGTTATTTTCTCTAGCTCTTAGTAACATTTTCATGTATTGACTGCTTTCCTGTATTTTCCTAATGCATATATTTTATTATTTAAAATGCTAAGAATTACTAAAAGCCAAATTCAACTTTATACCTGTAAGGAATATTGACATACTGTATTTTCCTGCTACTTACAAATCTTAAAATGTAATTATGAAATATATTTTTCAGGAAGAGTTTAAATGGGTGTTTGATACTATAGAAATTTCTGTATTTCCCAGTTTGGCCCAATGTGCAGAGAACTCATCGCTGCCACGTTTAGCTGGTGTACATAACACAGCTCTTGCTTTCTCTCTTGATTGAGGTTCGAACGTCAGAGACTCCTGGGAGCCTTAAAAAAAAATGTATGTTTAATCTCAGAGAAAGTGTCCAACCAATTTGTAATTTTTCAAATGTCTGCCATCCTTAAACTTGGGAAAGCTCTTTTAGTAATTAATACTGCAGGTACCGGGCTAGCACTTCCTCTAAAACACAACTGCCCTAACACATGGCTGCCCTAACACCTTTAAGACACACCTCAGCATCCTAACATCGCACTTCTCTCCAGTTCCTTAGAAGAGCATGGCCTTTGGCTAAGGCCAGGCTGGGGCAGGGACAGAGGTTCTTGGATAATGTTTACCATTTCCTGCTTTGGCCTACTTTCTTCATGGAACAAGTCATTTCTCCTGAATCACCAAGTCTTCAGCAGTGCTTAAAGCAGCAATTCAACTTCCCATTGTATTTCTAATTAATTCTATTCACTACAATAACCTGTTTGTCCACTGTCTTTCCCCCTCCCCAGGTCTCCCATAGTACCCTGAGGTGACCCCACAGAAGCCAGCGCTCTGTTTAAGTAAGGGAGCCAAGATGCACAGAAAAGGAGTTTGATACTAACCAGGAAGCCCCTGACACAATCAGTGCACATGGTGGGCACTTGATAGCGTTACTATGACAACTAGAGAATGGCCTACAACAGAAGACATTTGAATTTTAAAATACAGAAGCCTTCTCAGTCTTATTTTAAACATCAACTTACATTACATTATCAGTAATAGTGATGTTCTTAAGGTCAGGAATGTAATTTATATCTTCCTGGTACCTCATTTAAGTGCCTTCCTTCAAAGTACTACAAGATGGAATGCTAATGTAGTGCTAAGACCACTCAGATTGGAAGCCAGGCTGCTAATTCTCTCACCTCTGCATTTATATGTGAGTCATCAGCAAGTTGAAGCCTGAATGATCATTTCGTGAAGATTAGATGCAAACAATATCAAGATAAGTATACTGATAACACTCACTGTCAATCAGACTACAGTCTGACTGCAGTTTGTCATTTGCTGGAGCATTACCAAAATCCACCTTGGCCAGAATATACATCTTCGGTGCCACTTACCTTATGGTAGACAGTTCCTAATTGACACTAGAAAAATAATTCACATTATATGCCAACTCTTTCTTAAATGACTCATCTGAAAATTGCTGGTTTGGTATATGGAGGAGCCTCTAAAAGCCTGGGAAAACGCACATGCACAAGTTCTGCATGCCCAAGTGAAACGCTACGTGTTCAGACGTCACTGTAATCAGGGGAATACTAGATAGTGGGGATACGGCTTTAAAGAGGCCCTAAAAGGCTAAAATGTACCCATACCCTGCCTTCTGCTTCCCTTCAGTGGGAGCCCTGAAGGCTTGAAGAGACACTTAAAAGTCCAAGTAAAAGCGCACACCTTCCTAAAGCCTCTCACCTCATCAGTTTATATTTAGAGACGAAGGCTTTGCCACACTCAGCCTTAGAGCACTTGAATGGACGATCCCTGGAGTGCGAATAACTATGGATGGTAAACTTCTCCAGAGTGAGGAAAGACTTGCCACATGATTGACAGCGGAATGGAGCCATGGCCTTTGCTTTTCACACTTTCTTTTTCAGATGTGCTGACCAAATGCTGTGCCATTTACAGACAGACAGAAAGAAGGTGGGAAGTCACTACAGCTGGACTCCAGAAAAGGGCAGTGCAGGAAGAGATCCAGGGCAGGAAGGGGGTTTTCAGCACAAGAGCAGGGCGTCTGGATGGCCTTCTGTGGAGAGAGGAAGAACAGTTTTCTCACATCAGCTATTGGAAAACCATGTCACCACTAAAACCACCACCAGCACCACCACCACACTGGAGCCATTGACCCACAATCAGAATGTTCCTCTAAAAGACTCAAATGGGCTCCGCTCTCCATTCTCCCTCCTGGCTTCCTGCAGTCCTTCATGTGCCTCTCTGGAGTCCCTGTATTCTGATAGCTGAGGAGACACTCTCCCTCCTAATAAAGACTGCTAGTTTCATAGCCTCCAGGTCATCAGGTTTGTGCATTCAGCTCAGTGTGAGACTCAGTTGACAGATTCAAGGGGACAAAAGCAAGCCTCCCTGTCGGTGCTACAGTGAGCTAGTGGCTCACAAGGACCACCCCTTATTCAAACCATGAGCTTTTCCTCTCCATGCACTGTTGGCATAAGAGAAGTTGCTTACAACACCTGTTTAAACTCTCAGAGGAGGAGAAGAAATCATTTGTATACATCTCAGCGAATTTGTTTGTAGGATCACTATGCACAAGGCCTGACACAAACAGAATGTGAAGAAAGAGAATCTGGTTGCACTGATGTGGTGAAGAGAAGGGAAACATTATTGTGGAAACAAGACTGATGACTCCAACGAGAGCCAGAGCCATCACTCTAGAAAATCATTCCACATCCCTCAGTTACCTGTGTCTTAGCTTAGCCTAGGAAATGATGCCTCGGCCAGCTCATCTGGTAGCCAATCCTGGTCCTTATCACCATTACAGCTCTGTCACTGTCACAGAACCCCTAGACTTTTTTTTCCTGGCCATAATATTAATGTACATTAATATCAATGTACCTAAGACAGCGTCATGAACAATGCAGTAGACCATGGCTTATCTGAATCATGTTCCGGTGGGGAGATTGCTGACTTTCCATGTATCAATATATATTTTTTTTTAAGTTTAGAGTATAAGTTGAAGATCCCAAATCTGAAAAACTACAGTGCTCCAACCACTGAAAATGTCTGAATGTTGACATGAGAGCACTGGTGGAAATTTTCATACCTGACTGAATATGACAAGTCAGAATCAAAACACCAACACCTTGAAAACAATCTAAAATTACCTCAAGCTCTGGTACAAAGTAGGTATGAAACTGAAACGTGACTGAATTCCACGCTTAGGATCGAGTCCTACCCACAGGATACCTCGCTCTGTTATACGTAAATATTTGAAGAGCCATACTGAGAGCTGAAACACTTCTCTCCCAAGCACTGCAGATAAGGGATGCCCAACCTGTGATCTCGGCTCATGCTAGATGCACAGGACAGCCTTTAGGGCAAGTCTTTAAAGCTTGGCTTGCCTGTAGCCTCTCAGCTATTGCTCTAAGTCTTTAGAGTTTCCATCTATTGTTAAACATTAATTTTTACTTCTCTAAGGCACCTTCAGATCAGAAACCTCAGTGACACGTGAGTACTGGCTGAACCACCTTTAACTATAGCAACACAGAGTACGTGCACATATTATTGTGAGAACCTTGTGTTTCTCATTTCCTGCCCCAGTCGGCTTTAGTGTTGGGGCAGAGGTCACTGTGTGGGGGATATACTTCTTGTTGCCCCGTTCTGTTGGCTTGAAGCCTGTCAAGCAGACTTCTGTGCTTAGGCACTAGTCTGAGGCAGGGACATAATGGTGTCCTCAGACAGTATCTTGACAGCAAGACTTTATGATGGCTTTGAGTCCAGAGACACGGACAGCCTTAGGCTTCCATCAGGAAGTGCGACTTTATTAATTTCTGATTGTGTGAGACAGGGTCTCACTGTTTAGGAAGTCCACTCTGTGTGGAGGGCTGGTGCTGCCAGGCCTCACGATCTTTCCGACTCTCACGCAGCAAAGATCTGGCTGCAGTACTGGGCCAGCTACAAGACATATTCACTCAGTTGAAACTGCTTGATGTTCTTTCCAGGTCTATTTTGGTTTTGGTTTTTGTTGTTGTTGTTGTTGTTTTGTTTTTTTAAGACTAAAACATACATGAATTATAAAGTGTGAAATGCCTCTTTTCCCTCTCTGCCTTCATAGCTGAAATAGCACTGAGCACTCATCACTTTGGAGGAGCCACGGGGGAAGGTTCTGCAGTCCCATCACCCGCTTGCCAATTCCGGGAACATAGGCTTTTTTCAATTAATCTAAGGAAATGTATTCCCCCCAACTCTGGCTTTAAGAGATGAACAGTATGCCCACAGAACTTTCTGTGATGGGAATGTGATATAAACAATGGCTACCCCAGACTATAAGCATGCTACGGGCAAATTGCAATTATCTTAAGTTAGACTTAAACAGCCACAGGCAGCTAGTGGCTAACATAGGGGTGACACGGGCAGACTCCAATATTGCCTGTGGAGAGATGACGGAAGTATGGGCTTTTCTTGCACGTGACTATGCTACTGATTAACCCTCAGGTGTTTTGCCAAAACACAGGGATTTAGTTCAACTGTTTTATTAACACAGAGGGAGGGGATGAGGTTCCCCAGTTCATACTCCAGCTCTACCCTGAATTCCAGCTTCTTGGTTTACATAATCACATAATGTATGTAAACGGGCTGTTGAGGACAAACCACAAAGTATACAGTATTTATGGAACAAGAACTGTATGCCAGGGTGCAGCTAATGGCTGCTAACCATTGAACCTGAGAGAGCAATAGTATGTGGTATCTACATATGTATATGCCACCACTTACCCATTGTGGAAGGAACCAGCATGGAGCAGACAGGTACAGAAAGAGGACAAGAAGTGACAAAAAGAACAACTGTAATCTTAGTTCCTCTGCAGATGAATGACCTTATCAACACACCATGTATACAACAGAAAACAGTATTTTCTCTGCTTTTAAAGTTGTGCCTTAACACTATAGTTTGTCAGTCCTATTCTCTAGTCACTTCTTCCCTAGATTCCAAATACCAACAATCATGGACTTCATCCACACCATTTTCCCTGGGCCTTCTAAGACTGGGTACAATCACAGCAGACAAGGCTATGGTTTACTTAAGAGGGCAGTTTTCCTTCAACTTCAAGTTCCCTGGATAGAAAAGGTCCTCTCAAAACAGAATTCTCAAACACCTTGTGCTTAGCTTATGCACTTTGAGAACAACCTGTCCCCAAACTATCTTGTTGACTTGTACATTGTGTTAAGCACGCCCAGCCTAACACAAAAAAGCAGAATTCACCCATGAGCTAATAAACTGCACCACCATGAACACTCTCGACTCCTTTGGAAAGTCTTTAGAGATTCCAGTTCCATATTTTATATACGTGGGAACTTGGAATGCCAATGTTTACACTACTTTCATGACAAAATCACAAACTTCCATAAAAATTCTCTCCAACAAGCAAACCTTAGCTATTATAAAAAAAGTTACTCATTGTTTCAGTCATGAACTTGATGGCTGACTCTTTGACCCTCCCCCATACAAGCCGGGGAGTGACAGACTGGCTAGATCCCAGGGGAGGACATTGCAGCCAGCCCTGAGGAGACAGGATGAGCTGGGGTTGGATGGAAGAGGAGGAGGTCCTCCCCTGTTGGTGGACTTGGAGGAGGCCGGGAGGAGGGAGGTGAGGGAGGGAGTGGGAGGGTGGGAGGGAATGAGGGAGGGGGCTACACCTGGGATGCAAAGTACCTAACCTGTGATTGATAAATAAATAAATAAATAAATAAATAAATAAATAAAAGTTAGTCATGTCTCTCAACCAGGCCTCACCTAATTCATACATACTACTGTATACTGATAATGCTATTCTTTAGTTCAAACCTGATGTGCTTAGAATAGACTGTGCACTAGATAGCAAACCAACAATTATAAGAGAGCTGAAGGCCATGGTCCTGAAGAGAGTCAGCCTGTCTGTGTCTTGACATACCGATTCCATTTGAATCTTACACATAGTACTACTATTTCAACACCTGTCGCCCTGGAAAGATAGTAAGTCTTCCCCCCAAAACATCTCAGGACTTAATTTTCAGTCCCCCGATTCTAAAAATACCAAGTGAGTGATACAGATCTGCCAGTGAGCCAAAGAAGACTTGAGCCATCTGCTTCATTCTGCTTACGCTGATTATTTTAGGGATGAAAGAGGATCAGACTAGAATAAGTGTGTATATATATATATGTGTGTGTGTGTGTGTATGTATGTACGTATGCGTGTATGTATATGGTAACAGCCAGGAAGACTGTGCTCCCTGGGGGTTAGGGGTATGCGACAGTGACTCAGGAGGTCAGAGCACAGACGCAGACCCAGGACTTCCCCAGTTCTTCATAACACAATCATATAATGGGGAACAACTGTTTTACAGTGTTCTCAAAATAAACCAGGACTTCTGTCTCCTGTTTCCATTGTCCCCAGTAATACAAAGTGAGGCCCATATCTGAGGAAATGAGATTTCCATTTTAGTCTTCCAAGATGGAGACTCTAAGTTTGTTGTTGGTTGTATGGGTTTATTTCTGGCCAGTACTACTACATGGGGTTTAAAAGGTTCTGATCCACAATTTCTTGCTCATGTTCTTGAGACTTGGGACTGTTTTCATGTGTGAAGGCAGATTTTAAAAGGCCCTTTAACAAGGTTGGTTTTGTTGTTGTTTTTTTTTTTTTTTCTTGTTTGCTTGCTCGCTTGCTTCCTCTTATATTCACAAATTATACGGGAGCCATTTGTCAAACATGAATGGTAAAAATCATTTTTTATTTCTGGCTTCAGGATACTTTTCTCAATTCATTGAAGGACTGAATATCAAGTCTCTCTTGGCAAATTAGAAACACATCAATCAGCAGGAGCAGTAGAAGCCCCAAAATGTCCTATCTCTTTCTGCCTATCTTTTATTCTGTGTACTCATTACATTGTGGGGTACAGTGCCTGAGCAAGGGCCGTGTTGGAAGATCTAGGTCCCTCATGGCATATGCATTGAAGAGCACACACATGAGTCTCCTGGGAAGCTTTTGGGGTGGTCATTGCTAGTTTACCAGCTTTAAGACATGAAGCCCATGGCAGGCTCATGAGGTCTCTGTGAGTGTATATGAAATTAGCATGCGTAGTGGAGTCCTGGTGGAGAATGGAGCCACAATTTTCTTTACATTTTTAAGGAGTCCTAAGCTCAGAAAGGTTTAAAGGGCCTTCCCTGAGGTAAGAAATGAGAGAAAAACCTTCCAAGTGCCGTCATTCCATGCAAATGTTTACATGTTTACAATTTTCTAATTCGTGTGCTACATATTGTGTGCCTATGCTTCATCAGAATAAAAATGCAAAGTTTTAGAATAATATAGTTTTTTTTGAGACTTCAGTAGTAAACAATCTATACAAATTGATTTCAAGTATGTGTACAGGTGATAATTTAATAGGTCCTATCCTGGAAGGCAGACTGTCCACCAATCACAGGGGTTCATTTGTTGGCATATTTAAGTCTTCTGTTAAATATATGAGACTAAGATGTTATCACTAGTCCCCTGACATTGGAGCTGACATATCACTTGGAAGACACTTGCCTGCAATGAATTCAGACGTTGGCCCCAAAAGGCTTGTCCCCCAGCCATGTCTGCAGACCTCTCTCCCGTGGTGGCTCAAAGGCAATCAAGGCCAAAGATCAGCCCACTGGGCTCCTTCCTTGGTGTGCTACATTCTCTTGTAGCAAATGTGTTCCAAGCCTGGAATACTGAGAGAGTCCCCTGCCTGCTAGGCAAACCCCTGTTTCCCTGTTTCTCCCAGATGAAGGAATGAGGTGCCCCTTCCACACTACGGGTTCACTCAGCAAGTTAGCAGACATCTTCACTTGCATCTGTCTGGAACTCTTTTACTCCAGTTCACACACATTGGTGGGAATCCCCCTGACTGCATTGCCCAGGGGGCAACTCTTTTACTCCAGTTCACCACCCCAGGGGAAGGTCTCCCTGCAGCTAGCTGAAAAATCAGGTTTGCTGCCTCTGGGTTCCTTTCAACTGTCAAGAATTGTTTAGCTGGTGACTAAAAGCTCTTACTTTCTTAATAATGAGGCCCATATTAAGAAAGCCAAAGTAACATTTTTTAATCTAAGATTTAAAGTTAAGATGGAGAAAGCAATCTAATTGATGAAACCAAGCTTCAGGACACCAGATATGTACATGGCCCGAACATTTTAAAAAGGACAAATGCTTTCTGTTCACAATGTAAACACGGTGGAGTTAAAGATGTGGACTAATTCTAGAAAGTTACTCTGGCTACTCCTGAAACTCCACCAACGTCAAGGAGAAATGAGTCCACAAGGGTCCAACTGAGTTGCTGGACAATGAAGCCTGTGTTGATCCCCCCATCCTTAAGTATACAAGGAATCTGTTAGTTTTGTTTTGTTTTATGACCCTCTACTCACGTCTACTCATAACAGGGTCTAAGAGGAAGTAGCTGGTGGGACCAGAGATAAAGAGACCATTTAGTTTTCTGCCCTGCCCCTAAGGAGACAGGCAGGAGGAGAGAACAGGCTTCTGCAATGCTTGTTAGCAGGCTGCTTAGATTAGTGCCTAGACTAGTAAAAACAGCGCATGGTGGCAGTGAAGAAACCCTAAGGTCCAGAGGAAAACTCCAGCCAAGAATAGGAATTAATTTTTCTGGTTTAGGTCTGGAGGTTTTTCAAATGGTGCCCGGGACACCAAGGTGACTGAGCACTGAGTTGCTGGCATCTTCTCCCATGCTATGGCTCCAGGAAAGTGCGTGCTATGAGGAACAAGGTTTATGCGGTGACTTTAGAAATGACTCAACTCTCCATGGGTGGTCTGAGATCCTGTCAGAAAGCTCATCACAAAAGCAACCTTGATGATGCTCCTCCTCCCCTGGGTAGGTTGGGAAGTTCATTAGCCCTGGGGCATAGAGAAGTTTATTTTCTTGAGGCAGGTTGCAGCTAGACTGTGGCTTCCCCTTAGATATCTATTCAGGGCTATAGATGGAGAGGGAAGCAGGCAGGTAGGGGCATGAAAGTCTCAGTGTCCCAAAGACAGAAGCCTCTGCCCATAAATTTCCTGGCTTCCTCTGGGTGAGACAATGAGGGGTAGGCTATAATGAGAAAAATGAGCAAATGAGAATTAAGTCTCATTTACAAAATCTTGGTAAAATGCATCTAAGTAACTTACTTGTGCATAGCAGAAGTATAAAGGAGACCCAAACGGCTTAAGAATGACCATCTTTTGGAAGGGGAGGAGGTCCTCCCCTGTTGGTGGACTTGGAGGGGGCGGGGAGGGAGATGAGGGAGGGAGAGGGAGGGTGGGAGGGAAGGAAGGAAGGGGCTACGCCTGGGATGCAAAGTACCTAACCTGTGATTGATATAAAAATAAATAAATTTAAAAAAATGACCATCTTTGGCTGCCTCATCCACTAGCAAAGAGTAGGCTTTTCACAGATGGAATTTCTTTGTTAGTTTGTTCGGCTCTCATACACTAACCCTGGATTTGAATTTGTCCACGTGTGTATGTGTATGCAGGTTAAGCAATCAGAAAGTGGAGCATGAAAGGGGAAAAAAGATGAGGAAGGGGAAAGAGAGCGAATATAATGGAATACAAACGAGGTGAGCAGCAAAAGGAGGGGCTACTAGATTGGGGAGAACCAGCAGGAGGGAGAAGGAAGTGGGGGAGGGCTGGGGGGGGCACTAGTAAGAACAAAAGTATGCATAAAAATGTCACAATGCCTTCTTTATGCGCTACCTTTACAAACTAATAAAGTTTTTATTTGGTGGCCTGAAGATACTATCAACCCACGCTAATCACCGACTTACACAGGAAGGGAGAGAGGAAGAGAAGGGAACAATAGGTAAAGAATGTCAGCAAAACCATCTCAGCTGTAATGGGAAGTATATAAACCTTAAGATGCCACAAAGGAAGGAGCCACACCACTCCAGATGCTTCTGGTAGGCAGGCTGTAAGGCTCATCACCACCCACAAGTGCCCTCTTTTCGCATGTCTGTAGCCCCCTCCCCCAACATCACCACCAACCCCCTTCTCTTCCCATTGAGTTGATTCAGAGGCTGAGGTGACTCCATTTTCACAGTGCCATGGCCCTGTGAGGGAGATGGGATGGGAGAAAGCAAGAAAAGAGCTATCTTTGCAGACCCTTGCTTCTCTACTCCCCATCACACACTGAATTCTTTTTTTTAAACACTGAATTCTTAAATAGAATATTTAAGGAAAAAGAAGAAGGAAAAAAAAAAAAAAAGAACAAAGGTCTCAAGAGAGCCCAGCAGACAGAAGTGTTGAGCAACAAGTGTTGAGTCCCAGACTGGTTCTGAACCTAGGACGGGTCATCTTTGTTTAAACTTGACTGTTTCTTGATGGAGACTAGGCAGCCTGGTATGAGATCAGGGGTAGAGAGCAGCCCAACAGTCCAGCGCCCCCCCCCCCCGCAAAAAGAGTCTTTGGTATTAACAGCAGACCTTAAACTGTCAAAGTCAGGGGTGGAGGCCATTCTTTGGTGACAAATGAGAACACATCCCCTCCACCCTCCCTACTGCCGACTGGCCTTTAGACCTGTGTAGAGTCATGCTTCTATATCTGAGAGCTGATCTCTTCCCTGTGACTCTAAGTGCAGGGCATGGCAACCAGAGCACCAATTAGCAGCATGGCCTATTGTCCCAACAAAACCATCCTTCTGGGGCAGAAAAAAAAAAAAAAAAAAGCCTGCGTCCTTTCTAGGAAGTGAAAGGGTACAGGTTAATATGGAGAAAAACAAAAGCAATCTGAGTTACAATGACAAGGGGAAACTAGATCCATGAGTTAAGACTCTCCGGAAGAGACTTACAATCTATACTGTCCAGAAGGGATTACTCAAGATTTAGATGGGTCGTGCAGCCTCATATAGTAGCCTCTGCATAAACAGGAAAGGACCAAGAGTGTGGACACCCATGTGTCTGCAGGATGGTCTGGACAATATGATGGTATAATTTTTTCTGCTCTAAGTTCTGACAGCCTCTGAGGAGGCTGCTCAGATGCTAGGTGAACAAAACGGAGGAGCTGTGTGCTGTAGATAAAGAACAGTAGAGGGCCAGAGGGGAATAGTGATGTGGAGAACTAGTTCAGCCTGCCTGGATGCACGGGGAAAGGGAAGGTATGGTGGGAAAGTCTGGACTGGAGGCTCTTCAAGCATAGGAAAGCAGACTATAGGGAGGGGAGGTCAGGGCCAGGCAGCAGCAGCAGACTGCCTGAAGGCCATCAGTCATTGCTCTCTCTTGCATGACTATCTGAAAGGAACAGAAAATCTGAGGCCCTGTTCAGAAACTGCCAATGAGTTTTTCCACACAAGATTGAGTCCAGAAACTTACACACTATTATAAAAAACAAACAAACAAAAAAAAAAAAACACTTGTCAATGGATGCCTATCCGGAACTTAGAATCTGTGATATGAAAAAGTGAACTTTCTGTATCTGCCAAGAAAACTGTGTTCATGTAGAAAGATAAATGTAAAATGTAAAAGTATTTGATCATTGAGCCTTTACAGTTCTCTCTGAGTCTCTTTTTCCCCTAACACTGGTAAACATTTTAGTGGGTTTGTGCTTTGAAACAAAGTGACAGTAAAGAAAGAAGGCAACATTTCTAAGCATCTGCATGGGCTTCTCTGCAAGGGGGAAAGGAATGTTAGGGAATGGGGCAGAAAGCTTAAGAGGAGAGGAACACTAACTAGGCGGGCCTCCTCTTTTTCTTAACCTTGTGTCTCTTTCCTCCCCCATTCATAGCTTTAGGTCCTTTGTTTGTGTAACAGACCATTACAATCATACTCGGTTCAATGGGGGAAGAGGGGAGGAATGTGCACTCTCTAAGTAGCTGTCCTAGCAATCCACATGTGTGGTCCGTCCCCATCACAGCAGGCTCCATCTGCCCTTCAGAGCCTGAAGCCTTGCTCACAGTAAACCCAGCTTCCCACTGAGGCATACACACACACACACACACACACACACACACAGAGTCTACAGCCTCCTCTAGGCCTCTCTCTGCCTCCCCCACTTTGGTACACATCCTGCTTGGGCCTGTCCCCTTGAGCCCCTTAAGACAGATGATGTCTACTGCCGTGTTAGCCCTTTCCTTTCTTCAGCTTGTGGACTCTCACCCGAAGCCTGGGCAGACACATTCCAGAGCTCCTTGGTTATCACACACTCTGTCCTCTGAAGTCATGTACACTATAAATGGAAGACAGGTCAAGATTCCTTTTCTCTAGGCTCCCCAGACTAATTACAACTCCCCGGAGCCTTGGTCCATTCTTGGCAGATAATGCTGACCCTCTTGGTATGAATTTCAGTTTCTTGGTTAATGAATCAAAATGGTATTTAGTAACAGTTGTCTTTCCATAGGAATCAAAATAATACTTAAAGCAATACTGTAGCGTTTCAGTTGAGCTCATATAAAGCCTCCTCACAGCTTTCAGTTCACTTCCTACTCATAGTCGTACCACACACATAGAGAGGCATCAGTGACTTCATTTGATAATCAATGAACTAAATTTCACTGTCCTTACTAGTGGGATACTATGCTGAGAAAGTGCCTGGTACCTGGTGAGTGTCTGGGAAGGGGTAATTTCCTTCAGTGGTACAGAGGAGCTCTAGTTGTCATTAGCTAAGCCCTGTGCCCTTCTATTTCTACCCAGGCAAGTTGCCTGGCTAAGCAGAGACTTTTAGCAATAGTTTTTTACCACTGTTTCCAGATCAATCCCAACAGGCAGAGGCTTCCCTGGAGAAGCTAAGTGCAGTGGCCTCTATGGGTTTATAGCTCACCCTCTTCCACAAGGGAAGAGCAGCTTGACACATCTTCAAATACATAGGTCTGTCACCAGAGGCAGCCTACAGTGTTTTGAACTGTTACGAACTGACAGCAGATAATGGCATAGACCTCCGAGGTATGGCTGGGGCTGCAAACAGGGTAGAGGAGCTTTAAGAGGACTTGAAAAGTTGCTAATTGCATCAGCAGAGTCCCTAAGATGTAGCATACCTTGATGCTTTTACAAAAGAATCCTAAAGTGTTTTATTGTTTAAGAGAAAAATGGGGGGAGATGCATGCGGGCAGGCTCTATTACAATTTTCCTGAAGTACCTAGGACCTCCATCACATTCTTGCATCCCTGAGTTTGCCATGTGCTTCTAAGCAATTTAGTTTTTTGAGACAATGTATCCCTAGCTGGCTTGGAACTCCCTATATGTACCAGGCTGGCTTTGTACTCACAGAGATTCACTTGCCTCTGCTTCCCAAGTGCAAAGTTTAAAGGCATGTGTATCACCACACTGAGCTAGCCCACGCAATTCTTTTCAAACATGTCCAGATAGGAACAATTTTTAAACTTTCATACCTTCTTTGTGACCAGGAAAATCAGCTGGGAGGCCAGGATATAGAGTCCTCTAGGAGTCCGTCTGAAGACTCAAACCTGTAAGAAGAGACCTTGGACATTGTCAGGGAATGAAGCTAGAAGGACATTCTCCCAGGATTCTACCACCTGAACCTTCTTTTTTGAGCACATGCCCCCCTGATGTGTTATAAACGAGATTCCCTACTGCTTTCTCAAGCATCTTAATAAATGGTCTTTATGTAAAGTATTTCCTTTGTCCTACATGCAACTGGATTAGAACTCTGAGGTCTTCCCCTGCTTTCTGCAAGTAGAAGAAAAAAACATATGAAATTGCTTACATAAAATATGCAAAACAGCACTCGGAGGAAATGGTGATTCTTTTAAAACAACAATATTAAAATGCCGTAAAACAGGTATGCAAATCTATGCAGTAACAGAACCTGAAACAAATTATGAATTGAAATAAAGCAGTAACTGGGTAGCATGCATTTTCAACAGAAACCTTATGTAAGCATATAGATTTATCAAATTTGCAGTACAAAAAAGATGACATCTCTAAATTGAATATGCAGTTACGTGGGTACTAAACCTGACTACGCATTAGAATTAGATGGGAACCTTTTTTTAAATAACATATTCCAAGGCCACTTCACAAATCAGCACAGACTAAAACGGCATGACTAGAACCTTGAAAACTGATGTTTTTCCCTCATCCCCCGCAGCCTGATCATCACGTCAACCTTATACCACTAAACACTGATACACATTTAGAAATCCATATCCCTGTTCATCAATTCATTCTACAACTTGACCTCTTCCAACTCAGACTATTCTGCCAAACTGATTTTCTTGGGGATAGAGAGAATGCCTCAGGATTTTCTTAACCAGTATGAAACCAATTGATCATGAAAGCCAATTCTATCTCATTTGAGTGGTTTATTCACTTGAAGGCCTGTTCTCTTAACTTGATCAAAAAGGGCTATGTCCGTTTGTTTTGTATATAAACATCCTTCTATGTTAAAAATTGAAAAATTGCAGCTTTCTTTAGACAAGTTTTAAAAACAATCAAATGCAGTCCAGAAAAACATGGAGGTGACCATGTATTTGTCTGAATCTGTTTGTTTTACATCTGGTTCTCATTCTGTTTGCGTAAACAGACCACGTAAGTGGTTCACCTCGTTTCAAAATGCTCCACCCCTGATGGTGGTCATTTCATTGGGTGGTCCCCAGAGGCTTGTGTTAACTTTTTTTTTTCAAGAGATTTAAAACACATGAAAGCAAAAGAATAAAATTAGTCTGGATGATTCTTCATTGAGTCTGCCTATCTCCCCAGTGGACAATACCGATTTATGTATTCAGAGGGCAGGGTGCTCGCTTCTGCTGCCCAGGAAGGGGCTTACAGAAACTGAGGTACACAAGCCAGGCAGTAGAGTAGCTTGGGTTCATTGTCAAAATATTCAAATCGTCGAGAAGAGAAAGCCATTCCTTTCTGCATTCAACAATACTTGGCCTCAGCAGACTCACAGCTTATTCTTCTGCTGCACAGTGTGAACAGCAGTGAAAAAGGGGAGTCCTGGCAGGGAGGGGCTCAAGCCCCTCAGCCTTTCCCACCTGCCCCACCCAGCACTGCCTCACACACAGACAGTGAACAGTGCCCAGGAGAACCTGGAGCCAGACAGGGCCCAGTGGACAATCCTGTGCATCACGCGACAATGTAACACAGCAGAGATGAGACCATTAGGAAAAAAATCCCCCATCTCACTTTGACATGATGCCACTTGCAGACTGCTTTTCAGGCCTTAGATTTCAAAAGCGGAGAAAAAAAATGGTTTTCAAATGTCAAATAAAAACAAAAACAAAAAGAAGAAGCGTGAGATAAAAATAACCCTATAAAATTAAACAGTCCTAAGGCGGTATCTCCATAAGGCAATAAAAACCACGTTTTTCTAAGGGGGTTTGGCATGTGGTAAATAGAATCACATTAACTATTTTAAATGGGTTTTTAATGCCATCCATGGACAACAAAAATGGAAGCCACACCAATCTAGAGTGTACCATTTCTAGAACACATTTCTGCCTTAGTATCTTCATATTTTAGAACGTGCCTTTCCCCCAGTTAATGAACTGGGTTGGCTCCTGGCTGAGCTTTCAGTGAAAATTTCCTCCAGCGTCAACTTGTCCACTTTAAAGCAAATGCCTGAAACTTACTTCTTTATGTCTAAGGATCTGAGTGAGAGTGAATTGGACAGTGCAGATACTGGAAACTGCTCTAACTCTCACTAAAGATGTAGAAGGCTTGCTTAGGAACGCCTCTCAATGCATCTTTTTATCTTTTGAAGACATGACCTCCTATGTAATGGGGCCCGGCAACTTGGAAGCTTACAGTTAAATAAATCTCATCACAGAGAGATGGCTCATGAACCTTGAGAACCTATCTTTGAAGAGACCCTAGGAGAGAGCACATTTACTTCTAAAGTATGCCATTTTTAAGAGGACCAGGCTGACAAAGGATCACACGAAATTTTAATAGATTTAGGGTCCTCATATCTGGCTTCTGCTCTTTGATTTTAGATAATCTCTGCATTCCCCATGCATGAAACTCAAGGTTTCAAATAATTCCTGATGTCAGAAGCCTTGCAAATTGCTATCTTCAAATCTGAACTTTTTTATAAATCCGGAAAGAAAGTGCCTCCCTTCCTACTGCCCCTCATGGGTCACTGTCTCTCAACTTTGAGCTCTTTCAGAGTTCCCTGCTGTGCCTTTCCTATGGCCACGAAATCAGCATGGTGGGCAACAGGTGGAAGGTTTCTAATCTTTCATCTTTTCTCCCAGCCAAAGGCAGACAAAACCTAACGCCTCTTTGTTTCCATTTAAACCTACCACAGGCATTCTGCAGGACTTGTAACTCAGGAAGAATTTAAACAACAACAGAAAGACTTTTCCCTTCTTTGCCATGGCACCCCAGACCCAGTTTGGAAAGGAAAAAGCAATCTGTAAGTGCAGCAAGGGGGCCCTGGGACAGGATCCCTGACCAGACAGCTGTATGGGAGCATTCCTGTGAGGGAGGAAAGCCAACCTCCAGTGGGCCTCCAGCCTCCACTGCCTGTCCTGTGCCAACAGCTGCAAGGCTTCAAGTCACCAGGGCTGTGATATATGGAAGGGCAAAGGGTTGGTCCCTCACCTTTCTGGCGCCATGAAAATAAGTCCAAGGAAACACTCTGCCAGTGTAAGGAAGGCACCTAAGACGGATGTAGATGGCATTCGCTAGGTTTTCCTTCTTCTTGGGGCTGTAGTCTTAAGGACGGTGGCTAGGGAGAGAATCAATCTCTCTGACCTTGTACAGTGAGATTCAGATTTATGGGTAACGCCACGGTGAAGAGCCAAGAATCATCCTTAGAATTTTGCCTCTCCCCTAGACTAGCTAGGACTTCTGGGACTGAAACCAATCTGTCAAAAACAAAGGCCACCCGGGTTTGCATAAGGAAGCACAGGCCCTGAAGGCACTGGGGCAGGCCAGTGTTTTAGTGCCCTGGAGCAGACAGAGCAGGAAGACCAGAGACAGGGCTTGATGTTAGAGTATACTCACAAGATTAACTCCTCTGATTCCTATGAAAATACCTAGAAAGGGAAGGCATACAGTGTATTTTTAAGGCCTTTATCTTAAGCTCTGAATTGCTAAAAGCAAACAAACAAAAACCAAAGGGAAGTCTACTTAGAAGAGGCAAGAGGCATAGGCCAGAACAGTTGCAGAATGAGGTCCAGGAAATCTGGACTATGTTTCCTAACCAAGATAGGCCTCCTAGACAACAAGGTGGGACAGGGAGTGGCCAGCTGATTTCCCTAAGATGAAAATGATGAGAGCTAGAACCAAGGTGCTTCAGGAGAGAGGTGATTCTATCCCTAAGACGAAGAAAAGAAATGCTTGAAACAAGATGGGTTAATTCAAAGCCGACGCCTGTAATGATGGGCACCATGACATGCCTGGGTTTGGGGGAAGAAGATGTTTGGAGGTCAGTCAGATCCTCCAAGCCAATTCCACTTCAGTCTGTGGCTGGAACCGGTTTCTGGAACAGTGACCACTCATGGGGCAGAGTGGACAAAGATGATCCACTCAGACTTTCCACCTGTGGCACCTAAAACTGGGGGGAAATAATGGGAAGGATACTAAAGGAAGGAGCGGTCCACTCTTTCGTTCCAGACAGAACTTTCCCATGGTCTCTGAAATGTCCCCCCAGCCTAGTAAGTACAAAACCAGGTGTCAGGACTGTGGGAAGGCAGTGTTTAAGATCCACATAGGTCTCTGAGTTTTGGGACTGGCTCCCCTTCCTTCTAAATCACAAAGGTCCTGTCAGAGCTATTCTTTCTGGCATGCTAATGCATTCCAGTCACCTGCCTGTTTGGAATTCCTCAACAGCCCCCATTAGTTTCTGTCAATTGCAACCAAGAGACCTGTCTAATCAGAACCACTGAAAGTTATTAATCAGGAAACAGTGTGTTCAGGCTGGTGTTACAGAAAGAGATCACACGTGGTAGGCACGGAGTATGTCCTTGGATTCACCACTGCTATATGTTAAAACAGGTAAGTAGTCATTCCCATAGAGGGGAAAGTATCAGCACCACCAACAAAAACACTGCCCCCACACACACACAAAAATAACGGAGCCATTCTGCTCCGTTTCTCTGTAACACCATCGACAGAGTATCCAATCATCTCTGAATCACAACCAGCAGCTCTCCTGCACACTGTGAACTGAATAGATGGGCTAAATGAAAAGCATTTAAAGAAAACAACATCAAACGACTGTGATCTTAATGTGGCTCCAATTTACATGGTGATTGTGTGTGCTCCTTATGTGTGCTCACTTTTAATTCCTGCTGTCGAGACAAAAAGGGAGAATTTTACCTTGGTAAGTACTACATAATGGACCAATTGCATTATTCTCTCAATAAAGCTATGGTGTAAACACACATCATTTCCAGGATTGTTTTAAATACGGATTGGGAAATGAGCCACACTGGCTAACTTGAATACTATTCTATACTCTTCTCCGAGAATACCCACTGCCTTTCCTTTTCTTTTAACTGCTAATAGAGAAGGAAAGTAGTTTTAAAGATTTATTTATTTGTAATGTGTGTTTGCCCAAAATGTATGTAAGTGTGTCAGATGTGAGCTGTGGGTTGAGGAGGGGGTTGAGGACTCTAAAGAACAGGGCAAGACCACTAAAGGCAAAACATCAAATCCCAACACAAGGTTTGTTTTTTTTTTTTTCACTAAATTGAAACACCCAGAGGACAGTGCTTGACCTTGACCTACCCAGTGATTCACTTTGAGAGCCAGAAAAGGATGGAGATGAGGTGGCAATTGATGGTAGGCACTGGTGGACTTTTCTTTGTGAAAAGACTAAGGAAAATAAATACATCAATAACAACTCAAACTCATCAACTGTCACTTCACAGACAGAAATCCACTACAGGCCTCAGACTAGTCGCATGGTAGAAATGTCAGCATGTCAGCCATAACTTTGACTAGTCCACAAATCAAGACAGCTCTCATATGTTTTGTTCTCATGTCAAAACCCTCCCAGCCCTACAGGTAAAATCCAGTCTGAATATGACCCAAGTTGGGGCTTCTCCTACTGAGTCAGGTCCTCTTGCATTGCTGAAAAATGTCTTTCCTATTCACTAAAAATGACAATAATACCTCAAAATAAACAAACTACAGAATACACACTAAATATTTTAACTTCTCATTCATCTATCTATTCAGACCTAATAAAGCAGTGTTTAATAAGCCTCAGGGAATCATAAAGAATGAGATATCTCCTTTCCCACTTGGCTGATTACAAGATAGCTATTCTGAAATATAAAAGTACTTAGGATCACATCCAATGTCAGATGCTACTAAGTATGATCTTCAGTAATAACACAATACTTAATTATTTAATCATAATAGTGAGACTGTTAGATTGGTTGTAACTTATAATAATTCAGCAGTTGAGTTTGGTTTAGGGTCCTATGAAATCAAAGTGGCTGTACAGGATAGAGATCTCCCTCCTTTTTCACATGGGGGGTATTTATTTGCTTCCTTTAACAAAGGATTCATAACCTACAATGGCAGAAAAATGAGTTAAACACACTGTCAGGGAAGGTTTTATTCTATATTATCAACATATCATAGAATTAAATCATCTCAAATCGTCGCAAGCTAAAGTTAGTCAAGTAAAAGTCTGTGGCACTATTAATTTAAAGCCTTTTCATCTTCTTAATGAAAATATCTACACATGACACCAAGAATCTTTTTAACAAAGAATTAAAACAGAGGCTGGACACAAACAAGGCAAATCCCTATGTTTTTAATGTCTCCTCTTAAAGGGGCTCCTGGAGCCCTAGAAACTTATGAAGGTAAAAAAACAAAAACAAAAACCAGCGTTTGGTAATGCTCCATAAAGGAAAGATTTTTAAAAAGCAACACTCACTGATCAGGTACAATAGATTAATCGGGTTTTCCTAAAATTTAGTACTTGTAGTTGAAGCCTAGTTAAGTAATTACATTCACGGGAATGTACAGGGAGTCATCAATCCCCATTCATTCAGCCACATTTACTGAGCCAAGAGCTCTGCCAGGCTGGAAGATATAAAAATGAATACGACACAGCTGCTTTACTTCCAGCTAAAAGGATATATCTAAACAAAGACCTATGGGGCTGTGTTAAGTGCTATGGCCAAAGTATGCACAAAGGGCTAGGGCCAAAGGAAAAAGTCATAAATTCTTCCTGGGAAATCAAGAGAGTGAAGTGGGGACAGCTAAGAAAGGGTGGATGGTTCCTTGAGATAAACTACAGTTTATTGTGTTCTGAAAAGGAAGGTAGTAATTTTAAGATGTGTAAACTATTGTTATTCTAGGAGCTCTTGGTCCTCTACCAGTTTCATTTACTTTGGACACATACTTCTATTTACAGCATTCTAAAAATATAAAAACTTTTTGATGGGTAATCATTATATTACCTTAATAATCACACAAGATGTAATAGTATGAGTCCCTGGCATGAACTTAGATCTCAACTTCAAAGATGTTTGTAAAAAACAAATGAAAAACAAACTTTGGAGAAGTCAGACGTAATATTAATGCTTCTTCTTAAAGTAAAAATAAATAAATAAATAAAGGCATCACCTGATTATATCATGGTCCACATTTGTCTTATGTCTGTGTCTTAAAAAGGGAAGGGGAGTGTTGAATAGAGTTCTACTTACCATCATTCATTATGCATACCATATTCCTACTTATAGCATAGTTGTGACAAAACCCTCATTGTTCATTGCACACTAGCCCCAAACTTGAGTCATTCTAATGTAAGCATGAGAAACTCCCAGCTCCTTTGGGGTGAATTTTCAAATTCCTCTGTGTTAAATTGAGGTCTAATTTTCCCTGTGCCTGGTTTTCACAAGAAGGTCCATTCTACCCCGTGTGCACCCTTTCAGCTGTCAATAAACAGAGGCAGTGAATTCCCCACCGCTTTACAAAGCTAGTTAGGCAGAGCCATTCATTCCTTCAGGAAAACAGGGCATTGATTTCAGCCAGTTCCCAGGGAGCAGCTGGAACAAAGAGATCAAAGGCCCACCTCTCTCTCAGTCCAAAGCTTTTATTAGGCCCAGCCCAGACAAACTGCGACAGGTCTTCTTGAGACCAGGAGAGGGCCCGACAGACCACCTCATGGTTCAATTCAAATTCATCCGTTTCCTACATTCCAGTGACAGTCCAGAAAGCTAACCATGACAAACCGACACAATCGTCTGGCATAATATACTGCTCACTAGTTCATCCAAGGTCAGAGGGAAAAAACAAGCTCTGAGGGAAGCCCTGGGCTTCTAGGGCCTGCTGAGCCTCAATGGCTGACATTCCATAAATAAACTTCTCCCTCTCACTCCCCTTTTCTTCCTCCGCTCCTGTATCTTTAGGAGTGATGGTCCACTTAACGGTCTGAAATATCTTTCATGCCACTGAACCCAAACTGTCTGGAAACTTTATTCCCAACCTAACAGTTGTGAGGGTGCGGTGGACAGCTCTGGTGACAAGCATCCCTTATCAATCCTTTCCTGTGTTAACAGTGAAGCTGTTACACCCGACAAACTTGAGGTCACTCTGACTGAAAACTGTAATTTCTAATTTCTAGGCTTTCCCAAAAGCATGATCCCCAGGGAAGGTCACACAGCTCAGAGAGGAATATGGTTTATATAAATTGTTTGCTAAACAGAAATGGAAATGGGTGGGACAGTTATTTTCTTTTCTTTCTTTCTTTCTTTGATCTAGGGAATCTAGCTGCATAACTAGGTCCTAAATAGCTGCTGTGTGTGAAGGGGTGTTTGTGCATTTGTGGGGGTGAACAGGGCTAGCCAGGGGCAGAGTGATCCAAAGGGAGCCCAAAGAAAGCGTGTTTTCCCAAGGGTTACTTCTATTGAACAAACATAATTAAAAGGGTTTCTAAATTTGCCCTTGAATTCAGAACTGCTCCTTTGATGCAACCTTCACAAAACCCTGGAATGAAATGTGTTCATTTTATGGTGGCTCACTCCACGTCTGTCACTCATCCCAAGTAAACACGAGAAGAGATGGGGTACTTTCAAAATTCCTAAACTAAAAGAAAATACACAGCACTGGAGCGAAAGGTGCGGAAAACCAAACTTCTCCACACAGCACCCTTTCCACCTGCCCACTTCCAAGCTTCAGTACTGTCCTGGGCTCCCCACTGAGTTCCTGGGCCCTCAAGTCACTGCTTCTGTCTTTAACTACGGAAGATGTACCCCAGAGGATACTGAAGAGCCTCTGTGAAAGGCTTCCGCTTATTTTCTAGGTTAGACAGGAACGAACTAAAACAAAAACACCAAGGCAGCAGACTATGAGAGCATAGGCCAGCCGTCTCAGCACTCAAAAGCTGAGCCTACTGGGTCAGGAGTTCAAGGCCAACCTAGGCTCTACAATGAGACCCTGTCTCAGGAAACTAAAGAAGGAAAAAAAGAGGCAAAGGGGAAGGGGAGAGAAAGAAAAGTATAAAGTGGGGAGGAAAGAAAGGTGGCTTGTGACGAAGACAGGTGACTGTTCCTCAAGAATGTTAAACTAAATCTAGCCGCTGACTCACTTTAAGGGTTACACTAAATGTCTGTCTTCCTGGCCTTATGAAATGGAGACAGAAATAGCTGTCAAGAATTTCTTTACAAGGTACTGTGAAATTAGCATGCCTCAAAAACTCGCTTCTTAAAGGAAGCTGGTCTTATGAACATAATTACGGGTCACTCTGACTCAGTAGAGGTTCTCTGGAAACTCATTAAGTTCCTCTAAATCAAATTATTTTTCAAAAGTACTCATGAAATTTACTACTTAAAGAAAGCCTGTGGCAAAGGTCAAATACACTCATCGCTTTACTTGCCTCTTTCAGAAGCATTTGCAAAGAACTGAAATTTTACAACTCAATCTTCCTCACAAGCGACTGACACATTATGAATCTACTTTTCAGAGCTGACGAAATGGGTTTTAGCAAGGTGAAGAGACTTGCCAAAGTCATACAGCAGCAGGGTGGAACCTTCAAGTATTTGGTCTCTAGACCTCACACTGCTCCCATAATACCCTACTACTGTGTGCTGTGGATATAATTACCCACTTAAGTCCTCTCTCCCTAACTACACTTAATAAGGAATCATGTTACTCCTCTTAATAATCTTCTTCATATCCCACTCTCCCAATTTCATTATCTATCATCTATCTATCTATCCATCCTCTATTTATCTATCTAACCATCATCCATCTAAACTATTAATATGGGACTCACATTATAATAAAGCTTATTTGTAAATCCTTATTTCTTATTGTAACAGTAATTGTTGAATAGTTGTTAATGTTGGAAAATTCACCAGTGTGAACAAGACAAAAATTCCTTCCCTCCTAGAGCTAGCCTTTTAGTTGAAAAGTAAACAACAAAAATATATATCAGATGTTAATTAGAAAAATAGCAGGAATGCTAGGAAGGTGAGGGAAACAGTGGCAATTTAAAAATGGCTGGTCAAGAAAGCCTGTGTGAGAAAATGTCCCTGAAGTTTGTTAAGGAACCAGTAGTAAATCTATTTGTGGGAACAACTGTAAAAGCTGAAATAAAAATAAGAAAACTGGATGGCTGAAGCAGTGTTTGTGTGGAACAGGAAAAGATTAGTCAAGAGGTAAAAGGGGCGCCTATTGTGTAGACACTGATAAGCCTCTGTAAGTGAGCTGGGGAGCAGCACAGATCCTGGTCAAAAATTAACATGACCAGACTTTTAAGAAATTTACAAGGTTGCTGTTTAGAGAGAGAGGAGTATAAAAGTACTGAGCCAGATCAGGTGCTACTGGGAACTATGACAATGAGCAGATAATGAAAGCCTGTGCCGCTGTGGCAGCAAATGAAGGGAGAAGTGTTCCTGGACATGCAGAAAGAAGAGTTGACAGCAACTGCTGGATGTCAAGAACAGAAAGGAAGAGAAAGGAGACTGTATTCCATGTGTCTATTTTCTGATAGCCCCAAGTTAGACGAAACAGCATTTTCTAGAACAAACGTCAAGATACTGACTTAGGAAGTTTCAGAACATACAAACTTATTCTGTCACTTTATACCAGCTTCTTCTATTGCTAACAGATTAAAAGCAAAGGTTCCCCAGGCAACAATAGTTATTTGATGTCATCTTTAACGTTCATTTACCGTATTAAAGTCTTCTGTATCAAAATCAAAGATGGCACAGGAATGATTTGGGTAGAGATAATAACGGACAACAGTCTGGATCCATATCAAAACATGTGGCTCTTACCTATAATCGTGCTGGAAAGGAGTCACTCAAGAAACACATGCTTGTAAGCCCAAGGTGGGGGTAGGCACCAAAGTTCCTCTACTAGCATTAGGGGATAAAGTGAAAAAGACCTTAAAATACCAATCTATGGACCAAATCATGAAAATATTTTGCCCCAGGACATTACAAACATATCCCCTTGTGATGACAGAAGGCTTAATGCTGGGGAGGGGGATTTTTTTTTTAAGTGAAAGAAAAAAAAAAAGAAATAGCAACTTACAAAATCCAATGACAGGGTGCACGAATCAGGCAGGAACAACCTGAAAACAAACAAAAAGTCTCTGTGAGCATCACACAACAGTTGAGTGTGCGCTGGTTAATGGTAGTTTTGAGATCATTGTAGATTTTATTTTAGTTTTATGACAGCCTTGACTTAGTTTCCCCAGCATCAAGGTTTCACAAAACTACATATAATATTGCAACTAAAATTCTGTTAACTCAATTCAGAGTCTTTTGAGATTTCTCCAGTTTTATTGGATGTGTACATTTACTTCTGTACGACTTTGCCAGAGACATAGGCTCACATCACCACAAAAGTCACAACACAGAGCAGGACCCCACCACAAGGGGCTCCCACATTCTTTCACGGCCACAACCATAAGTACCATCAAGCTAATACCTGTTTCAGCTTTAAATATCCATCCACTTATTAAGAAAAAAATAAAGACCCTCCACTCATACTTGAGTGACTACTACTAAGTTGTATATCAAATCATGACTTAAAAGTTCTCTTTTTATGCATTGGAATAAGCTTTAATTCAGAAAACATATTTTCTTTCTTCTCATTGGTATTGCAGGACAAACCACTTATTTCAAAACCTGAGCAATTAAAGTGGACATGTTCTCTGAACTCTCATTCCATATTTTCAACATATCTCTACTAAGAAACTTTTGGATATTTACCATAGTATGATATAGGTCTTTTACATATTACTTCATTTAGTATACAGAAATTAGTATCACCCCTGAATGACCCGGGAGAAAACGAAGAAACTGAGAAGCTGAATAAGTTATATATAATTACACATGGGATGTTTGGGACCAGGCCATTGCATCCGGGCTCACCTGTCCCACAAGAAAATCAATAATAATGACATCAAGATGTTGTTTTGTCATCACAAAACCCCCAATTACTGCAAGATTTCACCTTAACATAGAGAAACTGACTAGGAAAAATGCCCCCAAACAATGAAATTAGTGTTCTGCTGCTTTGTGAGACAAGCTTGTGTTATATAACCCAAACTGGCCTGGAATTCTCAATTCTGTGTTCCAGTCTCCTAAGTGTATGCATCGCATTAACCAGACCCAAACAGTAATTTACAAAATGAAAATTGTTCTTTATTCAAACACAAAATGATAGAAAATGGTCAAAACAAAACAAAAAGCAATAAGCTGAGCACACAGGGAGACCTCTATTAGAACAACACACTCTTGAGCAGCCCTTGAATTGCTCTCCTGATGGTGCCAGGCAGTTACATACACACATCCATGCCGGCCCTTGAAAAAGCTCATTCAACTAACAAAGGTGATGATGAGGAGGGAAATTTTCAGTCACAGATAAAAAGCTGCAAAATTAGGCTCTTTATCCAATAGATACATCTAAAAGCCTAAAGGTAATATCCAGATAATGATAATAATTCAGCAGAATACTTATCAGGACAAAATTTCCATAGGTTTATTAGCTTAATGATATAACATGATTACTGAAGATTAGTAGCTATTTTCTCTTGCAAAACCAAACAACGCATTTATGCATAGCTGTGGCAGGCTGGCCAATTTGAGAATACTTAAGAGGCACCTGCCCAACAAGCCATTGATATCTGTTTCAGATGTTCAGGGTATGCTTTGCTTACAAATGTCCCCTTAATGGTTTAGGGCCAGGGGGTGGCCAAGGAAGGCAGACTCATTACCAGCACAGGCTGGCATGCATTTAAGTTATACATGAAAACAAGGGAGTGTGATGAGTTTTGCTTCCCCATGAAGCCACATAATCTATCAATAGTTTTAAAATGCTTATGTTTTATTCCATTTATGGAGCCCATTATTAGTATTTTAACTAAGCTTTATAGTATCTCTCAGTTACTCAAACACACTTTCTTCACTGTGGGAATATATAAACATACTAAACACTGTAACTCTAACAATTTGCACTCACAAAGAGCCCAGAGACTGTCCAGTCTCATAATGCTTCCCCATACTGTGGTCATTTCACATATGTCCTCTCTTCCAGCTGCACTTCCTACTGCCAATGCTGGTACACAGGTCCACCAACACTCTTGCCTCATGGTTCACTGAGGAAACAAAAGCTCCTGGATAAAGCATCTCACCCTTCCAATTCAAAATATACAGAACTCCCTCCCGCCGCAGGGAGACATCTTCCTAGAACCAGAAGAGAGTCCCTATCTCTCCATCTAAAATTTTCTCTACGTTATCACTCCTTCTCTTTCCACTAAGACACAACATACCCTGGTATATCCCTTCTTAAAAAACAAACACTTCTTGATCTAATGGTGCCCTCCAGCTCTGACTCAACTTCTACCCCTTCTCAGAGAAACATCTGGAAAATCATAATTGTCTTGCTCCCTACTCACTTCCCAACTTGGCCCTTCTTTGAACCACGCCATCAACGGATCCTTATTAACGCCATCAAGAAACTCTTCTCCTCATTTTAAAATTCAGGAGATTGCTGCTTAGGAGATTATAAGGTTGAAAGTGAAAATACATCTTTGGAGATAATCCAGAGTCCAGGGTCTTCTCAAAGAACTCCCTTAGAACATCAGACTAGGTGAGGACTTCAAGTACCCTACACCTCCTTCCTTTCTTAGGTCATCCTCTCTGAAGAAAAAACAGACTGACTCCTTATCACTAATTTTCATTTGAGAAAGGACCTTTCTGTACCCATATTTCTGCACTACTTATTTATATATATTAATTTTCTTGATAACCTGAGGCATAGGTGATTCTATCTCCTAGATAAAATTCAGTCATGGCTGAAAGGAAATAAAAATCCTTCCCAGTATCACATTGTTAAATCAAGCACTTGACCTTGATCACCTGGGTTCCTGATGGTAGGCTCCCTGTGCTTTGTACTGGTTCCCGTTAGATGGTGACAAGGTAAGAGTGCCAGTCCTATTACCTCCCCAAAATAAGAGAATTTAGAGTTGATGTAAGTCTATTACAGTGCCTTAGAGACTGATTTTTCTATCACAATGGGACTGTGAGAATTTGCACTGTCAAGATAAGATCGCCAATGCAGGTAATTACAAGCTATCCACAATCCTCCCTGGCAATACCTCAAAGCTGACCTAGCATTGGGAAAGTTTGGACTGGCCAGTCCCTCAGCACAGCATGACCTTAACTCATCTTGACTATATAGAGCTTGGAACCAGAAGTGCGTTGCAGCCTTAGCAAAACCCAAATATAAATTGAATTATCAGGAAGCAATGAGGCAACTAGCCCCAACAGGCGAAAAGAGATGCTGCTGCATTTTACAGTGTCAAGATACATTGATTGAGCCTCTGTCTCTGGTGGGGCACTAGGTAGAGCTCCTTGCCTAATGACTAAGTGGGTCTGAGAAAAAGGGGGGGAAACCCCCCAAACATTGGAAGTTTATATTCTCCTCACAAGGGACTCCAAGAAATTGGAGTTCAAAAAAGAAACTGAGTCTCAACAAAAGGAAGGGGAGCCAGGCATTAGAGACTGAACCAAGACTACCACAAGTTCAAGGCCAGCCTTTGCTGCAGAGTAAGACCAGTTAAGAGAGGATGTCAGGGAGACTGTGAAGGGCATAAAACTCAGGAAAACGTGCTAGTAACTTAAATTGCCTGGAGGACACATGGCAGGGACAGGACTGAATAAAGACTTGGCTTTTCTAAGAGAATCCAGGGAGTCCCAGACAATTTCACTGATGTCTATGAGGAGCCACAGAAATGAGAGAGTAAATCTATGACATTCAGCTAATCAAAAGGAAAAAAAACCATCAAGGCCATGTTTATTAGCACACAGGACTGCCTAAAAACACAATATATAAATAAATACACAAGAAACCTGCTGCCCCAAACAAAGGCCTTCCAAGCTGAAGTGTTAAAATGACCCTTTGGCCCTCATACTTCTACTTATAGGAAGTGAGTAAAAAGAATTAGTCCCCAAATGAGGCAGTTTTTGTAACCCTCGCTTCCAATGCAACTAACAGGAAGATACTCAGAACAATGACCAGACAGACAGATGCAGGACTCAGGAAGAAGCATTTTGCTTCCTTTGGGGTATCTTGTCTCAAACTTGCTGCAGGCCAATCAACTCTTTCAAGTATAAACTTATAATAATAAAAAAAAACACAGAATATGTTTGGATCTATATTATTTTTTATAACTCCAAAGAGATGGCAGGAGTCCCTAATTTTCCTGTACATCATGGATTTCAAAACCTCACGCTGACTGGCATGTCCCTGTGTTCTACACAGCATCCTCTAGAGCTATGAACATCTTCCCTGGGCTTTTAAAAAGCAATTCTCTAGATTGCAGCTTGAAACGTCTCTTTAGAGTGCAACAAGTTATTACACTAAAAGCTTATGAGGCAGACATACTTCACAGAAGGCCAGCCAAATGAACAGCTCCGCCTCACACAAGCTCTCAGAATCTCAACCAGGAGCCACAGTAACAGCGCTGTAAAAATAACTGACATTATGCCTGTTGAGATACATGACAGGGAATGAGAGACAGCATAGTAAACATGAAAGCAGCTTGTCTCCATTTCAACTGCTCTAGCCATGGACGACTCGGGTACAGATGGAATGAGCCCTCCACAATCCCTGTGTCAACATGCAATGCATCTAGAGACCCCTCTGCTCCAGAAGTAATTAAGACTAGATGAGGCCATGTAGGTGGGGTCCTATCTGAGTGGTTCTCAGCCCTCCTCATGCTGTGATGACCCACCCACCCATAACTGATTTTGCTACTGTTATTACTCCTAATATAAATATGCAGGATATCTAATATTCGGCCCCTGTGAGATTTCTGATCCTTTCTCGACTTTATCTCCTGAGTGCCAGGATTACAGGAATGAGCCTCCACAAGAACCACCTGAACAGCCCCCAACTCACGTTTGGTCTAGGTGATACTTTTGGTGACTATGGGCAGCACACCACCAATCCAAAGCAAGTGACAACTATTGGGTTATCAGCAAAAACCAAACACAAAAAGTCAAAACCAGCTCATATATTTGTTAAAGGGCAACAAGGTAAAGATTGAAAAACACAAAAAGGGGGAAAATTCGGCCTAAAGGTGTGTGGTAGAGAACCTGCCAAGAATTTTCAAAGCCTCGGGTTTGAATCCCAGCACTGCAAAAACAAATAAAAAGTTCAAACAATGAAATATTGAGCAAAGTGTGTTATTATTATTGCTCTGAGCCCAGTGAAGAATATTTAAAATTTATCCACTAGTTACAATAGAAATTAGAAGGGAAATGTAAAGAAGACTAGAACCCGCTGGTTATTCGGCACATCTAGCGTGGTCCCAAAGGGCAGACTTCAAGCAGCACACTGGCAATGAAGGCAAAGCCATCTCCACGTTGGCTTTACTGTAAATATTTCTACTCAGTAATTTCATTTATTTAGCGATTTATTTTTAGCTCCAAGGCAATACAGCATAGACAAGCAAGAGCTTTAGAATCACACAAACCAGTTTTGCAACTTACTAACTATATGGTGTTGGGCAAGTTTCTTGATCTCTTTGCTGAGTTTCTTCACAATTGGAAACAGAGTAATTCTACTTACCTTGCAAAACTAAGCACAATTACCATGGGTATTTTAATAGTGGGAGCTATTTAGCAATAGTGTTTTGTATGCTAAGTACCATGCAGGGTGTTTGAATAGAATCTCTAAGAACCTGATTAGCTAGAAATGACATTAAGATAAATTAAAAAAAAAAAGATGCATGATGAAAGCTAACAATTTGATCACAAGTAATAGGGTTCTGATCTAGCTAGAAGGATTATAGTGCATCCTCGGAACAGGACCTAGAGAGTTTTGGTTGCAAGTTAGTTGAGGTGAATGTATTAAAGGTAGGGGAAATAGCAAAGGGAAGAATGTATCCATTGACCACACAGAGTGAATCTTCTGGAACTGGTGAGAGATGAAGGCTGCCTGACCATGGACTTGGTCTAAGCACATATGGGGAGGCCAGTAAAGAAAGCTGGGAGTGAACAAGGAGGGGCCACTGACAGCCTAGGGACCATGAACCTCTTTTCACAAGGACTGGAATGCTAAAAGTCTTAGCAAGTGGTCATCCGATGTGATGAGGAGGGAAGGAAACTGTACAGCAGGGAAACTCACACAGAAAAACAAGGGCCTAAAGCTATGGGGCTGTTAGGGATGCAAAAAAAAAATAACAAGAAGTAAGAAAGCTTAATTTTATTAATTAAAAAGATAAATGAGCTTTCCCAAGTCGGTACAGGTAGGCCCATCTTCTAATAGTCATGTACTCCTGACTGACCTTTAAGTTCTCAAGAACATGGACGTATTCAAACCAGAAAAATGCACCACCTGGCATGAAAGTGCTTAAACTATTGCTGGTGAATAAATATACAGTGAAAATTCTAAACACAAAATTAATAAATCCAACATTTGGCTAATGCAATAAAAGGTAGACTCACTTTCCCTTTCTGTAGAGCGGGATTTGCCATAATATATGACAAGTATTGACTTTGTTCACGCACAAGCTCTATCTCTAGCTTATCAAAGACTCAGATAAAAATCGCTCCAGAAAGTCTGGAAGGTTGCCATCATGGTTGCTAAGCTCTTGTGCAACACTGCTTTAAGAATCTATCATTCACTATGTTCTTTGCTACAGTCAAAGAACAGTTGCTTTATGACTCATAAGTATTACACTAGAAAGTATATTAAATCCCAATCATAGATATATATCCAAGGTTTACTTAATATAAGATTATTTGATGACTAAGCACTAGTTATAATAAAATAATCTAACATGATAAGAAATCAAAGAAGAAAATAAAATGAACGCTTTCTAGAGGATAGGAACAATTCATAACCTTTATACCCAGTATTCACTTAGTAGTCTCACTAACTTTACAGGAGAAAGCCCTGATTTCCACATTTTATAGATGGGAAAACTGGCAAGCTAAACAATTCCCCAAGATTATACTGCCCAACAAAGGGAGAGAACTATGAAAGAAACAGAAGGAACTGGGCTTCAAGATCTAATAGATTAGAAAATGGATAGATTAATAGATTAATAAAAACAGTATTAGCTAGGCATGGTGGCATACACTTGTAATCCCAGCACTCAGGGAACAGGGGCAGGTGGGTCTCTGCAAATGTGAAGCCAACCTGGCCTACAGAGAGAGTCCAGGAAGCCAAGGTTACACAGAGAAACCCTGTCTCAAAACAAAACAAAAACAAAATCAGTATCATCCTCGACTCCACAGCACTACCACTTGCCTTCAAAACAAGGTAAGAATATCCAGTCACCACAGATAACTCTGGGCCCTGGCCAGTGACAAAGGAATAACTGGCTACTTCTAGAAAAAATGGAAACAAAGGGAAATTATACATTTTAGGGATTATAAAGATCAAGAGTAACCCTAACAAAGTATGCACATGTCTTTTTAAAGTACTCCTTAAGAACATTTTTTTAAAAAAGCAAGTGAGGTGAATGAAATGCTTAGATGTTACAAACACATCCATTCTTTTAAAAATCAACCTATAAGTTCAAAGCTATTTCTATTTTTTAAAAGATCCTGGGGTTGGGGATCCTTCATGGAAGACTGGCATGAAAATGCATAGAGAATTCATATAAAATTTATCATCTCATCACACTAAAAAAAGCAAACGTGAAAACATCAATAGATACAGAAGGCACTGGAGAAGTTTGAAATTGAGTATACGTCCACAGAATCACCACTGGGCAAGCCTAGAAACCGTGACAGGTCAGTTGACAAATGGATTTCCAGCACCCAGATACTGATTTCTAATTACTAAATGTAGGTGTTCAAAATCAGGACTTGAAAAACAGTCAATTCGAAGGTGGAAAAAAGAACATATTAAATGAGTTCACAGCATCTCAAAGCACCAGACTGTAGCATCTCAAAATATTAATTACTAGGGTGGCTTTTAATATATATTTACATACACTATTTGAAATTCTTCCCATCCCTTGAATTTGGACTTTCTTCTAACAAAGAAGATAAATGCAAAAAATGTAATGCTATGATGAGAAGCATAACAGAAACCATCTTCACTACCTGGTTGGGTTAACATCACTGGTTGATGTGTATACCATGAGCCCCAGGTGAGGTATAATAAAAAGGATAAATACCTTGTGATGTTTTATACTCAAATCTATAACATGTATATAACTGAGAAAGCACACAAATCTAAATTAAAAGGTATTCTACGACATACATGACCTATACTCTTCAAAAGAGGGAAGGAGATGAAGACTGAGAAATTGCTGTAAGGTGGAACAAAGCCAGGATATGACAACTGAATGCAATGTGCTATGTGGACTGTAATACAAAAGCACATTCATGGGGGGTGGGAGGAGCTATGTTAATCTGAATACAGTCTACGGCTTAAAGCCATGGTTCTTGAAACCCATTTGGGGGTTCAATGACCCTTTCATAGGGGTCACCTAAGACCACTGAAAAACACAGGCATTTACATTACAACTCATTACAGTAACAAAATTACAGGTATTAAGTAGCAACGAAATAGTTTTATGGCCGCAGGTCACCACAACATGAATTATATTAAAGGGTCACAGAATTAGGAAGGTGGAGATCCACTGGCTTAAAGTATTATGCCAATGTTAACTTAATTTGGTAAATGTATAATGGCTATATATATAAGATAACACAGAAAAGTGGGTAGATAATATAGGAACACTACTATCTTGGTAAATCTAAAAATTCTATAACTTTATATTTTATATATTTTTTTAAATTCAAGGTTCAAATTTACTTTTTAAATCTGTGTCCTTTTTTTTTCCTTATCACACAGGTAAGAACCTCCAAAAAAACATTTAACAGCAATTTTAAGCATAGACACCCTTTGCCAGGGTGGGTTGGTACCCCGTGCGGGGGAGGGGGCTTCTCTGAAAAGAAGTAGAGGGGGGGACGAAAGAGGGGCGTGGGAGCAGAACTGTGTGGTGAGGGGGTAGGGAGTGGTATCAGGCTGTAAGGTGATTAAATAAAAAAAAAGACTAGACACCCTTTTTAAAGTTATTTTTTTCTTTGCATGTGGCATAATTGTGCACTTAGGAAATTCTCACAAATACATGCACTGCTCAAATAATGAATGAATTTGGCAAGGTCACAAAATATAAGACCAAGACACAAAAATTTCCTGTTTTTACTTTAAACAAGATACATGGGAAATAAAACTTGGAGGAAAATTATAAAACACACATAATGGGACTTAATAATGTATAAGTCCTCTACATAGTAAACCACAAAATAACACTGAGAGTAACGGAAGAATTTATGAAATGGAAAGGTACACTGTGTTCATAAATAGCAACTTTCCATTATGAAATCATGGATATGTCAATGGACAGTTTTCCAAAACTTATTCTGTAAAGCCAGCACACTTTATTCTTAAAACGCACACTCATGAGCTCATTCTAATATTTATACAAAAATACAAAAAAAATCATTTAAAGTTATGAAGAAAAATCAAAGGCTGGAGAGATGGGTACAGTGCTTGCTATGCAAACATGAACATTTTCGGTCCCTAACACCCACATAGTGAGTGAGCCCTGGCCTCATTCATCAAACCTCAGCGCTGTGGAAGGAGAGACAGGCAGGGGGTTGGGGCTCGGTGGCAGACAGTCTAGCAAGAAGGTGGACGCCAGGTTCACTGAAAGACCCTGTCTCCAACACCAGCCTGGAGAATCAACTGAGGAAGACACATGATGTTGACCTCTGGCCTTCATATTTGTCCACATAGGGAAGTGTACCTGCACACATCACACACACAAACACACACACACACACACACACAGCAGGAGTGGAGGAGGGTTGGCAAATGACAAAATCCAGAGGCGAAAAATAGTTGTACACAGGCCAAATGGTACAGGTCTTTAATCTCAGCACCCAGGAGACAGAGGCAGCTGGAGTTCAAGGCCAGCCTGGTCTACATGGGGAGCTTGAGGCAACCCAGATGTAGACAGTGAGACCTTGTCTCAAAAATAACAATTTGTTAGCATGTGCCTGGTAAGCCTTCCTTCTAGACTTCTCCTTTAATTAGGAATTAAAAGGAACAAAAATTTTAAATCAGCAAAATATTTAAACAAGCACTTTTTTCACAAAGAAATTGTGATGTCCCAGTAGCCAGAGGCAGAGGTGGTGCACAGCTAGCCTGGCCTATATACTAAGTTCTAGCTTAGCCTGTCTCAAAAAAATGTAAATGCTACTTATTATAAATACTTGTGATAATGCAACAAAAGTACACAAAGGCTGTAAATTCAACTTCTTGGGTTATGCAGATTGTATGTCCCTTATCATTTGATATTCTTAAAAATCTTAATATGCATAAGATATTTTTGGAATGGGACCTAAGACTACATATAGAATGAACTTAATTTATTTATTTGCTTACTTATTAGTGTTGCTGGTATTGAGCCCTTAGCCTCAGAGGTGCTAGGTATGCATGTACCTAAATTATTTAGCCCCTCTCAGACAGATGCCACATATGCTTCATGCAGATAGCGTGAAGGCAATTTTATACACTGCTTTTATTAGGTTGCATTTGACTGAGTCTTGTCATGTAAGGCCAGGTGTGGAATTTCCCACTTGTGACATATAAGTACATATATCTTAGCAGATGGAGTAGTTCAAAAAGACTAGGTTTTAAGATTAGGGACACTCAATCTGTACCCAGGAGACATATCTCCACCAATGAGTTCCACTTTGGGGGATGGAGATATGGCTCAGCAGTTAGCCCCATGAAGCCCCCCACCTACCTCCAGCTGCAGGGCGATCCCAGCATCCCCAGCTCTGCCAGCACCTGCACTTACCTGTACGAAACTCACGCAAATTCACACATATATGCATAATTGAAATAAGGTAAACTCGTTTTTAAGAAGAAAGAACATTATGGCACTTTAATTTGTAACACTGCAATATTAAAAACAACTTTAACGTTCATAAAAAAGTAAAATGGATAAAGCATTAGTAATGAATATTGTTGCTGTGGGGAAAATAAACGTCCTGCTAACAGCCAGAAAATAAATACTTTAGGCTTTGTGGGTCAGATGGTGCCACAGTAATAAACACAGAAACAGGCTTTGGCCATGTTCCAATAAAAGTTGCTATACACAACTATGTAATGGGCTGGAATTAGCTAATAGGCCACAGTTTGCCAATCCCATATATAAAGGAAAAACAAGCAAACAAACAAAACTTATAATGCAGTATGAATGGCTCTCAAGAATACAATGTGAGCCAAATTAAAAAATAATAATAATAGTAATAGTAATTTTCAAGTTCATGGTGACTGAAATCAGGAGAGCTGAGTGGGGGAAGGGAGTACTCCATAGGAAGGAACAGGGATGAAAGGCTTTATGACCATTTATGCCTAGTCACATAGGCACACACTTAGTACATTTCATCAGGCCACACCCTTATTTTTGCCTTTTCCACATTTTGCAAGTAAGTTGTAGCTCAATTTGGAGAAAAAGGGGCAAACTGGATGACTAGACTATGGATCAAAGAAATAAGATCCAGAATTCAACATGGATAAAAATATAAAAGCCAGATTAAAAACATGCATGAAAGTTTAGTACATCTGCTTGTCGTTCCTAAAGGGGGGGGGAGGGGAGGTGGACAGGGGAGAATAAAATCAAGGAAAAAACTCTTCCCAAGCTCGAAAAAGCAACCTTAGGGAAAGGGTCCGTGCATACATGGGAACACAATACGTACATTACTGAGTCTAGAAAGCCTTTGATTGCACACTCTACATGATCATACGAGGAACAATTAAGTCCACAAAGCGACTCTCAAAGGCAAACAAATCAGTGGTATTGATACAAATGCTGACTGCACTGCAAACTAGAAATCAGTAACAAGAGGGGAGCGTCCCGCACCTTCTACACCGACGCCAGAGAATACCTCTCAAACTCCCGCAGTGCAGTGAAAAAAGACAGCATAACGGAAACATGTTTACTCCTTAAACAGAACCACGGAGTACATGTAAAGCAACAGCTTACAAAAAGCTGTAATATTTTCAGATGACAAATGGGTACAGAGCCCAGAGGCAAGCCCAGAGCAAGCTGGGCATTGCCCATAGCAGAGGGGGTGCACCAAGGCCCTGGCCCAGCCACAATTGCCATTCCAGGTGAGAAAAAAATGCAGTCAATCTTGTATTATCTCCACCACATAAGCAAAACGTACACATCTACACCCACGAGTACGTGCACTCCAGAACTGTTGACAAAACATGAACCATAAACATTTTAGAAATCACTGATCACTGTGGAACAGATTCCATTAACAGCCAAGCTTTTTTTTTTTTTTAAATCAAGACACACACAGCACAAAGATGAATGTCTGTTTATTATCTGAAAGTTTCTTCAACCATGACCTGTATGCAGAACAATGTTTCCCAGGAGAAATGTCTGCAATGCTGGAAACGTCCTGGGTCTGTAATGTAGGAGTGCGTAACATAATAAAATATAAAGTTACATGTTGAGTGCAAGAAATGTGGCCGAGAGCCATTAAATAACTGAAATCTAAATGGATCAGCATGCTAACATTTTAAAACCCAGCATGGAGGTTTGCAAAGTTTGTGTGCTTTGTTACCATTTTAGTATTTGCTTTCTTTTTTCCATAACAAAACCTCATTTGAGCTTAAATTGCTAAATAAATATAAGTCCAAGTAACACCAAAGTTACTTTCGGAAAGAGCCCACTGAATGATTTCAATTTTCTTAAGTTTCTTAAGTTCTTTTAAAATATATTTACAAATTTTAATGTATAGAAACATATGGAGGAGTTAATGAATAGCTATGTGCCCACCAAAGAAATTATGAAATACAATGTTAATGCTGTTACGTTTCCTAGGTAACTCTCCCTGATCAAGACTTTTTATGACGCAATGGAAATTTTGAGATTTCAAGCCGTGGATTCAGGCTTCTTCACTGTCTTTAATTTATTAATGATGGGGGGATTAACATTTAGACATACATGTATCAATTAAGAGTTATTAATCCTGAAATGTGGCTCAGGTCACTTCCCACTGGCCAGGAGATGCAGTTTTCAGAATCACAGTGTCCTTCATACCTGCCACTTCCTCCTCCTCCAGGGAGGTGACCATTAAGTTCATGTTCATAGCTTTAATTTATATTCCCCCCCCCTTTGACATTTCATATCTCTGTGCGTCCCTAAACAATAGCTTTGCTTGCCAGGTTCTGAATTTTACATAGATGAAATCATGCAATATTCAGTAACAGTTTTCTCCGCCCCCCCCTCAACACTAAGAGGTGTCTGTGTGGAAACACAAAACCGCTTCATTTGCTCCTGTACTGTGTTCCATTTTATGACTGGTACATAATTTATGTTTCCCTGTCAGGGCGACATGAAGGCGTCGTCCAGTTTTGTGGCACTACACAGAAAGCCTCTTATACATGTCCTGTGGTGCATATGAAAATTTATCTAGGGCAGTGGCGTTTAAACTTTTTGACTATGACTCATTGTAAGGAATAACATTTTAGACCATCATTACACACACTCATGTGTATAAAACTGGGGGGCATAAAATAAAGACCCTCTGACGCTTTAAAATCTCTGCTTGTGGCTTTCAGTTTCTTATCACTCTCTGCATAAACTCACAAAATACGGACTTCACGTTTGGAACAACGCCGCTCTGTAAGGGATGATGAGTACAGAGGCGCAGGACAGCGAGGTCCGGGAAACGCAGACGTCAAACGCCCTCAACTCTGTTTTCCTCGGCTTAAATGAACGTTCTCATTTATTAGTAAATACATTTCCCACCATTTTAGGGCAAAAACCGCGAAACAACAGATTTTTACCTTTGCATGTATTACTAAAATGTGAATCACTTACCACGCGTTAGGTAAGCAGACAGAGTCTCCAACACAGACCTATGGGTTAAAACGCAGAGGGAAGAGAAAGGGAGGGGGCGCACACTTCGGGGGAACAGGACTCGGCGAGGCTCCAGAGAGCTAACAGAAAGGGCCTGGAAGCCGCCTTGGAGGGTGGGGTTAGAGGAAGATTCCTGGAAGAAGGACCTACGCTGGGACATTTCTAGTTTTAATCTGTACTCGATTCCTAAAACATCAAAGTAGCACATTTGTTGCAGGGGCTCGGGGCGGGGGGGTGGGGGGTGGAATTCCCAACATTTTTTAAACCCTTTTTCGGTACAAAGCCAAAACCCTTACTTGCGTCCTTAAAGTTGGTGCGGAGCCTGGAGGAAAGGACACAAGTTGCGCTCTGAATTCCCCCAGGAATTCTTAAGAGTCCGGTGTTTTCAAGCGGCTTTAAGAGCACAAACGAGAACACCCGGTTATCGGTTAAGCGTCCAAAATAAGTGCGTTTTAACCAAAAGGACGCAAACCGCTCCTCCCGGAGTTTCTTTTTAGCCTTTTGGTGAGTTGAGAGTGTTGTCAGGTCTCGAGGACCGCGGCTAAGTGCCGCGTGCCGCGCCACCAGGGTGCGAGCAAGCGCGGCACGAGTCGGGTCGGGGCGCACGGAGCCTCCCGCTACCTCCCCGGCTGCAGCCGCCCGTCCCGGATTGGAGTTTGACCACCTCGGAGCCAGCCGGCCCGACACCCTGAGGTCCGCACAGCGCACGGCAACCCTCCCTGCGGCACAGCCGCGTCCGTCCCGCAGCGCCCCGTCCAGCCTCTACCTACCCGAGCCGGACGCGGCGAGGCCGTGTTCCCGGGGCGCAGCCTACGCAGCCATGACCGCGACGAGGAGGCGCCCGCTCTCGCTCTCCGCTCCGCTTGCCGCGAGCCCGGTGCTCGCGGCCGCGCCTCTCCGAGCGTTCTCCCGCCTGCCAGGCGAGTGCGGACGGAGGACGCCCCGGCCGGGGCTATATGAAGGCTGGGGGCGGTCCCACCCGAGCCGAGCGACAAATGGCAGGCGCCGTGGGCTTTGCCGCGCAACGCGGCAGCCAAGGGGATGGCTGCGCGGAGGGGGGCTGCGGGAGGGGCCGCGAGAGGAGCAGCGGGGGCCGTGTCACGTGGGAGGAGGAGGCCCCGTTGGGGTTCGGGGGTCGGGGGTCGGCGCGGGGGCGGGGGGCAGCCACGCAGCCCTGTGCGGTGACTCATCTGCTGTATGCGCAAAGCCAAGGTCGCCCAGGTGCCGCGTTGGCGCAGGTAGCCACGAATCAGCCAGAAGATGTGCGTCGAGGGCTGATGGAGCCCCAGCGGGATGATCCGCCCTCGGCCACATCGCAAACCAGAAACCAGAGGGATGCTTCGTGGGCGCTGGCGCTCGCGGCCGGAGGCCGAAGGAATTCAGTCCCTGCGCAGGCAGCGGTACCACCGCTCCTGCGGCCGCACGGCACTCTGACCACAGCCTTGAGGGTCAACAAGCCCAGCTTCCACGACAGCCCCTCTAGAAACCATATTCTCCCGCTTGACTAGCAAGAAAACAAGACAGACTGAAAGCAGTTTTTATGACCACGGGCTCACATTCTTCACACTTCAGACATTTAAAATATTTTATAGTATTTGAGTTAAAAAGAGAGAGAGGGAGGGAGAGCCCAAAGCAAACCCCCAGCGTTTGCTTTCGTCCTTGTAAGGCGTGCATACTTGAAGGAGGTCTGAACGTGATGTGGAAAAGCTCAGGAACAAGGCGTTCCCGGCTTGTTTCAGTTTCCCCATCTCCCGAGTGAGAGGCAGGCAGCGAGGCTGCGGCATACTTTCTCCTACCCAACCCACACTCAATTTTCCACCGCCGCTTCTTGGACTCTTGGCTCATTAGCCGCTAAATGTGCGGTCTAAACTTTAGATTTAAATTAACTTGATGGTCACTGTAAGCCTTTCCTGGGTTGCGTCTGTTTTAGTAAAGAAGGCTGGATATCTTTTTCCTTAGGCCATTTTCTTAAGAAGTATGTGACTTTAACGTGAGAGGAAAAATACGCTTTTATCTCCACATGTGGATAAACAAAACAAAGCAAAGCAAAAGCACGGGTATTTTAAATCTATGCCTTGTCAAACCTCACAGAACACAAAAACAATTTCTTCTTATGTGTTTTAAAATGGGGTCTCATGTAGTCCAGGCCGGCCTGTACTCACCGTGCTCAGCCTGTCCTTGACCTCCTGATAGTTTTGCCTCCGCCTTCTAAATGCTCGTATTACGTTCTCAAAACACTATGTCTAGCTGCCTTACTGATAAAGGATCTCCATGCAAAGGCCTGGATCCTACATAAGATTTCTTCAAAGGTCACTTGGTTTTTCTGCTTGAATGCCTGAAGAATCATTTATCAAGGACCGAATGGCCTACTCCCCCTTCCACCTAGATCGAGCGCTTTGAGTTTTTGAGTTACATTCTTTAATGAGTATAATGTGCCATTCATGTTATATCTAAATCAGCTTCCGTTTTAGGACTGAGTGTTGTTTTTGTAGACTTTTTTTTCCCTTTCCTGTGAATTCTTTAGGTTTTAATGCAAGGAGGGTTGGGAGGAGAGCACACAGAAGCAGCCAGGATCAAGAATGCTGCTTGCCTAGGCATCTCAACTGGTAAATCCTTAGTCCCCAGCAGACCCTCTTCGATAGAAACAAGCCCTTGCGGTGAACTCCAGCCGGGATATCCAGCAGAGCATAGCGCCCCAGGAGGTGACTGAATAGCAGGGTTAAGTGTGTAGGTTCCTGGACACCTCGCAAGGATACTACCGACTTATTTCCAAAGGGGCTGATTTTTGTACCTTCTCGGGATTTAATTTGAATTTTTTTCAACATGCCTCAAAAGGGTAGGAAGATGGATGGGTACAGGCAGATTGTGGACACTCAGCATTTGAATAAGTCTTTGTTTTTCTATCAATTCTCAAACTGGACACTGTAAGAATGCCATCTGGGACAGGTTATGCTCCTCTGTAATCCCAGAACTCAGAAGGAGAATGGAAAAGTTTGAACTACGTAGTGAGACCCTGTTTTAAAAAAGAAAAGAAAAATAAGATGTCAGGGTTTTTTCCCCCCTTGGTTATTTTCTTTCCCCTGGGTGGTCTAATTTTGATTTTTTCGTGCTTTCCTGAAATATGCTTATACAGGAGTCTCTCGTTGATAATAAATCATACGAAACTGTTTTTCCTATTATGCTATTTTCAGAGTTCTCTTTTGACTATGAATGGGTTTCCCTGGTAGCTGTGACATCTTTTCCTCAGAAACATACATCCCAAAAGCTTTTAGGACACAGGGTGTAAATAAATCTTCACAGGGTCTAAAACAGTGAGGAATGCTAGCTCTACACCAAAGCGGAGGGGGGGGGGGTTACTACATAGCTCCTGCTGGATGGCCACCGTGCTGCCTGGCTGCTGGGCTACACCTCGGCAGCCTCATCAAACCTGCATTTAAAAAGAAACAAAAGAATGACACTTGATATTTTCTCATGAAACCCTCTCATTTTCAAAACACCGCCCATGTCAAGAGTGTCTCCCATGGCAAAACTGAACTGTGGGGTCTCCACAGCAATGCCTTCGACAGGCAGAAACCCTGTAATCATTCTTTTTCTAAGCACTTCCACAGACTCTTCACTGACTTCTTAAAATGTCTTTATCAGTCGGGCATGGTGGCACTTAACAGGCAGAAGCAAGAGGATTAGGTATGCAAGGCATTCAAAGTCTTCCTTTGCTACAAGTGAGTTCAAGGCCAGGCTTGGCTACAAGAAACTCTAGCAGATTAAAAAAAAAAAAAAGTTTTTCTTTATCAAATAGAAAGCAAGACGGGTGATGCTGAGGTTTACACTGTGATAAAATGTGTCAGGACTTTTCACTATCAGGCACCATTTTTGCTGGGGGTAGCAGCTGTGGCAGTTGTAATATTTACACCTGAACAGATAGTTGATACAAAATATGAACACAATAACCAAGTAATAGGCGACAGCATCATTTTTCAGTCATGTAGAAAAGACATTGAGCAAAATCTGACATTCATTCTTGAAAACAAAAAGTAGAGCTATAGGGGACCTTCCTTGGCCTGCTAATGGGCAGACTTGTTTCCTATAGCTGTCACAATAAATTACCACAAATGGCTGGTTCAAAACAAAAAACCTACTTTCTCACAACTGCAGAAGCCAGAAGTCCGAAATTTAAGATTCAGCAAAGATCACGTGCACCCTCTAGTGGCTGTTAGGGAGAATTTGGCCTTGATTTAGCAATTTTTGGCAGCCGCTCTCTGGCTTGACAGCCACACTGTCCCTATCTCTGCCTCCACCTCCAGGTCTTCTTGTCTCTACTGTGACTACCTTATAAGGACACTTGTCACTGTATTGTAACTAGAACCCACCTGAATTACTTCAATACAAGCATAATACCTAATGTTTTCACATGAAATCTCCTCAAAAACTGGGCCTGCTGGTCCCTGCAGCATAAAATTTTAATTAGAATATAAAGCTTCACTACACTCCCACTTCATATATTTCTTAAAAATCAAATAACATTTGATATTCTCCCAGTGATTAGGACATAGACATGTGTGTGCTTGGGAAGGTGTGGAACTTGCTTTATAAATCAGGCTGACCTCGAACTCATAGAGATGTGCTTGCTTCTGTCTCCCAAGTGCTGGGATTAAAGGATTGGGCCACCACCACTCTGAAAGAGTGTTATCTTTTAATCCTCCACAACAGATAAAAATCCATATCTAATTTGTAGTCAATATTTGATGAACTGATTGTAACTTTAGATGAAAAAGAAGAACATAGAGTAGAAAAATAACCTTAAAAGACAGGTATAATTATATCTTAAGAGGAGGAGGAAGAGATCGAGGAAGAGAGAATAAAAAGAAAAGGTAGGAAGGAATAGTGAGAGAAGAAGGCAGAAGAGGAAGGAATAAAGATGAGAAAGGGAGAAGACAAAGGATGCTGCAGCTCTGGTCTTAAGGCTTACTATAAAACTATAACAACTGAGACCAGAAGGTACTAGCATCCAGGGGGAAATGAAACACAATATAGAGTTCAGAAACAGATCTGTTTTGTTTTGTTTTGTTTGAAACAGAGTCTCATACACTCCATGTGAGCTAGCTTGATATGTATTAGAGAATGACCCTGAATTCTTTCTTCTCTTGCCTCTGCCTCCCAAGTGCTAGGACAACAGACAACCACTCTCAACTTAAGACCCGTTGTTGGTGTTTGTTTTCATTTTTGTCATAAGTACAATCAACTGGAAAGAGAAATAATGATGTGCAAACTGGCTCTTTATATGGAGAAAAAAAAAACCTGCTAGTATTTAAAACAAACTAGATCACAGACCAACATAAAACACAGGCAGTATACAATTTCCAAAACTGCTTTATTCACTGTACTAGTCACTAGTCTATTTAGCACTTTAACTGTGGCTAGTCAAGACCTGTGAAATTTATGCTTCACTTTTTGAGGACTTTGGATTAAAAACAATTAAAACTTGATGACCTATACTCTACACCAGGTGAAAAGAGAGAACTCACTCTACAAAGTTGTCCTCTGACCTCCACATGCATGCTGTGGCTTTCTTATGTGGCCCCTACACACACCAGACACACATTAGTAATCGTTAAAAATAATTTTGTACTGACTACACATTGAAATGATAACGATGATAATGTTCTGGATATATTAGTTTAGACAAATATATGACTTGAGTTTACTGAAGGAAGCTGTTTCACTGTTTTACTGTGGCTACTGGAAAATCTGAGCTGACACACATGACTCACACTTCCGGCAACTCTGATCGAGAAGAAAACCTTGGGACCGGCAGTTGTTTGGCAGGCTACACAAAACAAAGATCCTGAAAGAAGGAATGGGTAAGCAGATTTACTGAAAATAGGATCTTCGGTTCTTTAGAAGAGACCACTTAAGAAAACAAGAACTCAAGCATCTGTCTGGGAGAAAATATTGACAACACAGATCACTGACATGGGACTCAGAATATCTGAAGGACTCGTGGTTAACATACAACAAGAATGCAATAAAAATGAGCAAAACATATACAAAAAAGCTGACCAAAGAGGACATCGAGACCAGCCATCACACGAAAGACACTTAAAATCATTTCCCCAGTGCAAGGTAAAAGAAAATGAAATATGCCCACCAGTACAGCTCTGGCTAAAGGACGGACAATGCCTAGACTAGCAACAATGTGGAAAACAGCAGCTAAAAGGAACACTAAACACAAAAGAAACTGATACAGTTTGAAAGTTTCTTTCTTTGCTTTTTGAGACAGAGTCTCCTTGTGTAGCCTAGCCTGACCTGAAACTCATAGAATACAAACTAGCCTCAAACTCTTGGCGATGTCCCTGCATCCTCCTCCCAAGTGCTAGGGATAATAGGTGTGAACCACAATGCTTGGCTCTAAATTATCTTATGAAGCTAAACACTTGTTTGTTTTATAATCCAGGACTCCTATTCTTATTTAGAAAAAAAGGCAGATACCATGTCTATACAACTATTTACAAACAAGTGTTCATATTGGTTCCAAACTGGAAACCCAAATGTCACCAATAAATCAAGTATATTGATATTCTGAACAGCATGAAGGAATACCTAAGACAGGGTTCTGTATCCAAGAAATCACATGAAAAAGTAACATCCTGCATGCCTTAGTTTCTTTTACTGATAAAATATTCTGATAAAAACAACTTAATTGGGAGTACGTTTATTTCAGCTCACAGTTCAAGGTTACAATCCCTCATTGCAGGAGAAATCAGAGTAGGCGAAGTTTGCAGCAGGTGGTCACATTTGCACGTACAATTCTTTAAAAGTACAAAGAAATAAATGAGTGCATGCTTGCTTGTTTTTCTGCTCCCCCTTTCCGTTGACACAGTACAGGATCCCATGTCTTAGTAATGGTCCCACCCAAAATGAGGGAGTCTTCCCACATCAGTTAACATAATCAAGATTTCACGCACACATACACAAACACACACACATACATGTGTGCGCGCGCATGCATGACCCAAAAGGCCTATCTCGGCAGTTTTAAAACCTGTCATGTTGACAATTAATATAAAACCATCATATTATGATCACACTTACAGGTCAAATCTATAGTGACAAAACTCAGTTCATCTCTCCTTTACCATTTTCTCTGTACCAAAAAGTGAAAATTGGCTTCTGTTACATGCTCCTACCATGATGATATTGCTACCACCAGGAATGTTCTTTCTAAGTACATGGAGCCAGGAAACCATGAAATGAACTCTCGTGAAAAAATAAACCAAAATAGCCCTCTCCGCTTCAAGCAGCTTCTACAAATATTCTGCAACACTGATAAGAAAAGTAATACATAAAATTATTTCTGAAGGTCAAGTCATTGCTTTCATTAAATCTTGACTATGTGGTTTGTAAACCTTTGGAACTTGTTTGTGGGAAGAGTTTGGAAAGGTCTGGAGAAGTGAGCTATGGAAAGCCTAAAGTGCTATAAGTAGAGCTTAATGGATGATTCCGGTGGAATCTCAAACAATCAGAATAGCACAGAAACATGAGCAATGAAAACAGCATAACTAGAGGCCATTTGTGTCTCATTCTAGTAAAAGCCTTGGCTACATTTTATCCATGCCCTAAGTTTAAGTTTAATTAATTGTGGACTAATTAATCTGGCAGAGGAATTTTTTAACATTTTTATTTTATTTTATATTAATCACAGGTTATGTACTTTGTATCCCAGCCATAGCCCCCTCCCGCATTCCCTCCCGATCCCCCCCCCTTCCCTCCCTCATCTCCTCCCTGCCCCTTTCCAAGTCCACTAATAGGGGAGGACCTCCTCCCCTTCCATCTAACTCTAGCTTATCAGGTCTCTTCAGGAATGGCTGCAATGTCTTCTTCTGTGGCCTAGCAAGGCTGCTCCTCCCTGGGAAGGGGGGAGGCGCTGAAGAGCCAGCCCTTGAGTTCATGTCCAAAATAGTTCCTGTTCCCCTTATTAGGGTACCTACTTGGATATTGAGCTACCATTTGCTACATTCAAGTAGGGGTTCTAGGTTATATCCATACATGGTCCTTGGTTGGAGAAACAGTCTCATAAAAGACCCCTGTGCTCTGATATATTTGGTCTTTGCAGAACTCCTGTCCTCTCCAGGTCATACTAACTCCCCCTTCTTTCATATGATTCCCTGCACTCTGGCAGAGGAATTTTTAAGACAGCATAGCATTTAGGCTTTGTGTGTGTGTGTTTATTATCGGCTGATTTTAGCCAGGTTTATAATAAGAATTAGTAGCAAAATGTAGAGCAGAAAGATTTGGAAAACTTACGTTAATCAGAAAAGCTGTGTCAAGTTGGAGATGAGGAAAGTATGTTTTAATGGGGTTAACACTATTAAAGGACATCCAAGGCCTTTGCACTAGGGCAATGTAAGTCTTCACAAACACCTAAGGAACTTACTTAGTCCATTGAAGGCAGTCTCCAGAATTTGAAAACTTACTTTTGCTATTAATTTATTTGAGGAAGTAAGCTTGCCTTTGTACTCATGTAAAGGTCAGAGAACAAATTGTGGGAGTTCTCTCCTTCCACCATGTTGGTCCCAGGGATGAAACTTGGGTCATATGGCTTGGTAGCAAGCACCTTTACCCACTGAGCTATCTGTCTGGCTCCAGAATTTGAAAGAGTAAAATCATCTGAAACATGCTTAGGGCAGTATCCACCTGGTTTCAGCTTGCCAGGTACTCAGAACTACTGCAGTAGTTCAAAGAGACCCATAGAACGCTCAAACAGGTTATCATAGCAGACATTATCATAAGCTACATGATGCTAGTTTTGCAAATGTAGAAAATGTAATAAGCAAGGGTAACCCTTTTTCTAGAGGCTTCCTCCCAGAGTTCTAAAGAAAGCCCAAGAGGCTAGCAATGCTTACGAGGCTAGGAGTCTCTGCAGACAGTCCCTGAGAGAGATTTATGAAGCAATGTGGGTGAAGCCTGAACTGCCATAGAGACATTACACAGAAATAAAAATGATTTTAAAGAATCATGAAGGAACTTTTTTTCTCACAGGGTTTCTCTGTGTAGCCTTGGCTGTCCTGGACTCACTTTGTATACCAGGCTGGCCTCAAACTCACAGAGATCCTTCTGCCTCTGCCTCCCTGAGGGTTGGGAGTACAGATGTGTGCCACCACGCCCAGCCATAAGGATGATCCATATTTTGATTGGTGAAATTATGTGGATCTGTTTATTTGTCATAAGATATTAAATAACATATTTAAAGTATAAATATCTTATCACATGTAAATTAATCTTCAACAATTTTTTTTCTATTTTTGAATTGGACATAGAGAAAATAAGCACCACTTTTAATCTTCATCCTAGTAGGTCTGTGTTGCTGCCAGAGACCAAGTTGAAGTCCATGTTCCTTGCAGCTGCCAAAGGCCGTGTGGATGTTTGTGGTCTGTGCTGTCACCAGAAACCATGTGGAAGTCCATGATTCAAGCCACCACTGAATGTAAAGGGCAAGGAAGCTTCTTTTATAGTGGTATCAATGACTGCCGTCTCGTGGTTAAGAATGAAAGACATAGAAGGCTTCTATGACAATCTCCCTCACCCACCCACCCAACCCCACCCCACAAATGAGAGGAAAGAAACGGTCTAGACAGGAAGCTACTGGAGAGAACTCTTAAAAAAATGTTAAGCATAGCTCTTCACAGTTGAGGGTTCCTGGCTGTGTGGATGTGGGGAAGGACTCAGTTTTCTTTAAGGGAGTTTGACTGTACCTCAGCAAGTATATGGGCAACACAAAGTGGACTTGTCTTTTTCTTTGTTTTGTTTGGTTTCTGTTCTTTTTCTTGGAGGAGGTCACAAGGGTGTGGGGAGCGGACCTGGGAGGCTGGGAAGTGAGTGGGACAGGGGTGCATTATGGAAAGCCCCAATAATCAATAAAAATATATTGGGGTTAAAAATAAAGTATGCTGTTCTTTGGCTTTCGTCATATCCCCTCTCCCCAGCCCGGTGTTAGCCTGATGATGACCTCTATCTACAAGTATCTTCTTGTTAATGAAACTGCCATCTTAGCTCACAGGACTTCTGTCCTCCTCTCTCTGCTCTTGTCATTATTAGCAACAGCTTCCTCATATCCAAGTATCCCTCAAACGGCCTCCCATGAGAAGAGATCTTTTTTCCACAAGTGAAATGAACACCTATGTATATCTTTATCTGAGTGACATCTGGTGAGCACAGTAGGGCCCCAGGATACTGCTTGTGTCCCTCTGCTGACATGCCTTCATCTGGTAAAGTGTTTTCATCTTCTGCACATGTGCAAGATGCAACAAGATGAGGGTTCCTTAGCTTTAGGCCGAAGGCTGTGATGGCTAATCATTTCATCCTTATTGGATGGAGAGTGTCTTGAAGATTAGTCAAGTGTAGCACTAGGTGTGTCTTTGAGAACATTTCTAGAGCCAATTAGATTTTGTTGGCTCTGATGCAATCACTGGTTTAATTTTTTGAAGAAGTCAAAAACTGAACAGACTGTTAACAAGTGGCTAAACTGTGGACAGGGAAGCCTGGGTAAAGGAACGAGCTCACTGAAGTGGTACCCTCAGAGACTTTCCCTTGCCCTGCCTGTTCCTGAGAGCAGGCCCTCTTCCCTCTGAAACAAAAGTAAGCCTTCCCTGGTAGATTGTTTCTGCCAGATATCTGGTCAGTGATTTACGAAAGAACTAAGCAGATATTATGTAACCAGCTGGGGAGCCGTGGTTTACACAAAACAAAGCGGCCAAGAATGGCTCATCTCTTTGAATAACTGTTTTGTTCTTTATGCATTTTGTAATTTTGTTTTGTTTGAAGCAGGCTCCCTAGTAGATCAGGCTGACCTCAAACTCACTGTATAGCTGAGGCTGGCCTTGAACTCCTGATCTCATAAAACATTGACCTCTAAAGCAGAGAAATAAAAGTTTTCAGATGTCAAAATCTGATTATTTAGTCTACTTTTCTGCCTCCTATAAGCAAAAATGCATTAAGAAATTCATTTGCAATAGGCAAGAAGATAACAGGAAAGGGGGGAAAGTGGTGCTTTTCATAATCCAAGAAAAGCAACTCCTCTGCTTGTTTGAGTTAGGTCTCCAAGAAACCTGGGCCAAGTCTCACTCAGCCCCTGTGGTTCTTCCTAGCACTTCTAACCCTGCCCCTCCCCTAAGCCTCTCCCTCTCAGGGGCTGGGCTTCTCCTTCCCTTCCTCAGCGTGATACTATAATCCCTATATAACAGCCATTTTTGGCTACTAGTTTTTTGGCCTTGCCTGCCTCTCTTGGTCTGCTTCTCTCTGGCTCTCTCTCCCCTCTCTCTTCTTATGGTCTGGTTTAGTCTGCCAGCCATGTTCATCCTGGACTCTTCCCTCTGCTGGCTTTCCCCCTTATATCTACAATAAAAATCTTCTCCACGCTTTAGAGTAATCATGTTCTCCTCCTTTTATTTCATTCCTGTAGGTCCAGGCCAGCCTCAGACTCACTATGCATCTGACCCCAAAAATACTGGGATTACAGCTGTCTGCCACATACGGTTTTATGCAGTAGTAATAGAGACTGAATCTACAGCTTTGTGCATACTAGCCAAACACTCCTTGATGGAGTTACATCTCAAGTTGGTGTGTGTGTGTGTGTTTTGCAGTATGGAGGCCAAATCTACAGCCTTGCACATGAGAGGCAAGCACTCCAATACTAAGCTAATAAGTGCTTGGCCTCTTAGCCACCTGTTCTAATATGAAATAATTTAGCAGGCTAACCAGACCCTTTTGTATCCTCTCCTTTCCAAATGCTGCTGAAACAAGGACATTAGAGGAGCGACAGTGCCGCAGTCCAGAGAGTTCAATGGATTCTGAAAGACAATTGTAATGGCTGGGGAGATGGCTCAGTCAGTAAAAGGCTTGCCTCACAAAGCATTAAGTGAAAAGGCTAGGCTCGTGGTGGTCATCTATGAGGTAGAGAAGAGACAGATGAACCCCTGGAAGGTCACAGGCCAGCTCGCCTGGCCTACATGGTAAGGGTCCAGGACAAAGAGAGACACTGTCTCAAACAGAACGTGGGAGGCACCATAGGACCATATACAAGGTCGTCCTCACCTCTATATGCATAATCACAAATGTGCACAGTGCACACACACAAGCACATGCACACAGGGAAATAATTCTGAGAAATAAGTGGAGGTCTGGTAGGTAAACTGGGGACTCAACACAATAGTGGGAAACAAAGTCAACGTGAGGTTGCTGAATCTTCATTGCACAGAGGAAACCAATGGGGTAGAGTGGCACATAACAAAACAGAAGTCTGTAGTCTGTACAAGCTCCACTGAGAGAAAACTACTTACAGACACAGAACCAGAGGCCTGAGATAAGAGAACTGTTAAACATCCAAAGCGAAATATGAGCTACTAGGGTGAATTGGATAGAATAGTTACAGCCTACATAGTCTAGTATCCATATTCATGAAAAACCATAATTACAGAGTTACAAAAGGGGTAAACCATAATTTTTACTGGGAAGAGAACTACCAGAATCTACCTTAAAAAGGAGTTACACTTAGCACCATTTCCATGGTGGGGTATACATAGCAAGGATAAGAAAGGCATCTATTTCTTAGAAGTAACATAATTACAGGTTACAGAAACATGAAAGCCTTCCTGTAATGTGGAACGCATTGCCAAAGGATGTGAAAGCAATGTGTGGGAGAGCCGTCTGCACCCATGCTTGCTGCGGCACTGTGGATGACAGTCAGGATATAGGATCAAGCTAAAAGATGAGTGGATTAATGCTTTTTTGATGATAATTGAAAACTGCACTCATCAACAGTAGAATCTATTTTTTAAAATGTGCGCTGGGCAGTGGTGGTGCACGCTCTTAATCCCAGTACTTGGGAGGCAGCGGGAGGTGGCTCTCTGGCCTACAGAGTGAGTTAAGACACACTCAAACGGATTGCTCCTCCATCTTTAAAAAGAAGAGTGAACATTGTGTTAAGCAAATAAGCTAGACACAGAAAAGCAAGTGTCACATGAACTCACTTATCTGTAAGGCATGAGAAGTCAGACTCATGGGAGTAAAATGATAATAACCAGGAGCTTATAGGGTCTAGGACTGAAGAACTGTGGATCAAAGGTGTGGTGGTGTGAATAGGTTTGGCTCCCATAGGCTCATGTATTTGGATGCTTGGCCCACAGGTAGTAGCACTACTAGAAGGTGCGGCCTTGTTGGAGGAAGTGTGTCACTATGGATCTGGGCTTTGAGATTTCCTATGCTCATGCTTGGCCTAGTGTGGAATGAGAGTTCCTTTCTGGCTGCCTCTGGATCAAGATGTAGAATTCTTGGCTCAGCCAGCACCATGTCTGCCTGGATGTTACCATGCCTCCTGCCATGATGCTAACGAACTAAACTTCTGAAACTATAAGCCAGCCCCCATTAAACGATGTTCTATATAAGAGTTGCCGTAATCATGTTGTCCCTTCACAGCTTGAAACCCTAACTGGACTTTTAGTTATACAGGAACAGCTAATTTTTAAATACTTGAAAATGACTGAGGTGCAGCTGGTGGAATGATTGGCTTGCATGCAACAGGGAGCTATGGCTTTGGCCCTCAACATCACATAAACCTGTAAACACCATCCTTAGGGAGCAAAGGCAGGAAGATCAGAAGTTCATGGCCCTCTTTGACTACATAATGAGTTCAAGGCCAGTTTGTAATACATGAGACCTCCTCAACCAAATAATAACAGTATTAAGGTAATAACATTTAAGATTTCTCACAAAAAAGCAATGGTAAGTATGAGACATACAAGATATGTTAATAGCTTGATATAGTCATTCCACAATATGTGTGTATATCATGTTTCACCCAACATATACAATTTAATTTATTATACAAATGAAAAACTGAGAATTAAAATTAATGCCTACTACTATAACACTGATTTGAATTATCCCAGTAACAAACTTCTTTAAAAGTGTCATTCATAATATCAAATTAGCAATTTGCACATGCTTTCTAAATCAATATGCTGGAAAAGATACTCACATGCAATATTTAAATTATGGAATAATTAGCAAACCAAAATTGAGGTACATTAGAGAAAGTTTAGACTTCAGAAAACATCATTTACAAAGAGAATAAATTTGTGATTCCAGAGTAAATGAAATTCAAAGCATTAAACTAACATTCAATATCCAAACAACTCCTGGGCTACCTGTTTTCATACTCTAAAAACACTGTACGCTGAACAGTGGATTAAGTCTCCCACGGATAGTGACTGGTCTGTGCTTGCCCAGGAGACGATCACTCTTCCTAGGAAGCACATGTTGAGGAATTTAAGGTTAAACAATCTTAAATCTAATTTACCGACTCAGCCAGTTCAACAAAATCAGTAGGCACTCTACACTGCTCAATGTAAGGACAGGATGCGCAGAGAGTTATATTGTACTAATTGTTCCAGCTTTTCGCTTAGAAAGACTTCAGAACCACAGAAAAGTTATTACAGAAGAATAAAGAAACCCCACCAGGTCAGCTTCTAATAACTAATTACGATGTTCCTTAGCGCTGTTCAGAGCTTCTCAGAGACCTCGGAGAGATGTAAGCATGAGAGCCGTGCTCCAGGTTGTCCCCCAAATCCAACTGAATTGCTTCCTATGCAGCCCCTCCCCCATACCGTTGCATTGAAACTGCAATCCGCGGTGTGATGGTGCTTGCAGATGGGGCCCTTGAGGCAAAATGAAGAGAAAAAAAGCTCAAAATGGGTCCCGAGTCTTAGACAGGTACAGCACAGAGCCACCCTCCTCCCGCCTGACTCATTCCCCTTCCTTCTTCACCAAAAACCACTGCTGCAAGCCAGGGAACCTCTACCAGACACTAAATCTGGGGTCACTGATGCTGTGCCCCCCAGCCAGCAAAACTGTCGGAAATGCTGCTGCTGTTTAAAGCTCCGGCAGAGACACACCTGGGACCTAAGAGGTTGCTCAGTACAGGAAAAGGGACTTCCCCGAAGCCTCGCTCCTGGTAATCTAGCTGAAGCCTGCACTACATTCCTCCATAAAACCATTAGGTTGTCAGGAACATGATGGTGGCACACAAGAATGGACACTAAGTGGAGAGTGAGTCTTTCAGATGACGAGTTCTGGGACAGTCCACACGTGTTCCATTCACTAATTGAGCCGGAAAAGGACTTCATGTTCGAGGTTGAATTAGTCATGTCACAGGATAGACAGGGTAAGAGGCTCTACAAGTTCAATTTTGTCAGATTTTTTTAAGGAAATTTTAATTGTTGTTATTCTAAGTTTTATTAACTACTTGTGAAAGAAAATCTTCTGCCTTTACATACTCTGCAAGGCACTACTGCTCTTGGCGAATATTTCTATATCTTGTATCTAATATCTTACATCAGTTTTTCTATTCTGCCCTTCAAAGAACATTTTTACAGGAAGGAAAAAAAAGAACTTTTATACAAAAATGTGTCTGTGTGTGTATACACACACATATATATACATTTTGGCACAGTGGGAGCCAAGGGGTATGCTTCCCTGTGTGGGGGCATGTGAAAGCTGAAGGCTGATGTTGCTGTTTTCCTCTACTTAGCTTCACCTTTAAATTAATGTGTGTGTGTGTGTGTGTTTGCATGTGTGTGAGTGAAGGCTGAAGCGTGTTTATGGAGGTCAAAGGACAATTTACAGAAGTTCTGTCTCCCAGCATTCCTGCTTTGTCAGGCTTGATGGCCCGCATCTTGACCCTCTGTGCCACCTCACCACCTATCTGACCTTTTTGAGAGACATGGTGCTTGCTGGCCAGCCAGCAAGCTCCTCACCACAGGCCATACAGACATGGATCCCTGTATCTGTGCCGATATGGGAGATGGAAATCTGAACCTAGGTCCTCGTGCTTGCAAGATAAGCGCTTTACACACAGAGCCATCTCCCAGCCACAAGGTTCCTTTGAATGATGGAATAGCTTCATAGCAAAAGGGGGTAGAGGATGCCGGAAGTCTGCTTGCACCCTTGACTGCCTGTGCGGAGCTTGGAAAGCATGGAGAACACAGAGATTGTTTCTGTGAACAGTACTCAGAGAAAATCCAGGGGATTTTTGCCTTCTTGTGAGTGTGAGGCGGCTCAGAAATTCATTTCATTTCAGCGTGCCATCATCGCTGCTGAGCTTTAGGTAGTGGGTGTAATAAAATTCCACAAAGAAGTTAAGTCCTCTTGCTATACAGGTCAGGTAGTTTCTTTCCTTCATGAGAACAGCTAGAAAGCTAAGCTATGACTGGATGTTGGTGGCATTCCAAGAAGGTGTCAAAAGATCAGGCAGCCATGGAGTCATAGAAATGAATATGGAAAAACACCTGTTCCCCAGCCAGTAACATAATATTCCTATTTTGTACATGAGGCAGTCAAGACTGTGGGGCCGAGTATAAGAAATAGAAGAGGGAAGGAGATGGTGGCTAGAGAAGAGACTATCCAGTTTCCTGGCTGGCTGCCTGCTCACTATCCTGACTCTGCCTCCCATAGCATGGGATCACAGGTGTGTGTCACCATGCCTGGCTGTCCAAAGGACTGTGTGTGTGTCTCTGTGCATGTATGTATTTGCATGTAGAGTCCCAATGTTGACTGCAAGAGCCATCCATGTTGTATTTTTTAAGGTTATTTATTATTAGTGTTTTATGTTTGCATGTGTTCATGTGGGTTCATATGCCTTGACATGCATATGGAAGTCAGAGGACAGCTTTGTGAAGTTCTACCTTTATGTGGGTTCTAGGATATTGCCAGGCTTGTAAAGCAAAAGCCTGCTAAACCATCTTGCTAGCCCCCACCTTCTGTTTTTGAGACAGAATATTTCACTGGCCTGAAACTCACAAAACAGGTTAAGCTGGCTGGTGAGTGAGTACAGGGATCTGTTTGTCTCCACTTTTCCAGCATGGAAATCATAAGCATGTACCACCAAACCCTGAGTACTGAGGAATCAAACTCAGTACACAGCAAACCTTTTCTGAATGGAGATACTGCCCCAACCCCTCAAAGAGGGCTTTTAAAATACACATGCCAAGAACAAACCTTGTCAATATTAAAATATTTGGAAATCATTATTCAATAAAAGGCTTATGTCCAAATAGACAAGGAACATGCAAAAGTTAATAACAATCTGATTTTTAAATAGGCAAAAGAGCCCGGCAGTGGTGGTACATTCCTTTAATCCTAGCACTTGGGAGGCAGAGGCAGGTGAATCTTTGTGAGTTCTAGGCCAGCCTAGTCTACAGAGCCAGTTCTGGGACAGCCAGGGCTATACAAAGAAACGCTGTCTCAAAAAACAAACAAACAAAACAAAACAGAAATAAAAACAAAAACCGTACAAAAGATTTGAGCGAAGTACCCCAAAGGAGACGTGGAGACAGGGTATAAGCATATGAAAATATGATCAATGTCATTTGTCTTTAGGGCAACACATGTCAAGACAACAAGACACCACTGTACACTTATTAGAATAACTAAAATCCAAAATTCTCACAAGACCATATGCTGCCAAGAATTCAGAGCAAGAATGTCATTGCAAGATGGGCCTGTAAAATGATACAACCATGCTAGAAGACCGCTTGCCAACTCATTGTCCAGAATCACACTCCTTGGCGTTTACATGGTTGCGAAGAAGAATGTGTCTATACAGAAACCTACACATACATGTTTACAGCTTTCACTAAAACCTGGAGCAACCACAGTGTTGTTGAGCATGTACAGGAATAAAGAGCTGGACGCAGTGGTCTGCACTTGTAATCCCAGCACTCAGGAGGCAGAGGCAGGCGGATCTGTGAATTCAAGGCCAGCCTGGTCTACAAAGTGAGTCTAGGACAGTCAAGACTTGGTACACAGAGAAACCCTATCTCAAAAAAAAAAAAAAAGTTGAAAAGACTGCAGAGTTCCATTCACATATTGAAAGGGCAATGTTATATAAAAAAGACACAGAAGATGACTGACTGCGTAAACACAGGACTAGTGTTTGGGATATCAAATCTTTTCCATATGATGATGTGGTGATGGATATATAACTGTATGCATTAGACAAGACCAGAGCACAAACAGTTAACACTGCAATGGATGTGTATTGCACAAACATTAAACACTTTAGTGGATACAAGTCTCAAGACTCAAGCAGGAGGCCTCAGAATCCTGAGTGAGATGCTGAGAAAAGAATCCAGCTACTGATAAATGGCACAAAGTTATCAAGTAGTGAGAGGGAAGTGAGAGGAAGAAAAGCATGCTGACTTAAGGAAGCTGGGAAATGTCTAAGGACAAAAAGGAACTGTGCTTGAGAGATTACCCACAGTCTAGTTGATAAAAGTGTTTCCCACAGTGTATCAGTGAACAGTTTTGAAGGCACCGACCATGCCCACAGGAGGAAGGTTGGGGACAAGGCTTTCTCGTATGTGGGAAGGGAAGTTATAGATAAGCAAAAGCGGAGGACTGCAATTCACCATGTGGTACTGAGCTAGACGCCGTCTTGACTTCACTGTTTGACCTAGTGCAGATGCTCACGGGCCTCCAAGCAATGATGGATATGTGTAAATACATGGGTGACTACATACACATACACTAGTTCTATCTGCTTGACACGACCTACATGTGAGAACATCAGAGGAGCAACCAGATACCTGAGCTCTGCTTCTAACGCTGTTCTCCAATAAAGGCAACCCAGACCCTTGGAACAATTGCTAAAGTTAGGGCTCCGGCCAGTGCAAGCAAGGTAGTACTCAAAACAAAACAAGAATGGTGGTACGCGAAAGGGACACAGAAGCCAAATGGCCAAAACTAGAATAATTTGTGCAGTCAAATAATTCATACAGGATTGAATGGGAACCAAAGTAGATAATAAATAACTATTTCTATCAGTGTGAGTTTATGCTGATATAAATAATTGAATGGGGAGAATTCCAAATAATTTCTGTGGGTTCTGTTCTCTCCAGGAGGTAGAGCAGGCCCCCTCCCCTGAGCCTGAGCTATTCATCAGGTCTTCCTTCCAAAACAGTGTGAAAATGGGGAGCAGGAAAGCAGCTCTGTGGTAAAGAACCACAAACACCACCTCACACAGGCGACGGACATTTCCAGAGGTAAGACTTGCTTAGAGCACATACCCCCTTCCTTCACACCTGTGGTCTTCTTCCCTGACTATGAGGAAACCCTCAGAAGGTTCAAACTGAAGGATTTTATGTAACATAATTAACCATTACTTATTAACGGTCAAAGTTATTAAGAAAAGAAAATATGAGAGACTATCACAGCCTTGAGATCCCTAAGGAGATATTACTACCACAGGGATCCTGGATGGAATCCTGCAACAGAGAAGGGACAGTGGGACAAGATGATGGACTTTAAATAAATAATGGTGATCTGGTAATAGTACTGTACCATTTCCAGCTCATTAGTTATAACAACTCCAGCAATATGAGGCTGTCAGTGGTGCTGTTCATATGGGTACTGCCTACAGTAACTTTGTAAGCTTAAAATAAATATAAAGGTATTCTAATGTAAAAGTGTGTTAAATACACAAGCACATGCATGCACATATGCATGCATGCATGCCCTCCTAGGCTGTACCTGAAGAGATCTGGATTCAGCCAGTGTGGGAATATCACCATTCTCAGAACAGGAATACCACAGGAATACCAAACAGGCAAAATCTGTCTTTAAAAAAAATTCTGTCATTTAACCTTGTAAAGTGTCCAATTCTGCATGCACTGGTACATATACACAGAGGGCTGACCTCTCTAGAGAGTCTACAAGGTACTGGGAATTCAAACTTCCTAAACAATGGATCATAGGCCATTGGTAACTCACAAAATCAATGGAGTAGGTCACAACCAGAATTATTTGTCTTATCAAAATGAAAAATAAAAATAAAAAGGATTTTTTTCCTGTTTGAAAACATATATATCAGAATGCAATTAACATAATAAAAGGTTAGGAAGGGGCTCATTTGTATATATAGTTTGTGTGTCATAGATAATGCTATAAAGTACATTTCTCTTCTTTGTTAATTTTTTTCATATAATATATCCTGATTATGGTTTCCCCTCCCTCTAAAATACAATGTTTATGTAGGTTAAATTCCAAAGATCTAGAAAGCTACTTCAATAAATTATGGCCCTGGCCTTAAAGAGCTTCAGCTTAGCAGAGGGAGGAAATGACAAGTAAGTCTATAACATGACCTGGGAGGGGGTAACTTTCACACACACACAAACCTCCTACACTTATCCATTTGCACACGCCTAACCCAGGAAGCATCACGGTAGATTACTGACATGGTTCATTCCACTATATCCGCAAAGAAATTCAAGATAAGTGTCTAGATCAGTTGCTGCACAAGTTTTTCCACAAACATCCTAACAAATTTCTGATGGTATCTTTACTGAAACCCCTATTCCATGAATTAGTTTCCAAGCCCTTGGGTTTACTCAGATTTCTTTCACTGGTATTTTAAGTTAAAATAAATATATTTGTCTCGGTCTAGATTACTTTCAAATAAACAGAGGAAAGCTCATGCTCCATTTGTGCTTAATGCTTTTGATAGAAAAATTTCCATCTACAGGTTAAGAAAGTAGGACTGGGGACATAGCCCATGGCTCTAGCATCAATCCCCAGGACTGCCAAATACAAAGTAAGTCAATTCTGAAGGTGCAACCTGCCCATTTAAGATCTCTGGATGATCGGCCCATTTAGCCTCTTCAATGAAAATTAAGTGCATTGGTAAAACACAGTTTTAATAAAATACAATTGTATCACAAGTAAAGATCCTTAAATCCTTAGCAGTGTAGAGCTTCAAAATTGGAAAGAAGGCAGGAAAAGACCTTCTTTTGTTTCCTCTTGGTTGAGTGAGTAAATGATAGGGAAGAAGAGAAAATGGGACAAGCAGGTCGGAATCTGTAGGAGACTAACAGTGAATGGGGGGATGAAAAGAAAGGGACAAGCTACCCAAAAGTGGAGAAGAAACAGCCAGCCAGAACAACAACTGAGCTCAACCTCTGTCAATCCTCAGACCAACTGGAGAGCCTGGATAAAAGCCACAGCCATACCAATGAATTGTGAAATTTACAGCCACTGGGTTTATGCAAATGTCAAAGTGTTCCTCTCCAGAAACAAGGTAAGCCATTTGAGACAATCTCTTCAAGGGGAAACAGACCCTTTGCTCTAGCAGGGAATTTAATAATTTGATCTAAGAATCTCCATTTCTCCAGTCTTCACAGACATGCACATACTCCCATGTAATCTGACCCTGAAGAAAGGGTTCTGCTGGCACTCTCCTAGCTGCCCCAGAGCAGCGTTCATGTTCATATGAGCATAAACAGGTGCCATACAGCATACTAAGGGGGAATAAGAGGTGCAGGAAACACAAAATCAAGACTCTAAATGCAGAGGATGCTCCCTTTGAAGCCTCAGTATGTCAAAGAATTCAAGGACAGCTCGGGCCTCTATCACTTTCACTTATTATAATTTTATGCTATAACTGAAGCAAGGCTCCTTTGTGAAGTTAATTATTTAACTATGTGTAGCTACTCTATGAGCCATTAACTTTTCAAACATTTGTTTCTTTTGCGTTCTCTAAAATTAACTTCGGCTCTTAACAGCAATGGAGGACATGTTCCAGGTGTGTTAGGCAACTAGGATGAAATACATCCTATTGTTTGTATTTTTAAGTCAGCTCTCTTCAGTGTATTGGTGGAAATGGCTCTTCTTAATTGTGGCAGAACCAGAGGTGAACACATTTGCAAACTAACTCAGGAAGCTTGTGGAGGTGGGGGAGTAACTATAAGTATGTGGGGGAGGTAGCTCTAGTGTTGCAAAGTTGCAAAGAAGAATTTACAAGAGGGATACAAATCCACTACCATGATGTAACTGTTCTGATCTGATCTGAGCCTTCTCTACAATGAAATGTGTAAGAAAGGACATTTGCTGTGGTCTGGCTACAAAGGAAGTGAAGAAACTGGATAAGCCACCCCTTCTGGATAAGCCGTCATCAGTTTTCATTCTCTGACATTCCTATGCTGGGCTGCCGAGGGTGTGGGAAATGCCAAGAACCCAAAGCAAGTTGACCTCACACAAACCCGAGTCAAGACGTATCTTTGCTCATTAGTTGGGAGGAACACATACTACAGTACATACATGGCAATCAGGGCAATCTAGCAGCTGCTCTTTCCTGCCACCTTCATTTATATAGGTTCCAGGGACCAAACTCAGGTCCCTGGCACCTTACCAGCTCCATAATAGCATATGCATAATGGGACAACGGCACCATATATTTTCCCCCTTCTAAAAAAAAAAAAAGACAAAACCAAAAAATGCTTGTTTTAGAAGTTTATGACAAAGCCAGAAATGGTGCCACATAACTCTAATTTTAGAACTTTGGAGATTAGGCAAGAGAGTCTGCAAGTTCAAGGCCAGCCTGAGCTACATAACAAATAAGACGGTATTTAAAATAATAAAGCTGGGCTGGAGAGAAGCTTCAGAAGTTGAGAATGTGTATTGCTCTTCCAGAAGACCTAAGTTTCATACAAAGCAGCTACCAAATACTTGTGAATCCAGCTCCAGGGAATCTGACACCCTCTTCTGGTCTCGACAGGGACCTGTACTCACATGTACACACCTACCGATACACATACATACATACATAAACATACATTATTTTTATTGTTATGTACATAATTTAATAAACAAAAATAAATATTTAAGTAATATAATTCTATTATTATACAATTATAATTATGCTTTTTAATTTCCCCCTGTATTTATATTAAAGATCCAGAATAGATATGATCTGGTTCTAGACTCAACCAAAACATCTCCTCATTATCTTTATTTATAAAGATATAATTACACTATGTTTGAGGAACTTCCTGTGGCTACTCATACAGTTTGCATAATAATCCACTATCTAGCTGTCTCACAATGAAAGTACTGTTCTCCAATTTTGAAACTTCTATATTATTAACCATGTTAAACTTACAAAGAACGCAAAGCACATCTTTATAAATAGACCTTTGATGTAGTTAAAGTTAAAGTCAATTTGATGTAAGTTCCAAATGTCACAGTGTGAAAAGATTGATAAATTTAACAAGTAACAAAATCACATCTCTGCATGACCAAACACCTCTAAGTGAAGTCAAAAGATAAGTACACACTAAGGAGCGGGGGAGAAGGCAGCTCACGATAAAGGGCGAATTTCCTTAATCTACACCTCAGTAGGAAGAAAACCAAACTCAATAAGTAATCAGACATATTGAGAAAGAGCTCTTAAGTATATTGGAAAATTTCCCTCATCATAAAAGAAAGGCAAATTAAAAACTATGTGGAGGGCTATTTTTAAAAACGTATCAGATTGGAAAAGATACAAAGATTTATTCACACAAACACACACACAGTGTTGTCAAGGGTTTGGAGAAAGGCACTCTGCTGGTGCAAGTGTGCACTGCCACAACTTCTGAGCAGTGGTTAGGAAGAAAACGGTCATGATCCCTCTTTTAAGAATATATCCCTTAGCCAGGCAGAGTGGTACACGTCTTTAATCCCAGCACTCACAGAGGCAGAGGCAGGCAGATTGGTGCGAGTTCGAGGCCAACCTGGTCTACATAGAGTCTAGGACAGTTAGACTACATAGAGAAATCCTGTCTCAAAAAAACAAAACAAAACAAAATAAAAGAATGTATCCCTTGGGAGAGAGAAATGATCAACAGTTAAGAGCACTTGCTTTTCTTGCAAAGGATTTGGGTTCAATTCTCAAATACATGGCAGCTCACGGCTGTCTGTTAACACAAGTTCCAAAGGATCTACCACCCTCTTCTGGTACTCTCAGGTCTGTATATACATGGTGCACACACATACATGAAGGCAAACACCCATAATTAAATCAAATCCTTTGTTTGTTTTTTCCCTTTTTTGAGGCAGAGTTTCTCTGTATAGCCCTAGATATCCTGGAACTTGCTCTGTAGACCAGGTTAGCTTTGAACTCAGATATCTACCTGTCTCTGCCTCCCAAGTGCTGGGTTTAAGGCATGTGCCACAACCGTGTGGCTTAAATCTTTAAGACTATATTCTATTATTGGTTAGTACAGTTTTAGTCATTGTTAGAGATGGGTAAATTGCCAGTAACTCTTTGAAAAGTGTTTAATATTGCTAACCATCAGGGAAATACAAACTAAAACCACGTTGAAATACCAACTTAACCCAGTAAGAATGGCTATCATCAATGAATCTGACAACAAATGTTGAAATTGATGTAGAGATAGAGGATCTCTTATTAACTGCTGGAGGAGGCACAAAGTAATATAGCCATTGTGGAAATCAGTCTGGAGATTTCTCAAAAGAAATTAAAAGTATAAGTACTACTAGATGCAGCTATTTCACTCTGGGGCATATGACCAGAAAACCCCATACCACGTTAGAGATATTTGTGCTCACCTGTTAATTGCTATTAACCTGTTAATTGTCTATTAATTATAGACAGGAAATGTAACCAGCCTAGTTGTCCAGATGAATGGATATTGAAAATTCAGCTTTAGTTAACATTTAAAATTCAGCTTTAAACCTATTCAGCTCTAAGGAAAAATGAAATCACAAAACTTGCAGGAAACAGAACAATCTTAGAATGTATAGTATTTAATGAAGTCACACAATCTCATAAAGAAACAACAAACTACATGCTCTCCCTCACATGAAGATCCCAGTCTATAATATAGATGGTTATATATGTAAACAAATACACACATGAGTACAGTATAACAAGAAAGGGAAAATATTAGGCTAAGGAAGAACTGAATGCAGGTAATGGAGGCTTGAGACATTAAAGAGAATATGACGTTAGTCGTTCTTCTATTTTTAATTCTGACTTGGATTTTTCTTTTCTTTTTTTTTTTTTGAGGTAGATGAGTGCATAAAAATAAAGTCGATAGCCAAAGCATAAAATCCAATGTGAAGCTCTACAGCATCAGCCTGGCTTTTTCTAACTGTATAGAAGTTCATTGCAATGTACAACCTTTGGGCCTGGTTAATTGTGGTGTGTTTCAGTTTTTATTATTATTGTTAAGTTCTTTACAATAAGATTTTAATAAATTAAAAAAATGGATGCACATGGAAGTTAAGTAGCATGCCTGTGGCCACGTGCTTGGAAAATACAAAACCATATTCCAATGTGGCTAAAAGAAAGGATGCATCTGAGGCTGAAAGGGAAGAGCGGTGTGACAGGGTGATGAACAGGCAAGAGGCGGCTGTGGGCACATGAGAGGGGACCATCAGCAGCTGATGATGCAAAGCTTTAGTCTTCGTTTTGATTTTAGTTTTTAAAGAGGTAAGATGCCAGGCTTTATCCCTGAAAGCAAGAGATGCTTGCTCCCAGTGTTCACATGTCTGAGGAGCACAGGACACCGTCAAGGCCAGTAAAAGGAAAGAGATCCATGGTGCCCCAGACACACTCAACCTCCTCATTCTGGAGCATGCTGAAACATGAAACCAAATTTCTCAACTAACGATCTTGATTTAAATCAAATAAATTAAATTCTTCTATGATGCGTTGTCACCATAAGGTCCTTAATATCAGAGATGAGGGCTGGCTCAGTTTCCCTCCCAGAACCCTTCAAGGTATTTTTATCTTTTCCATGCCACTCTCCTGTCCTCTGTAGGAGAAGAGGATAACACTTGTGTTCTCATTTAAAGTTAGTTTTCCTTCTAGATTTATGTCTCCACAATTAGTTTCTAACTTTATCCTAGAGAGTAACTCTCTTATTCATGTCTCTCAAAACTATGTATAATGCTTAAATACATCTCTGTTCTGGCTATCTCAAGAGTTGCTATTCTACATTTGTCTCTGAGTTAAATTATTACAGAAAATGTCCTTATTACATACTTAGAAAAATGTGTTTTTCAATAGATTTGGAACTTTACCATTCCTTCATTTAGCTCATCTACCTACCTATAATCTATTGAAATCCTCAGACTAGGCCTAGTGGCATAGGCCTATAATCCTAGCTACTTTGAAGGCCAAAGAAGCACTATAAATTCTAGGCCAGCTTGGTCAACTTAGTGAAACCCTTTGTCAAACTAAAACAATAAAGAAATGAAAGCATGAATGAATAAAAATAATTTAATCTGTTTGAGATAGATTTGAAACTTGTAAGAATATACTTTGTTTTCACTTAAGTGCATATCTGTGTGTCTATGTGCATGCATGTACACAGGTACACATACCCACAAAAGGCCAGAGGAGGACATCAGATCCCCTGGAGGTAGAGTTGCATACAGGTGGTTGTGAGCTGCCGAGTGGGTTGCTGGGATCTGAATTATAGTCTTCTGTAAAAAGAAATCTCAACACCTAAGCCATTTCTCTAGTCCCAGATTTAAAATTCTCGACCTCTTTCTCTATAGTTCATTTCTTAGGAAATCAGATTGTACCTTTCCAAGAAATTAGCCCAACAACTACCCAAGTTTTCAAACTTCAAATTAACTATCTCTCCCAAAAGTCTATTCAAAACCCCAGCCAGGTGTAGTGCTGAACAGGATGCAAAGTACAGCACAGTGAAGCCAGCTGGAGAAATTATTTTGACTCTATCTCAAAATAATTTTAAAAAAATTTAAAAACCAAGCAAACAAAAAAAAAAACCCCACAATTTATCTGTTACTCTGTCGTGACAACTAATATCTTCAGACAAATTCTACTGGCAAACTTTACAAATTAGATTGAAAAGTAAAAACTGAAATCATGTTAAAATAAGATACTATGTAGTGGCTATGACATTAAAATCTAAATATGTGGGTGAGAAAGATGATTAAGCAATTAAGATTAGCAGTTAAGAGCACCTGCTACTCCTGCAGAGACACTGGGTTTCTCATGATGACCCACAACCATCAGTAATGTTGTATGTTCCAGGACAGCTGACACCATCTGTGACCACTACAGATACAGGCACATACAAACAGGCAGAATGTACATGCACATAAAATAAAACAAATAAATCCAAAACAATCTAAATACCTGCAGCCCCTTTAAATCAGATGTCTAAGAAACCACTTCACCTGGGTGGTGGTGGCACATGCCTTTAATCCCAACACTTGGGGGACCTCCAAGTTTGAGGCCATCCTGATCTACAGAATCAGTTCCAAGACAGCTAGGGCTATACAGGGAAACCCTGTTTCAGAAAAAAAAAAACCCAGAAAGAAAGATAAGATAGAGAGAAACTTCCTCGATCAGGTGCTTTATTTCTATATTACACAATAACAAAACAAATATGAAAAAAACGACTCAGTATAGGAAAATATAATAAATAGAAGCATGATACTCAGGGGACTGTCAAGTGTGGTCTGTGAGTTCAGGAGACCTGCCAGAGCCTCTGTTCTGAAGCTAAGGAATCACGTCTAGCATTTGCATCTAGTAAGTGTATTGCAGTTCTTTAAATCTTTTGCATAAACAACACAGATGCATTCATGAGACCACACACATACACACACTGCAAGATAAGCTAAGAATAGTCATTTACCTCTGCTTTTCCACCTAGAGTATCTTACTCGATGCCCTCATGAGCAAAATGTCTCAAATATGTTGAATTTAGTGCAAACATATAGCAAGGTACTAAAATTTTTACATGATATTTGCCTTATTAGTCATAATGTAAACTTTTATTTACTTATTTAATTTTTACTTATACAAGTTCTATCTGTTCTTCTAAATTAAAGCTCCAGAGGATGAAAGGTACTGCTCCAAATATTTGGCCCACTTTCTTTTTAAAGGCCTAATCCTACATCGTAATTCAGAAAAAGTGTAATTTACTCTAGAATCAAATAAATATATTTATTTGTTTATTTATTTATTTATTATTGATCATGGGACAGTGTCTTTCCTCCATAAACGGTCTCCAGTGTAAAATGATCCAATATAAAGGTAGTGTTTTTGTTTGTTTCATTTTATGGTGTTGTGAAAGCATTCAGTATAAAGGAGACCTCCAGTTCTGAATGTTGATCCTCTCCTGGGCTATGTAAGCAATGACCATCTCTTCTGACCTGGGCTGGCAACAGGATCCACGTAATCACTAAGGGATCCCCTGCAGCGAGTGTGCTTTGTGGCTACGCTAGCTGGCATGATCAGGTGTGGTCAATGTAGTTCAGCCGTGATATTTTGAACTACAGCAGCTTTGTCAGGATGCAGTGTCATCTATATATTCAGGAGTGGTACAGTCCATGGGGTTCACTCAGATGTTCTGGGGTCCTACAGCACACCATGCTCATGCCATTCATACTGAGTCAAGTCACAGGCACAAATGGAAGACAATCTGTCTGTCTAGACTGTCCCTGTGTCAGGAAAAAGAGTGGGTGAAGACAATAGATGGTTCTGTTGATGTTCAGTCTGAGTCCTATGAAACTGCACAAGGCATTATGGTCTAGAAGGCACAGGACTAAATTCACACTAAATAGTTCAAGTCTTAATTTTTACCACTTCATGCAGGATCTAACTTCCTCAGTAGTAGCAACACAAGTTAAGGGCTTGTCCCATTTACGTCTCCGAGCTTAAATAGCACATGCTGTACAGTAGGTGTTCAGTAGACACCACTAGGCAGATGAATGGATGAAAACTATCTCTTTCACATGATTGCAGGCAGGATGTCAGACAAGCAGTGACTTTTATTTTGAAATTCAACCTGAAATAATAGGCAGCCCACTGTGCTGGCCACTTCACACAACTGTGTAACTAATTAAGTGTTTTTCACTTTCCCAAATTCTAAACTCAAAAGAGATGAGGATGTATTGATTTTTAGCATTTTTTTCAGCAGCTAGACCTTGTGAAAAGTAAGAGGATAGAGATCCCTCTGTCCACATGGAGGGTAGATGCAGCATGAGTCTCATACAATCAGCCGTCTCCACATCATGAGCTTAGATGGCTGCGATTACAAACAATTTCACAAATACTGGTAGATGTTTTGATAAAGAAGGGTAAAATTGTTTACCTGCTGCTTGAATATAGCACATTGTCCCTCCTACCTGTAGCCAGATTTCCTGGCTGGCTTTCCATTGTTCTGATAAAGACCATGACCAAAAGCAGCTTGGAGAAGAAAGGGGCTTGTTTGGCCTACATGTCCTCAATCACAGCCTACCACTGAGGGAAGCTAGGGCAAGAACCTGAAGGTAGGGACTAAAATGGAAACTGTGGAGAAGTGCTGCTTACTGGCTTCTTCCATGCGGCTTGTTCAGTTTTCTTTTACAACTCAGGACTTAGAATGGCACAGTAGACTGGGTCCTCCCATATCAATCATTAATTAAGAAAATGCTCCACAAACATATCACATGCCAATCTGATGGAAGCATTTTTTCAACTGAGGGTCCCTCTTCCCAGATGACACTAGCTTGTGTCAAGTTAAAACACACAAACACAAAACAACACATCAGACATTGGCAAAATAAATGACAGAGAGGTTGACTCATTTATTCAGTAACAGTATCTCTGAGGAACACAAACGATCCCAGTCCTTGCCCATCATACCATGACTTATCATGGAACTGTTTGATAACTGTGCAAAATATCATCTAATCATGTTTCCCAGTATCTCCTCCCTAGGTGTCCTCCAAAGATGCTCTCCATAGCTGCACACGCACCAGCAATCATGTACACACATAACTCGCACAAGCTTGTGCATATACACACAGCACTATGATCAGCTTATGCCTCTAGCAAATTTCCCAACAAGTCTAATCCAAGTGCTAGGACTCCTGAAAAGCTCATTAGCTACAAATCCTTTACTATGGCATTCCATCCACACCTCAACTTCTTAAACTACAGGTTGCTATTCTACATGGGATCACATAAATGAAGGGGGGGTATCACAAAAACTTGCCAATGGTGAAAGATTTCTGAACATGCAATGATCAAAACTTAATTCAAACCCAAACATGTAATATATCCAGTTGTGCAGTGTCTCACAGCAGCCTTGCCTTGGGTAAATCAATTAGTGCATCCTCAGACTCCTGCCTAAAAGGCCCAGCCGGCTATATGCAGGCCTGGCAGGTCTCTCCATCTTTCTGGCACACATTAATGTTCTGAAGATGGGATACGCACACATCTTAGGAGTGTGACTATAACCCACGTATCTGCTGAAGTGTTCTCACCAACTAAGGAGATCGTCCTGTGTCAATTGAGGCTTCTTAACAAAGGTCCCTGTCAAAGTCCTCTTGGCATGCTTTCTTTCTAGTTTCCTTCCCTAGGGACCCTGTGGTTTCCCCTTTCCTATCACAGGGAAAGATCACTTATGTTTTGCTAAATATGTCTTGGGTAAGAAGAACAGGGATCTGAAATGGTTTGGATTTTGTTTTGGAAGATTCACATATAAACAAGAAGAGCTGTGTACAGGCAGAGACCCACGTTTTGACATGAAATCCATTATACCTTATGTACATCTTACTCCCTCCAGAAGGTAACCTTACTTGTCATTTTTGGTACAGCGACACTTCGAGTGTGACTTGCCACATGAGTTCCGGTATGGGATTTTCAAGTAGTACCATCATGTAGGCCCTTGAAATTTTGAAGCATTTGGCATTTCAGGCTTTTGTATTAGGAATATTTAACTTTGATTTCATAGCCTTTATTTAACCCTGCCTGGAACTTTTCATGATATTTTAACAGATTAGCAAGCATGTTAAATGAATAGCTGCCTCCTGACACTCTTCCAACACTAGCTGTGAATTTATGAGAGCTTTGTTACTGGCTGGTAAATTCTACTAGTAAGAGTTTCCCATCCCTGAAGCTGCCCAACAAGGAAATCTGCATGATAGTTGGGGAAATCTGGGGCTACTTGGGGAGACCTCTAGCTACTAGTACTTTAATTCCTCCTGTCCCTCCTCTTCCTCGTCTTTTTAAATTTATTTACAACCACCTGTAACTTCACCTTTGAGAATCTGACGCCTTCTTCTAAACTCTGTGGGTGCCTGCACTCACGTGTGCATACATATTCATACACACATACACATAATTTAAAATAAATACATAAATCTTTAAAAATAACATAAATATAAAACCGGTATTTGGAGCCAGGCACAGTGGAGCACACCTGTAATCCCAGCACTTAGGGAGGCAGAGGCAGGCAGATCTTTGTGAGTTCAAGACCAGCCTGATCTACAAAGTGAGTCTAGGACAGCTGAGGTTAAACAAGAGAAACCCTGCCTTGAAAAAAAATTGTGTGTGTGTGTATGTGTGGGTGTGTGGGTGTGTGGGGGGGGTGGTCTATAGGTAGTAAGCATGCACCTTCCAAAACAAAGAAGCAAACAGGAAACAATACCTATCAAACATAATCTATTCACAGGACAATCTTCAATCATGTTTTTCCATAATCTTGCTTTTCAATGAAGAGATTTTTGTTGTTATTTTTCCATCCTAACTTACCATCATAAATCAGATATGACCCACAGCCACAAGTCTTGTAAAGATTCATAGTCTTGCACTTCTCTTGCACTTACGTGAAAGGAGATGTGCCAGAAAACATGACTTGCAGCCCCAAAGGAAATCTGTAAGTTGATGAGCAGGAAGTGGCTCTTCCTAATAATATTAGAGTGTGCTACTGCAAAGTGGGAAGACGAGCCCCCTTCCATGAATGTCTCCCTTTAAAGTTTTTGTAGAGTCCCTGCCCTAGAAGGAATTAACACACCCATGAGCCTAGAAATAAAAATGCAGTTTTCAAAGACACCAGCAATGAAATGTGGTGAGGCAGCAGGTGACGGTGTGAATTGTAACAGATACTCATGATTGCAGCTTTCACTCCTCTTAACTCCAGGGCAAGCTTCCACTGCCAGGGTAGAATCAGCCGAGTTGACAAACACCCAGGACTGAAACTGAAAGGACGTGCACCATCATTTCCGTCATTTCCGCTGTGTTTCTATAACACCAGGCTTCATCAGCCGATATGACAGAACAATAGGGTCATCCTCTGCACAAAGCTGTCTGTTGGGCTCACAGATATTCCCCTGGGGTCCTGGGGTCCTAGAAGACCTGCCAAGATCAGGAGCAGCAGTCTTGACACAGGAGGTACCTCCAGAACACCAGCATCTCACAGAGAAGCTAATACATTTGACTAGGGACTTGTCCAAGGCCACACAAGGCAGTCAGTTATTCAACCTGGGGCTAGTTAGTCTACGTATAACTGCCTTTTTATATTGTCTCGTTAGATTGCCTCTCTGTATGTGTTCTGAACTAACTCCTGAAGCTGATGGTCTACACTCCACCAGCAAGGAAGATTTAGAAGACAATCTTCCCAGAGACAAGCTGGCAGCGACGTCACATTCACCCATTTCTCACCACCCCACCCACTTCTCTCTTTAGTACCATCTAAATCTCCCCCCCCATTTTTCTGTATCCCCTTTAAATTTCTCTTGCTGTTTTTCTTCTGTGCCCCTTCCTCTACTGTCATACCAATCTTCTCTACCTAACCCAAGAACAAATATATTAAAACAAGTTTTCAAATTGTGTATCTAAATATCTAAAATAATGTATCTAAATATTCTTTTTAAAGTATGTATTACTTATGTGTAGGTCTGTGCCTGTGTGAATGTCTGTGCATATGTCCAAGTGGGAGCTGGGAGGCCAGAAGAGGGTGTCCGGTCCCCTGAAGCTGTAGCAATAGTTAGAAATGATCTGGGTGCTGGAAACCAAACCTGGGTCTTCTGGGAGAGCAACAAGCACTCTTAACTGCTGAGCCACCTTCCTAGCCCCTTGCTTAAATATGATTTTAAGTCTATATAAATGGTAAGAACGAAGGGAACATTTTAATTCAGAAAGAAAAGCCCCTTCCTTGGGTAATTTTAGATACATTAAAGATGAAATGACAGAATGCCTAGTAGAATTTTTAAAGTGTCATTATGAAACCAAAAATCATTTCCATTTTAGATGATCCATATATGATTACACTTGAATTTTATCAGATGGGGCAGGGGGTAAAAAAGAAATCTAAACCTTATGTGTAGCTTCTAGAGAAGATACTTTCTGAGCATGCTGGGTTTGCTGTGGATGTCTCTCCTTCCTTCCTTCCCCCCCCCCCCCACAGGCCCAGGCAGCTGCTCCCCTCTCAGGGCCTCATGGCTGTTTGTTCTCTGTGTACCTTTATCATCATCACAACTTGTTTACTGCTATTTTGTGTCCTGGTCCGCATTAGGCTCTCCACTGGATTTAGAGAGCTGAAAAGGGAATAAAGCTTCGGCATTGTATTCATCTTTGGATTCTCAGAAGGCTGGGAACATGAAGGTCCTGGGCACAGGTGCATTGAATGATAGACCAGAAATGCACATTTAACTGGAAAACATGTGGCTTTCAGACAGGCTAGGGTTACCACAGGGCAGGGCAACTAGGTGATGGTTGGCTCTTGATTTGGCTAAAGTTAAAGAAAGCCCTCAATTCTTGAGAAGAGGAAATGTGCACATTGCATTTGTACAACTGTCCTTCACAGCTCGATTCCATCTTGGTGAAATGATTTTCCAAATGACAGATGACTCCCAACACTCTTAAAGGTCTGATCACTTGAAAACCGACCCTCCTCTCCGTCCCCTGGTAATGGCAAGGGAATTCACCACACTCCTTTCATTTGGTTCAAAACGTTGCGTATGTCACATCAGTTTATTTTTTATTTATTTGTTGTTGTTGTTATTGGTTTTTCGAGACAGGGCTTCCCTGTGTTGACCAGGCTGGCTTCGAACTCACAGAATCTGCCTGCCTCTGCCTCGTTGAGTGCTGAGAATAAAGGTGTGTGCCACCAAGCGCAGCAACCAGTTTATTTTTACTGTAACTCCCTTTTTCACACACTTCCGGCCATCCGATACTATTTCACCTCTAAAATAAGTTCTTAGGGACCACCTTACAGATGAGAAAGCAATTGTGCTTAAAGTATGTTCACAGTCACACTACATGTTAGCTCAGAAAAACCCTACGGAGGAGCATGTTGGGGTGTGGGCCCAACAGTCCTAAAACAGACTCTCTTGGTGGTGCCATTATTCATTCTGCTGAACACAGAGGAATCAGTTCCGGCTACTTTCCCTCAGCTAGGCCAGGCAGACGCTCAACGCCATGACACAGGAGAAACGCCCACAGTGTCACTTCAGTTCTGTTGTTCATCGGGAGTGGCTCCTGCCCCCACCTCTGCACCCTGGGTAAGCGAAACTGACACCTGGGGATCGCTTTCCTATGCGAGGGTCCCTACACCGAAGCACCTGCACAGAAGCCACACAACCAAGGTCGCCACCGCTGCGGGAAGCATGTGCAACCCGCCCCCACCCTACCGCTCTCCCTTTTCTTCCGAAGTGTGCGGGAGGAGGGGGGACTTCCCCGGTGTCCCTCAGACACTTGCTTCCCATCAACTCAGTCCCTTAGGGGGCACGCCACTCTGGGACTTCGAGGTTCTCACGCATGGAGGGGACTGGAGAGAGTGGTCCGCGAGAGCCCTGACGCCTGGGCGCGCACAGCACTGGGAGGGGGACCCAGGCGATGGGTGGGTGCCCCGCTGGCTCCCGGCCACCCGCCCCCTCCCCGCGCTGGCTCTGCGGGCGACACCTGGCACCTGCGGCCCCACAGCCGCCGTCGTGCCCTCGTCGCCGCAGAGTCGCCACAGGGTGCGCAGTGTTTTGGACCGCGAGCGTGGAGAGGGAAAGACGGGCGGGCGCGGAGCAGCCCTGCTCGCCTCGGCCGTCCGGGACCCCCTCCCTATTATCCGCATCGGGCTTGGGGCTTAGATCACCTTCAGGGGTCAGGCCACGTGGGTGCAGATCCTACCCTGCCCTTTACTAGTATACAAGCTTTGGCCGCTTAACTTTACCCCTTTCTGCCAGAAGCGGGGACGTCGTCGTGATACATGCCCACAAGCGAATCCATGTGTCCTGGGGCCTGGAGCTTAACAGCTGCGGGGAGGAAGTCTTCAAGACAGACGCAAGGTTCTGGGCTTCTGAGCAAGGCAGCCCAGCCCTTAACAGTCATTAGCTTCAGGTGCCAGCACCCTGCTCTAACCTTTGGTAAACTGGTTGCAAGAATTACATGAGGAGCACCTGTGAGAGGCCTTGCAAAGGTGTCCGGCACACTCAACAGGTGGTCTGTTTGGGGGAGGGGGGCTCATTGCTCTGTTGCTGGTCAGGTTTTTAAAATGCACAGTGCGTTTAATTTAGATGCAAACTTGTGGGCAGCATAAAGGCGAGTCAGAGCTCCGTAAACAAAGGTACAGAGAAGACACTAGCTCCCCTCAGGGTCTGGCAGAACTCAGTTGCCATATTACAAGAACCTGGTTTTTCCATGGTCCCAGCTTACCCAGAGTGATATGTAAATATATGACCATAACCTCTTGTTGGGGCAAGAAAAGGAAAGAAGAAGAAATTCCCCGTGAAAGAACAAAGTACCTCTGAAATACCTGCTTCTGAACTTTCACTGTCAAATTCCCCAGCTGAGAACAACAGAACCCAGGACAGTAGGTGAAGCCCTGGGCTGCTCAGTGCCTTCAGGTTACACGTTTGCTCGCTGTTAGCCGAGCGCCTTTACTTTTTTCCATGAGTTTATTCATTCTGCACCACTTCAGACTAGTGGTTTTACACTCCATCCCCCAAGATTTAGAAATGAAGGTAAATAGTCACATCAATGCGAGGAACACTCTCAGTGCAAGGCAAGGCACTTCCGGGACTTTTCCTCATTGAATCTTCACATCTCTTTGCTGTAGGGACTCTCCAGTCAGTGAGGGATACTCTAAGCATTTTAACTTGTCTAAATTCACACCGATAGCCAGGATTTGGATCTCGTTCTGCCCAGGTCTCCCACCCACCCACCTCCATGGACATTGTGTCTCCTTTTTGTTTCATAACAAGAAAAAGGGTAAACTATTCAAGACAAAACCAACACAAACTCAAGTGGTATTCCCTTAATCCCAGCACGCAAGAGGCAGAGGCAGTAGCTCTCTGTGAGTTTGAAACATGCCTGTGTCTACAAAGCATATTAGACCTCTCAAAAAATAGACCGACTCATTTGTGTCTTGCAAAAGGGGGAGCGTGGGTGAGAAAGTGAGGGACATCACATTTCTATAGTCACCTTTTAAAATAATTCTCTTTAGCAAGATAAGTAAGCCTCAAACTTGGTTTCCTGAAGAAAGAGGAAAGGGCCTATCACAACCCAGGCACACACAGGATGCTACTGGATGAATTCATTCACAACAAAATTGGTGAAATAGTATTTAGCGGTCCCTCTTAAGCACTTCCAAAGCACTTGATTCTTGAAAAATGACAAAACAATGAGAAACTGTCTCCCTCCCCACCCCATTTTTCTTTCTTGGGTAATTGTTAGCTAATAAAACAGTCAAAATAAATGTTAGAAGAGAGCTCAATGA